>VMOF01000002.1:78982213-79414156 GCA_011764245.1 Trialeurodes vaporariorum
CATTTTAGAGTCTGGAACTGTATAAAGGGTAGAGATGATGTTTCGGGAGGATATTTCATTTTTAACCTCAATGAGTTGCCGCAGGTTCTTCTGCGCTCTTCTCACGGCCAGTGGCGTACATAGGGGGTAGCGAAGCAGCAACTGCGGGGGGGCGCAACGTCTGTAGGGGCGCAATTTCACTAAGAAAAATTGATGGAATATTCACATTTAAAAAAAAAAAAAAAAAAAGTGGAGGAAAGGAAAAAGTAGAAAAATGGTGGGCAAAGATTCAGATTTTTGTCAGGTTTTTGCTGAATAGCAGGTCGACGGTGAAGGGGGGGACTCCGACTTCAATGCGACGGGTAGAAACAAGTTATCAATCCTCAAACATAATTTTAAAAGGCGCTTGAATGCGTTCACTACCTGATTCTGTTTGAGAATGCGGCCTGGCGTGGGCGGAGGCGAGGCGGGCGGGGACGGGGCGGGCGAGGGCCAGAACGAGCGAATTTTCTCTTTTCAATTGCCCTCGTGCAATTGTTTCTCTACGCAGAGTCTCCGGATGCAGTGTTGACGCAAAATAATATTTTCAATACATTTCCCTACTTTCTTGGGCTGCAGAGTGCAAACTATATACAAATTATACAAATATGAATGGCTTGAGAAGATGGTTATGATTTAGTAAAAATTAAGGGGGCTAGGAAAGGGGGTGCAAATGTAAAACGGGGGGAAGGACAGTGTCAGAGAGGGGTAGAATGCGCTGGGGGAGAGGGGGGGGGGGGGGGGGAATGGTGGGGGGAGGGGTGGGAGAAGGTTGGTGGTGGTATAGGGGGCGCCAAATTCTAACTCGCGGGGGGGCGCAACGTCAGCACGGTACGCCACTGCTCACGGCAAAAACGTAAGTTCGGTTGAAGTGATGACGTTGATCATTCGGTGGAAAAGTATGTTGAGCGTTTCAAACTATCTTTTGCATTCGCATACGCGACTCTCCTTGCAGTGCTATCTCACTTTTATCGCTAAAATCGTTTAAACGCTAGAAAATGTTCCCGATTTTTCTGATCAAAATTTGTGGGATCATTTGAATCGCCAATGACCATAAAATTATTTAAATCATATATTTAGTGTCGATTATTGCCGCTTGCTTTTATTCTCTTTCTTCCTTCTTGCTGACGGCATTTTTAAGCCCCTTCAGTCGGCTGAAACTTCTCTTCAGGATGGCTTCAGCAGATTTTTGGGAGGTGCGCTTTCCTACTGATCTGATCCCCTCCGCTCGTCAGGACCAGCCTAAAACCTGACCCGACCCTCGCTAAGCACTTCAAAATTTAATGCGTGTAATACATCATCAAAATAATAATATTGATTAATAGAGTGTATAAAACCGGTTGAAGGTTAAGCTCCTTCATTTCTCTTCACAGATATATCGGACCACAGAGACGCCCATACAATGAGACATAAGAAGTTGTTTTTTTGTTTGTTCTTTTTTCTGAATTGAAGCGTCGCGTCGCTATAGCTGGCTGCCTGGCTGGCGACGACCAATGAGACGCGACGAATGGATGGCAAAGGTCGATGGTCGATGGACGATTAGCGATAAGGCTCCGAAATTCGAGGATGATGGTTTTAAAAGACTGTCAGTTCAAGTCACTTGGTTTCATTTTCTCGGTATTATTGTCATTTGTCAACCGAAACACAATGACCGAACCGTAAGAGAGATGGAGGCGAGATAAACGCCAAAACGAAAACACTCTCAAATTTACCCCCTCCCTCCCTTACCCCTTCTCCAACGATACCATATCTACTCCACCTCCTCCTCCTCCGCCAATCCAGTAGCGCTTATACACCATTCAAAACCGCACATTTACATATCTTAGTTGCCTTTAATACGCTTAGCACAATGAAAAATTTCAATAGTATTATTATTATTTTTTTTTTTTTTTTTTTTTTTTTTTTTTTTTTTTTTTTTTTTTTTTTATCTACGATCGTACTCCTCAAGACCGCGCAACAAATCATGTATCGTTTCCGAATTTCTATTAGTGTTTCCTTCGTTGGGTTTAATAGAGCTCATCCCTCATGACTCATGCTCCTTGTCTCATGGACAGTAACCCTGATTAATCATAGACACCGAGGATAAAGCTGCTCGAATTCGCATCAAACATCAAGCATCAACATCGCGGGTACAGTCGAGAACAAGAAGAATGTCAGGCGGTTCCTTAGAGGTAGACCTCCGGTAACACTTATCTAAATAAATTTAAGGAGATTACTCAGCGTTTTCGTTCCGTGTTTGGCCACAGTTCGATCTCAGTGGCGTGGCGTGCAATTTGGCAACGTTGTACGTTGTCCATTTAAACCCATGTAAAAGGTCGAATGCGAAGGTGTTCACCGAACACCCAATACTTCGATATTTTTCATGCGTTTAAATGGACGAACTGCAACGTTGCCAAGTTGCACGCTACGCCACTGTTCGATCTATTTACAAAAGTGGAAAAGCCAGAGTACTTTAAAAAAAAAATCGCCTCCGTGGATTCTAGGGGAGAAATCATTCACAAAGTAAACGTTCAATGAAGTCAACAGCACCGAATTCTGAAAACAGTCAATCAGTTGAGAGTATCGATTTTCATGTAAGTTACTAAGTTACAAAATTCGGTAGTTTTCACTTCATTTTGAGTTCATGTTACCAAGCTTTCCGAAACTCTCCCCGAGGTTGCTTGAAAGCGATTTTTATTTTTTTTACTGTACTGAAGCACTTTTTAATTTTTGAAACAAATCGAGCCTTGGCAAAACTTGGAACTAAACCAGTAGGCGCGGCTCGTGCAATATGGCAACAACGTATCCTCTTCATTTAAACCTATGTAAAACAATCGATCTTCAGGAGATGCAATTGCACCCCCATGATATCGATACTTTTGCGTAGGATTAAATGGCAAATAAGCATGATGGTTGCCAAACTGCACGAGCCGCCACTGAACTAAACTGCCGAAGAATCAACTCTCAAGCATTGCAGGTGGATTGCATGCACAATAGCATAAGCTCAAGGAGTTCTTTGACATTCTTTTTGTCCCCGACTGTACTTTCAATCGAACAAGGATCCCTTGAGCTGTTCTCTTACGTTGAGTGAGAGGGTGGCTACCACCGCAGTGGCGGAGTGAGTGAAGGAGAGAGGAGAGAGAGAGAGAGGGAGAGAGAGAGAGAGAGAGGAGAGAGAGAGAGAGAGAGAGAGAGAGAGAGAGAGAGAGAGAGAGAGAGAGAGAGAGAGAGAGAGAGAGAGAGAGAGAGAGAGAGAGAGAGAAGGAAGGGTAAGACGTGGAGAATCGAGAGTGGAGGTTTGGGGGGGGGGGGTAAGGAGAGGGAGAGCTCTGGAGCTACTCTCAGTGTGATACGACAGAACATAACTCGGAGCGATGAAACACAATGCCAGGGATTGTGATATTGTGATCCGCTCACTTATGTCTCCTGTCGATCGAGAGCTGATAGGCCGAGCGCATTTATACAATTACAAGACGTGTGTGAGGCTTTGCATATATTTCAGTTCGATGAACTGAAAAATGACGAATTGGTTTTTCGAGCGACGGATATCGCGCGCGCGCGCACCTGTGTACCTTTTTACCTGTTGCAGTGTAACATGGTCCAGGTCCAGTAGCTTAAGGATAAAAAGTTTTAACCATGCAGCTTTTTCTTTCGACTTCCCTATTCTCCCCACTCTCTCTCCCTCCCTCCCTCCCTCTCTCTCCCTCTTACCTCTCTCTCTCTCTTACCCCCCCCCCCTCTCTCTCTCTCTCTCTCTCTCTCTCTCTCTCGCTCCCTTTCTCTCTCTCTCTCACCCCTCAGTGCTCTCCTTTTGTAGAACTTTGAGGGAATTCCTATGTTCCACAATGATTTCATCAGTGAATCGAATGATTGCACTATAGTCAATAAAAACATATGACTGTATTCAGAGGAAGCGGCTAAAGCTGTAATCTTTGCGTTCATCGCTGGGAATCACCGCTAAAAGTATAGTAATTCCTTGAAAGTTCCGTAAATTGGGAGCACTGCCCTTCTCCCACAACTCTAAAACAAACTTAGAGGCCTCAATAAGGGGTTCCGAAGTTTATCTTAGGGGGAAAGAAATTGGAAAATTTACCATAATTTTGGCTGATTTTGGCACCTGCAATCATGATGGAAAAACTTGATTCAACTTTGGGTTTAATGAGATAAGCAATTAGTCAAACACATCTGAAATTCTGTTTACTTACTGACCAATTTCATTTAAATAAGATCAGATATAAGATATGTTACAAGCTAATGGATATATATCAAGCTAATGGATCTGTTGCAAAATTCTGTAAAATCGTGGACCAAGACTACTGCCCTCCGAACATGTAATCTTTGCCGCGTTCCTCTGAACTACGTCGTCCGCGAGTTTAAAATATACGTGATTATTATAATATAATATATACTTAATACGGTATCTCTTTTTTCCCTTCTCTCCTTCTCACACACCAACACGCAACACAATCTTTCTCTCTCTACTTCTCACGATCCAGCTTGTCGCATCAAAGCGATCAAATGGAATGATGTCAAGTCTCAATTGTCAAAATCAA
Source organism: Trialeurodes vaporariorum (assembly GCA_011764245.1). Classification (NCBI taxonomy): domain Eukaryota; kingdom Metazoa; phylum Arthropoda; class Insecta; order Hemiptera; family Aleyrodidae; genus Trialeurodes; species Trialeurodes vaporariorum. Next base: position 78,986,764 of record VMOF01000002.1, read on the forward strand.
TAATCATCGAGCTGGTTCCAAAAGTTACCGTCTCCAGGCAATATCAATCGAGAAATCTTGATCGCTCGACATAATTGGACTACAGTAGGTACTTGGAACAGACCTCATATTCATTTTCAAGGATATGAGAATCCAACTTGAACTATTAATAATACAACATTCCATTTACTCTATAATCGAACTTCTTAGTTTAGGCAGTTGGACATACCTCTCTCGTGTCCCTTCCTTTATAGTAGCTCCATCCCCCTTACAGTATTCCAGTCATACTAACTACTCCTAACCGTAAGAGGCTCTCTCTTAAAAATCTCTTAAAAAAACATCAACGAAAAGACAGCCAAACGTGTGTTCCAAAAGTCACCATTTCTTTGATATTATCTTTTCATTGATATTACCAAAGAAATTATTTACTTTTTGGACACATTTTTGGTTATCATTCTTTATGGATGATTATGTTTTCTAAAGCTTTAAAACTTTGTGCTTCGTGTTCTCGAAATATCTTATGAGAAGGATCTGAATTATTAATAGATTTTAATAAAACAAAGAACAAAACATTCATGTCGGAAGATCTGACCTGGTTTTTGGTGGTTTTGAGAATCAATCACGAGTGAAAATAACTGATAAGACCACTTGTTTTTTTTTTTTTTGTTTTTGTTTTTTTTTTTCTCCACATTTTGAATAAACGGTGTGTTCTCTGACCTGTAACAAAAAAAAGAGGAAAAAGTTAATAGGATAATTGGTTACTGAATGTTGACGAAAATTTCAATTCGCGATTAAATCATGTAACATGCTTGTACCACGGTAATAATGCATGATGGGAGTTTTTCCCGTCCAAAAGTTTTCATGTGATTTCCTTTCTGAAAGGTTGAGCTTGAGAGGCAGTACTATGTGTAAGTTCTCTAAAGTTCATGTGAGTGAGTCTTTACAAATGAGGAAAAAATCACATCGTCATCGTCTAAACATCATCGTCTAGCAAGCCTCCCGTCAAACAGCTTTGAGGTTTGCATGCCAACCCAAAGGAGTAAACGAGAATCGCAAAATAATATTCAACATGCGTGGGAACTTCAGAGTTCTTATAGACCTGTCATTTTCAAATCAACGAATACAAATACCTATTTTGAATCTTAATACTATACTTTTTATGCATAAATGGGTTGCTAAAAGGATTTGCACCAGTTTTGAGGAAAATAAACCCAAAAAAAAAAAAAAAAAAAAAAAAAAAAAAAAAAAAATGACTTTGTGTTCATTTCCATAAGACCAAAAGTAATCTGGACTGTACAATGTACAACCTTCCGGCCAATCAGAGACCTCTCATTTTCGGTTTCATTGAAAATAGCACTTTACACTTTGCAATTACTGCATACGTTTTTGTCAAAAGTGCCGCGTTCAACTCATCACATTATTCGGAAAACTCTGCTTAATCATGCAATTCACATATTTTTGTCACTATAATTTTGTAAAAGTTCCGAGAAAAACGGCCAGGAACGGAAGCCTCATGTTCATCGCCATAAGGCCGACAAAATTTGGACACATGCTCTTGGGCCAATTAAAGGCCGTCTCTCATTTCCGCTCCTATCAGAATTGAGCAAGCACGCTACCCATTTAATTGCAACTCTTCTTTGCTCTTTGGCAAGACCCCTCTCTTGAACGTGAAGATTAAAAATGATGAACAAATTTAATGAAAATAGGTCCTTTAAGCGCTCAAAGGACAAAATGTCTCTGTGACTTTCCTCATATACTTTGCTGAAGGAACGGTTTCAGGACATTTCGTCAACGACTTTTTGTCCTCGCGCATGTTTCGTCCAACTGTTTACGTCACTGCGTTTATTTCGTTGGGAGCCAAAGGAGCAGCAGCTGGGGGTTTTACAAAATTGGTGACATTTTAAACAAATTTTGGCAACAGAAAATTTGGAAGAAAATAAAGAAAAACATAGAATGACATCGGTAAAGACGAGAATTACTCCACACGAAAATGAATTTACCATAGCAGCACTTTCATCTACCTTCCATTTTCTTGTTTTAAATGTTTCCACAAATTATTTTCTTTGCAGTATGATTTTTTTCATATATGTTATTAACTGTTGTCAAAAATTTTAAATGTTCAGTAAAATCAAACATATGGACCAAAATTAAACGCATGGACCTACCTTTTCTTGCCTTCATACATGCGTGGACGTAAAACGTCTAGACGAATTTGTATCCGGACAAAAAGTCGTTGACGAAATGTCCTATAACCGAAGGAACATTGCAAGAATTTTGTACATGTTCACTTACACGTCCCGTCCAGGTTAAGTTCAAATTAAAAGCATTGACTTTAACAAGGGGGATGACTTACAGCTATGCATGTAATAAAAGCTATCCTCCCTATGGAACTAAAACACTCAATGAGCAAGTTGCTCGGTCATTAAATGAGGTGCGACGGGACTAAGCGACGAGAAAGTTTGCGACTCTTGGCACCTAAGAATGGGAAAAATACTGTCCAAGAAAAACGCACTTTTGATATTTATATTAATCATTGTTTTATGGAACAGTGTTATTTGTCATTCATTGTCAACGTTTCCGTCATAAATTAATTTTTATTGGGCAGCTTTGTGAGGGAGAGCGAGGAGCAAGATCGAATGAGCGCATTGGCGAATCATAGACCGCCATAAAAAAACGCTCAAGAGTCATAAAAAGTCGTAAAAAGGCAGGTAAGTTTTGGAATCGGTTAATGGTAACGCAAATGGTGAGTCCTGAATCATCGAGAAACTGCAACTTACAACTAGCATCTCAGAGGCTGTCTCTCTCATTCTGTTGCCCACTTGAGCGCATGCGTTGGAAAAGGATGAGGACGGGGCTAAAAAGACGTGTGCGGGGGCCCCTCCCCTCCATCTCTTTCCCAACAAATCTGTTTATATGATCAGAGACAGAGAGAGATGAATTCCTCGTCGTCCTGGATACGCCTCTGACCAGCATCGTAAACGAGCCATCATCCCTACGCGAAATTCATTCACCTTCAAGGAAAAGCAGGTCTGCGTCTTTAGCAACAATGTATAACTTTTGTACGCGCAAACTCCGAATATCTAGAGGAGATCCCAGGATAAGATGAAAAGAGTATAAAGGTCGATTAAACGGAGATTTTAAAACCCTTTCGTTGACATTTCACGAGTTGGGGGGTGTATCAAACTTTTGCTACCGATGAAGTGAGCGTCGGCTTTAAAGAGAAATACAAAGAAGTAGGAATGAAAATAAATTCATATTATTAGCTAAAACTTGCAGCTATAAAACTTATCCCTTCACTGCATGGGGATTTTTTTTTTTCAACCAAAACTGAATTTTTCGATCCACTAGGTGATCACATAATATATGGGAAAAATAGCAAAAAAAAATAATTAGACTGTTTTTCGGTGAAAATTCTCATTTTTCCATTTTTGTCTCGTTTTTTACATGTGCCATAACACCATAAGAAATGGCGGGAAAAGAAAAAAACTTTTGTTTTTCAAAATGTTCAAAAAAAGATGAATTTTTTACTTTAATTGGATTTTTCAAAGAGCAAATGCCAGAAGCTTAGTAAAAATAATGAAATTGGAGTTGAATTGAATGTGGGGGCAAATTTTCCCCCAACCATGATTTCTTTTTTTTTAATGCATTATAATGAGTGCTGGTGGTCTTTTGAAAAATGTTTGAGCCCCTTTATATGTTTTCTTATAATGTGACACTGGTGATACAATTTGAAATAAGTCAAAATATACATTACAACGTCTGATATAGGGCTCTTTTACATCATGTGATACCGGTGTCACACAATGCAGTGAAGGGTTATTACTTAAGAGTCATGGCGCTTCCTATCATTGAGATCATCAACAGAGGTGCATCAGAAACAAGTAAAACAAAATCTACGAACAACAGCAATATGAATCAGGATAAAATAGCATGTTGATGAGACCGCATTATACTCTGTTCCAGATAACATTGCACCTGAGTCGGACGAATAAAAACCGTAAATGGCAACAGCGCGTCCTGAGCCGTGGCGTTCTCGAACGCTGAGCAGGGTAGTCTCTTTGTCCGAGGTTCTATTGTCCGGCTCGGGGCCGGACCCTTTTTTCACAGATAGTGAACGACTCCCGGCAGAAAAATTAAATTTTTTTGTGCTTACGATTTTTGAATTTTAGATTTAAAATTCGTATTCTGCTGAACGTGTTGAGAAAATTGATACCAAACTGTTTGGAAAAAAATGCATGCTTAATACATATGAGGCGGACATTAAATCAGAGGAATCGCGCATCATATTTACTAAACGTGGATTTTTCCCCCAATAATTTGGTATCGATTTTCTCAACACGTTCAGCAGAATACGAATTTCAAGTCGAAAATTCAAAAATCGTAAGCACAAAAAAATTTAATTTTCTGACAGGAGTCGGTCACTAGCTGTGTAAAAAGGTTCAGGCCCCGAGCCGGACAATAGAACCTCGGACAAAGAGACTACCCTGCTCAGCGTTCAAGAACGCCACGGCTCAGGCCGCGCTGTTGCCATTTACGGTTTTTATTCGTCCGACTCAGGTGCAATGTTATCTGGAACAGAGTATATGTATAAATCAAAACTAAAGGCTGGTTTCCAATGGAGCGCAAGGCTTTGCGTCGCTAGCGTTGCGTTTTGTTGCGTTTGGCCGAGTTCGCGCAGCGCAACGCGTCGCGTTTCCAATGAGCGCAAGCATTGACCAATCAGCATCCAGAATTTTGAAGAGCGCGCGTCGAACACTCAAAATGGAGTCGGTTTGTTTACATTCATGTTCGACTGCCCTAGTTGAGGTTAGGTTAGTTTCAACCAACGATGACTGCGAGTTTTTTCGCGTAATTTGCATAGTTTTATTTCCATGTTGTCTCAAACGTGATTATTCGGCAAGATTCACAAATCACAAAGGTGGATTCCGCCGAATTCAATATTTCTTCTTCTTCACTTGTTGCATTTGTTGATTCGGGACTCATCTAAAACGCTCACCCGACAAGCAGCAGCCAGCGAAATCGGTCTAGCAGCAACGCAAAAGTTGAGAATTGTTCAACTCGGCCGCGTCGTTGCGTTTCGAGCGCAAGAGTTGAGATCGGCCGCGTCGTTGCGTTTCAACGCGAAGGCTTTGCGTTGCATTGGGAACGATTCCATCTGTTCGCGTGTAGTTCAACTTCGCTGCGTTGCGTCCTTGCGCGGCGTTGCGCTCCATTGGAAACCAGCCTTTAGAATCAAAACGAGACAACGACAACGAGAGCATGAACGTACAAAGCTACTACAAACATATGTATGTGACGGGAAAAAATGAAAATTAAGAAAATAAAGAAAATGAAGAAAATAATAATGAAAAAAACAACTACATGTTAATTTCCCTCCGTCCTGTCCCTTCTTCTTCGAAAACGTTCTGCATTCATCACATATTCAACTATAGAAGCGATTAATCAATTAATACACTAATTGGTCTTTTTAAGTGATGGCCACACTTACCTGATTATTCAATTAATAATTGAAATATTTATTTCTGAACTTACTTCCTTTGCTTTGTAATTACTATCAGATTGAATTCCATTCAAACGAAACAGTTTTGATTTCAAGAGAAGGCAATGACTTTCCCTAACAATCTCTCGCTCGATCCCTTATTCCTTGAGGAATAAACGGTTCATGGTTAGATTGCATTGTGCACATGCGCCTGATGTTTTATCGGATGCTTCGTCGACGCCCCGCCCCACCCCCACCCATGGCGTATATAACGAGATTTGCTTTATAATGGTCTTTGCAATGTGTATATAAAACCAATTACTACGTCACGTTTATAACAGCCTATTGGCCGGCGGCCAAATTTTGCAGGCTGGAGAGAGAGAGGGGGAAAATTTGAATAGGCGATAAGAACAGATGTAAATTACCCGTAGTTTGAGCCAGATTACACCAGGAGGAAGTCGTGTCGTGATCTGATTGTTACTCATCTCAGGATACCACGTCATTCCTTGACGATCATTCCTTGACGATTGGAGTGCCTCCAAAGGCGAGCTCGACACTCGCATAACACTCGGCTATGACAGTGAAATAATTAAAATATTATATCGCGAGCCCCCCCCCCCCCCAATCGTTCCAACCTTTTCCTTTCCCTCCTTCCTTCCGTTCCTTTTTTTCCCAGTCGAAACAACTCATTCCTCAAGCGATCACTTCATCTCCACACTATATGAACGCTCGCCCCTCGTAAATTAATAGTGGCAGCGTAAGGGTCAACACTGAAAGGAAAGACAAGACCTTTCTCAGTCTGGGGGTGAGTACTTAATTTTTTTTTTTTTTTTTTTTTTTTTTTTTTTTTTTAAATACGTGATGCTTGCAAATTCAATTTTATGCAACTTTGAAGCAGTTCTAAAAGGTTTCAAACGACGATTATTAATTTGGGTTTTCCTATTTGAACCAGTGGCGAATCTAGAAATCTTTCAAGGGAGGGACTTATGCCCTGGGGGAAGAGGGGACTGAAACCTATACTTTCTCAACAAAACGCCCAAAATTGGGCGCCAAAAACGCCTGCCTACGAAATATACATATATGTATAATAATGAGAAAACAAAATGCTATTTCCACACACTTCAGCTTTCGTATAGAATATTTGTTTTCCTCAAAATTGACAGAAGAGTTTGAAGGTCCACCCTCGGAACTTTTTCCGAGTCTCGATGCTAACAGACCCTATTTTATGCAACTTTTAAACGGTAATATTGTATGGAACGCAGTTCAAATGACAGAATATGACAGAACGCAGGTACATACATACATACATAGTATGTATGTATGTATGTACCTGCATCCTGTATTACATACATATACGGCAGTATTGATGTAAATGGTACTCTTAATGAAAACGAAAATAATAAAATTGAAGACAGACATGGAAAAATTGCAACCATCGGTAGCTCATGTAAAATAATTGACCATACATCTTCATTCTCCCATTTGAACCATGCAAAAGTATCAATTTGAACCCTCTGAGAGTTTTTTATACACTTAGAGGGATTGCGTGAGAGTGAAATAGACAGAAGATGTAACTTATGATCAGCGCAAACAAAGCTTAAAATACCGCTGTGACGTCACCAACACCACTTAACCGATCTACAGTGAAAATCGGGAATGAATGTGCATAATCTTGCTCTCGCATAGTCCTATTGATTTGAGCGCGGCCTGCTAATCTTTGACCAATGACCGCCAATACATACCTACTTGAACTCGCCACTTTGTTGTTCCGAGCGAAATGCGTCTAATAAGACTCGATTATTTGCTGGCCTAGACGGACGCGCGCCGCCGCCGTTGCGTCACACGGTGGATCAAAACATGGATTTTTCTGGACAATGAACGTTTTTTTCCGCTTCAGAAACGTTTTATTGTTTGTGTTTGGCTTTGAAGAACCGAATGTAATCTGAATCATTATAAGCTGTAAAATTGATTATTACCTTTTATTATTATTATTATTATTATTATTATTATTATTATTATTATTATTATTATTATTATTATTATTATTATTATTATTATTTTGTCATCTATCTAAAACTCCTAGAATTTCCCAAGCTTCATTTCACGAGTAAAAATCAAGATTATGCATGAAAGGTAAAAATCAAAATATTTTAAAAATTTGTGAAATAACTCATGTCAGAGCTTTAAATGAGTAAAAGAAAAGGATGATTTTTGCAAGAAAATATTAATATCAAGAAGTTTTTACAGCAAAATAACACAAATTTTCTATGTCCGAAAACATCTATGCTTTGATCCAGTGTGCGCCGGTCCGAGGCGGGCGGCCGGGGAACGGGGACAAGGAACGGTCGGGCACGTTGCGGGTAATGAGCGGATGAATGAACCGTGTCATGTATTTTATACGCGCGAGTGGCGAGAGAGTCCGGTCCGGTCCGCGACCGACGGGGACCGAGGACTGGGGAACGCGTCAGCCGGGGATAATAGAATCGAAAGCTGTATTTTCTGTTTGTCTTCTTCATGATGAACAACGGTCATATTTCACGTTAATTTAATTCTTTCCTATCGCCACGCGTGAGTTTTTAATGAAGGTGTCAGGACTAGTTGCCGCGCGTACACACATGGAAAAGCCATTAAAAGAGCGTCTTTATGAGAGTAACCTATAAAAGTAACAACTCACACTGTCAATTATTATATTACGACTCACACACTAAAATTTAAGGTCGAACTGCAAATATTTCTTTGAAAACGGAGCGGACCAGCTTCCACGATATGAATCATCCTCCGCCGTTTGCTACTCTCGTTAATTTATAATGTTTTGTTACAACCTGGCAGAAAGTACCCTGGAAACGGGTACAAAGCGGAACGGGGGAAACCTATATACTTGTGATCGTGGGGTGTTCCACGTTGCAAGCAATGACGCGTTTTATTTGCAGAAGTAATCCCGAATTGCTCACACTCTCAATTAATTGACGTTTGTTCAAGATTGTAAAGGAATATATTTTCAAAGGTTCAATGGGTTAAATTAGACGTGTAGAATGAGTTTCTTGCACAATTTTGCAACAGGTAAGCGGGATTATGTATATAATTCCTTCGAGTTTAAAACAAAAACAAAACTTATATGTTGCTTGTTTTTCTATCCGGGCGTTCAACTCCCTTTATATTTTAGGGCATTATTTTTTTATTATTTATACATCGGGCAAAATGCAAAGCACCAATGTATCTTTTACATAAATCTGGAAAATTATCCATCTTTAGAAGGTTCATTTGAATCCTGAAAGCAGCGATACTTTAGCATTGAGTCTATCGGAAGAAAAATGATGATAGCTATAAGAGCCGCACGGGAAAAAAATTCGGCACTATTTCCCCAAAGTTGGACCAGCAACTTTCGGTAAAAATATATCCAAAAGTTGGTGAATACCTAAAAAAAATTGAGGCTGATTGCTAAATAATGTCCAGTTTGTTGTGTAAATAGCCCCAAAAGTTGACAGAATTTTTGTTTTTGTTTTTGTTTATCGATGCAATAGGACGCCAACTCTTGTTGACTGAGCGACATACCTACTGAGGAAACTTTATTGATGCGATATGTTTCAACACAGTTTTCGTACAAATAATATGATCTATATCAAATAATTTTGGTAAGAGATTTATTGTTTTAAGTCGGAAAAACAAGAAAAAATATAGAGCAAATCCCTTATTATCGGATATTTTTTCTAAACGCAGTGATACTTCAGCTCGTATCTTAAACAGAATTTGGATAGAATACCTTTCAAATTCATACACAGATCTTTATTAACAGTGGGGTGAAGGTGGTCAAATCTTTCTTTCAAACCCATGTAGATCGATGCGACACCGCAGTGGTGAAGATTTAAATACAGGGGGGGGGGGGGGGTAGAGTAGAGGGGAGAGCGGTTCGATGCGTGTAGATTCCACAGCAGCGTTTATGTAGATTTAGCGATTTAGCACAGATGTCTGTTCATTCATCAAGTTCTTGGAGTTGACTCATGTGGATGCAGTGAATGAGTATGATGTAGTTCGCCCACACTCAACGCTCAGCGGCACACATCAGCATCACTGCCAACAGTGTCGATACGAGTAGTGAAACTGTGAAATACGCTTGAAAATCGAACGCCACATCAGGTCTCGCGGTTGGAATGTGAGGCATCCTCGTTCCACAAGCACAACCTCCGACCATTCTTCCCTTCCCCGTTCCTTGTTGACTTTTCTCGAGACAAATCGAGCTCACCAAGCTCCTGATTTTTGTCGCGCTATAACCTAAAATTGTCGTCCTCCCATTCCTCACAAGCTTTTTTTTTTTTTTTTTTTTTTTTGTAGAGAACTGGCCCCAAAAATTAACCAATATTCACAGAGAAAAATTTCCTGCTGCCGTAATCGGACGTCTTGTAATAACTTACTTAACCGGAATTCCTGCTATTTTAAATAAAAAAAGCCTGCTATTTCAACAATATCCCTGTTACTTACTTCAACAGGAATTTCGTTCAAGTAACAGGAACTCTTGTTGTTTCAACAGAAATTCCGGTTAACCCTTCACTGCATGGTATTTTTTTTTTTCTTTTAACCAAAACTGGATTTTTCGATTCACTAGGTGGTCACATATATGGGAAAAATAGCAAAAAAATAATTAGACAGTTTTTCGGTGAAAATTCTCATTTTTCCATTTTTTCTCGTTTTTTACATTAGCTATAACACCATAAGAAATGTGCGGGAAAAGAAAAAAACTTTTATTTTCAAAATGTTCAAAAAACTAAGAATTTTTTACTTTAATTGGATTTTTCAAAGAGCAAAGGCCAGAAGCTTAGTAAAAATAATGAAATTGGGGTTGAATTGGAAACGGGGAAAAATTTTCCCCCAACCATAATTTTTTTTTTTTTAATACATTACATAATGAGTGCTGGTGGTCTTTTGAAAAATGCTTGAGCCCCTTTGTATGTTTTCTTATAATGTGACACTGGTGATACAATTTGAAATAAGTCAAAATATACATTACAATGTCTGATATAGGGCTTTTTACATCATGTGACACCGGTGTCACACTGTGCAGTGAAGGGTAAGTACGTATTAAACAGATGTCCGGTTGTATTAACTGGACAATTTTTCTCAGTGCTGACTCTCTCTATCGTCTAAGTAAATTTAAAATTTGAAATTTCATAAGCTGTGGAAGCTGTATCCTGTATCTGCTGAATCCCGTATTTTGAGCCGTCAATTATTTTAGCCAGTGAGCTGATCCTTGAAAACCCAACTTTTAGATGGACTGAATAAGAATTGGAAACGATGATTGGTGGATGCAAGTCAGATGAATACTAATTAAAATCCGGAATTTATCCAATTGCTCATTGGATATTCTTGATCATCTTATTACCAATCTATTCAAGTCCGCGTTTTAAATAAATTCATGCAGCTCCACAAATCATCGTTCTCCATACTTATCCAAAAGTCCATCCGTTTTACAGTCCATAAAAAAGTAGGAAATTTCAAGGATTGGCTGGAGCATTAATTTCCTCCAAAAATATAAGTTAAGGCTCTGATTCTTATTTTTTGACAACTAACACAAAAAATTGGTGTAAGTGAAGAGATCAATCCGATCCGATAAAAATTATTTTACGAAATGGATTCATCTGCTTATTTAGTCGCGTTAACCTTCTAAGGACCAGAGGGCCGATCATTTACTTCATCGTTAAACCGATCGATAAGACTGTCTATGAGTGATTCTATTGGTCGAATATTGTAAAACTTGGATGTTGCTATGGTAACCATCGTTATAGTGACCGTTTTTTAAAGGTTACTCATGAATAGCCTTTATAAAACGAGACTCTTAACGATGGTTACCATAGCAACAGCCAAGTTTTTCAATTTTCGACCAATAATATCACTCGTAGACAGTTTTATCGATCGGTTTAACGATGAAGTAAATGATCGGCCCTCTGGTTAGTTAAAAAGACGCCAATCTTCCGTTTAAATAGGGAAGGTAGTTAACTGTTCGTACTCGGGGGAGTTGAAATTGCATATACGACGCTTTGAAGGCGCCGTATCTCGTAAGTGTTTTCATCTCTAATCGCATTTATCCGGAATGAAGACTGAATTAATATGAAATAGACTAGAGGAGAAAAACGAGTAGACTCGAGCTTGGTCCATAAAGGGTTAGAAACGCCGCCATTTCGACAGCATAAAAGAGTTGTCAAGGAAACCTAGAGAGCCCGAAACTCATCGTTATATTAAACGTACTGGCAGAGCCATTAGTCCTGCAATGACGCAATTTGCGCTACACTTAGCTCGAACCTTTCTCGGTCTTGAGAGAACAAGAGAAAAGAAAGATTAGTGATGAGCGATTATTTTACGTGTATTGCGGGTTGCGTGGAATCGTCGACGCAGGACTAATGGCTCTACTCACTGGCGCAACCAGGATATCTTCCATCTCTCTCATTTCCCATTTGAATGTATGAGTAGGAAAAGGACAGAAGGAAGGGGTTTTATCCCCTTTTCCATCCTTGTCTAACATACGTTTTTTAATGGAGAAAAGAGAGAGATGAAGAAACTCTCGGTGCGCTACTGGCTCTACTAGTACATGCCTGGCACAACCATGTTCTTCAAAGAGCAGAATCCTTATCTACATAGTGAAATGCCCTGAACTTTAGAATCTGTATTAGTTCAATGGGTCTGTTGCAAACTTTTGCTACAGCAATAAAAAGTGTTTATTCCAATGTAAAATCGCCTGAAAAGTCCATTGGTGGCATCATAAAGTCATGAAATACAATATTAAACTAACTTGAAGCGTTGATTGAAATCCAAGATGGCGACAAAATATCGAGGAATCTGAATGTATGCAGCGTGATCATCCAAGGATTGCCAACTTTGACGACCTCACTGGAGGTAGAGGTTATGCGTTTGTTTACGTTGTGATTGGTTGTGATGGATATTGTGAGGTTGGCTTTCCTTGAATGTTCGTGGTGCATGCACACAGATTGCTCGATATTTTACCGCCATCTTGGATTTCAGTTAAATGCCTCTTGTGAGTTTTTTATTGCATTTTATGACTTTCTGCTGCCACTAATGGACTTTTCACGCGGTTTAATTTACATGAGATTCATCACTCTATATAGCGCTGACGCAAAAGTTTGCAACAAACCCATTTGTCAAAATGTCACTTCTGGGTGCTTCGACAGCATTGAATTTCAAAAATTATGTAATTACTGAAGACGGCTCAGGAGGAAAGGGCCTAAAACATAAGATCTGCTTTTCCGAGACAATAGCTGCCTTACGATCTCCTCAGAGTTGACTTGGAAGAGAAAACCTATCATTTTATGAGCCCTTTTTCTGGACACGGCCTCAATTTTATAATGGAACAGTAAGGACCAGTGTTGCCAGATTGGGGTGAAAAAGCCGTACGTTTTACATTGATTTAAATGGGGACGATACGGCTTTTTACCCTCGATCTGGCAACACAGGTAAGGACACCCTATATAGCGGTGCACTTGCGCAATGCACGACTCGGCTAGCTGTTTTAAACTCTGTCACCACTTGTAGACCAGATGCCGAAGGGCTGCCTTCTTTTGAATGGAATTCTTTCTTCTTCTGGATCTGCGTTTGTAATTTGACACGGCCAATTGGGCCCGATAATGATTGAGCCCCGACTCTTTGAAATCCCTCGCCGGATGTTACTAGTGTTTGTTTTAGGACTTTCCTCCCCCGCGCCGCGCCGCCGCACGGTGGATCGAGTCAATGCTAAGCTCCGGACATTTGGGCAAAAATGGAGGTTTAAAAATTCAACTTCTGACATTAGAATCTTATTCTAGGGCCTTCAGGGGTCCCAAAAATGTGTGCACAATTTAATTTAAGGCACTTTTTCTGGCAGTGATGGTAATTCAAAGTTTGTATTTTTGAGGAAGAATCAATTTTACGAAAATCTGACCTCTACTTCCGCGACTTCAAATGCAAAATACTACAGATAATTGATTTGTATTCGCAATTATCATACTTGGAGCTGATTGAGGGTCACTTTAACTTCAAGAAAAGCTTATTATGCTTTTTTTAACTGCAATTTTCGACTCAGTAGAGAGCATTAATGGAGGACCTTGAAAAAAGCCCTTTTTTCAGGAATAACTGAGGTTTTAGTATAAAACTCGCGCGAACTTGCAATGAAGAGACACATCTCCTGACTCCTAACACCCCCTGGAACTCATATCTTGTCAAACATCTTGCGGAAGTTTGCGGATCCGGAAGTTAGAGGGCTAAAAATGGAAATTTTTGAATGGCCTTTTTCGTGAAAATATTTATCACCCTAGACTGGTGGGTATGGTTTGATGACAGATGCGTTTTGGTGATCAGTTATCTTACTAGAGGTGATGGTGGTTGGAAGAGCTTTTCTTTAAAGTAAATAAATGGGGGTTGTAACCATAAATAATGAGTGGTCAGGTGGGGGGGGGGGGTGTTCAAGTCTTATAGCCCTCTTCATAAATTCATTTACCCGCATGGAAAATGGAAATTACTCTTTTGGCAAAAATTTGATTGAAGTCGCTATTTTTCTCTGTATATGACAGTACGACAATTTGTAGCTCACTACTGCGGTGTTGCCATATTGACTAATCTAAATGCGTTATAAAGTAAATGTTATTGATGTAAAAAAAAAAAAAATCGCAAGAATGAATGGAAATATCTTGATGATTGTTATTTAGTTGGTTAGCAATTATTGCAATTTAAATTCGTATAGAAATTTAAGAGGCAGATGATGCTCCTTAACACCCGACTGCCATGCGACAGGTATTGAAATGTTCACGAAATGTCACGAAACACTTTCGTGAACACACTCGCAGCAAATAGAGACATCTTAAATTTTATGCTTATTTCATCCCCTTATTTCTAACATGAGACCAACTTTAGTCGCCACAAAGAAAAAGACCTCGCTTGAACCAGAAGCCCTGTCTCTCCTCGCATAGATGTTCAATTTTAAGTTAATTCCATGCAATTGAAAATTTGATTTCGATTTGATCATTTGTTCCAAAACTTCTGCAAATGTGAAGTTAAAGGATGAAAAATTAGTGGAAGTTAAACATTTTTTCTTTTTATTGTGTGTTTAGAAACGCCTTTAAATGAAACAAAGAAATCTGGATAGTTGATAGCTAATACTTTTTTGTCTTTTTAGCTCGACCAGATGGCATTTTTTTAAAATTCAGAAGTGGTAATCGATAATTTGTTACCTATTCCATCTTTCAGAATCTTTTTTCACTTCTGAATGATTCGCCTTTTAAACATCCTTTAAATAAGGAACACACTAGTTTTTTTTGTATTTTAACTATCGTTGTTGTTTTTGTTTTTGTTGTTGTTGCTGTTTTTGTATTTTTGTACGTGTTCTGACGATTATAATCAGTCACAAACTATCACTTAAAGCCCGCATAAATATTGCTAATTTTGGTTTATTTTTCATTTTTTATTTTTTTTTTAGGTTAGGTTAGGTGAGGTTAGGTTGTAAGTAATATGTAAGTAGGTGTACAAGTTGAGTATATACTTGGGAAATTCTTACCTAAAAAAATCAGTGATAAAATAGGAAGAAACTTTTATTTGTTAGTTGTATATTTGTCTTCACTTGCATTTATCTTAAGATTGTCTGTCCCCCCCCCCCCCAAATTATTTGAATAGAGTAATCTGAAAAGTGTCTAAAAACTAGTATTAAGCCGTAGGCAACAACATAGTTGCTCAAACTACAACGTATCTAATCTTTTGTTCACACGCAAAAATTCGCAGAAAATAGTAGTTTTTATTAACCTCTTCTTAGATTGAAAATGAGACATTTATAGGCACGGTAATAATTTTAGGCCCATGAAAGTAAAAAAATCGAAATCCTCGTGAAAAATTGAGTAGGTTTCATGTGTCTTTCACTGGTTATCGCGATATTTAAGAGTCACACAACCAAATGTCCGATGCTCCCCATTGACTCGATCCACCGTGCGCCGCGCCCTGAGGCGATGATTCTTGTTATTTTTGTGAGGGCTATTCTCATTTCATGAACCCTTCGACCTCTTCTCGCTATTTTTTCTTCTCTTCAAGATAAACTATCCATATCTTTTACTGTACAGCCTCTGCGTTTCATAATGTTCCCCCTTTCAGTGAATGTGCGCTTTGACACATTTTTGAGCGCTGTTAACAATCATTTCGAACAACGAGCCGCAAAGAATGGTTTTTTTTTTTTTTTTTTTTTTTTTTTTTTTTTTTTACCCCGAGTAGGCTTCTCAATTGACTTGTAACTTGTAAGAAAACGCAGATATTACCGCAAGATTCGGTCGCTGGATTGCTCATTAGTCACTGTCAATCAATACTGTATCATGTAACAAGAATCGTTGTTGGCGTTAGCGATCTTGTTCAGAAAGAAATTGTACATTCAACAATTTTGTGTTTGTAAAAAAAAATTAATGCATGACAGTAGCGCACCGAGAGTTTCTTCATCTCTCTCTTTTCTCCATTAAGAAACGTATGCTAGACAAGGATGAACAAGGGGATAAAACCCCCTCCTTCTGTCCTTTTCCTACTCATACATTCAAATGGGAAATGAGAGAGATGGAAGATATCCTGGTTGCGCCAGTGATGCATGATGTTTGTTAAGAACGAACTCAATATGGTTGGATCATATGATTCGGTGTCCAGTGTAGCAACAACGCCTAATCATATGATTCAAGTGAGAAAATGTTGACCTAAGAAAAATTGTTCGTAAACATTTGTTTACAGGATGACTATTGTAGAGTTCACGTGCTCAAGAATGTATCAATGTAACTACAAACGGGATATTTTAAGCTGGTTTCAAATTACAACCCATTTTTTTGCCAAACGGCTTGTAAAAATGAAAACCCCTCCACTAATAGCATGTGCCATGATAAGAAAACATTTAATTTTGACACAAACTGACCTTGCACAAAAATCTTATCGAGGTTTACGTCGGCTCATTCCAAAGGTTCATAATCGCAAGTAATACATCTGAAGTAATTTTCACACAGTATATTTGTCTTATATTTTTCTCTAGCTACAATGTTTTTAACCGAAAAAATACAGGTGTTGGGACAAGAAAAAAAAAAAAAAAAACCTAATCCGTATAAATGATTAGCCTTATTAGCCTTTGAATGAATGGGAGATAATCTTGGTTCGATTTTTTCGAGCCATAAAATGAATTGCATTCTATTTTTGCCCAGAAACTTTACAAGCAACTTGTAAATTTCATGCGACACAGACTATACTGTTCCAAAATCCAGGAGGCGTTGCGTTGGGACAAGTGCCCCCAAAGCCTCAAAAATCGCCTTCAACATGGAATGGCCAAAGACGTTCATCAAGACGATGCAACCCCTACCGCAGAAAAATTGTCTGGATCTGCCACAGGGGGAGGGGATTACATGCCCCTTTCACTGCTTTCTTACAGCGCGGCGTTCACAGTTGCGTATAGATCGATCCAAACAAAATATTCCAACACCGGTTGGGCTAGCTAGCATAATTTTATTGTTTTTTTTTTCGGCGATCTCTGACTAAGATTGACAAGGCTCATACACTCCTATACCGCTTCTGGAGCTGAAATCCAATCACTGAAGTCAGCAGTGATGTCGTTCTTTGCAGTGGCGGCTCGTGCTATTTGGCAACAACGTCTTCGCTCCATTTGAATGTATGTTAAACAATCGATTGTAGGTGAAGCGCTGCTTCACTTTCAAATCGATTGTTTTACATGCAATCAAATAGAGGAATGACATTGTTGCCAAATTGCACGAGCCGCCCCTGGTTCTTTGGCTAATTATCCGATTTTACCCATTTGACTTACAATGCTAGAGCTGCGTTAGAAATGATTCACATTCTATAAAAAACAGAGACTTCATACGCAACTACCGGGTAGACGTGGAAAAGTTGAGTGTTGCATACCTCCAGTTTTTCCAAACGTTAACTACTGATTGAGGCTCTGTCTGCGTTTTGTTGGTCTGTTTTGTTTATGTAAAGGGGTGTCTCCACCTGCGAATGTAAAAGCGCGAATAAACTGATTGAGCCAATGAGCTGCCTTAAAGTCGATAGGTCGAGTTCGATGTATCGACAGCAAAGAAGCTCATTGGCTTAATCAGTCTATTCGCGCTTTTACATTCGCAGGTGGAGACACCCCTTAACCGATGTTGCGGTACTTTGTGGAGTGTGCTCCTCGTTCTGAGTATATTTTGTTTTTATTTTATTTTTATTTTTCCGATTGATAATGCGGTGCTGTGAGTGCACCGAAACGTTTCGGAAGGTTTTATTTATTGTTGGCCTAGTTCCCATTTTAATCTTTATTTTGTCTGTGATTTGACTTAATGTAAAAAATGGTCATTCACGGAAAAAAAAAAATTAGTGAAAATAACCATACGGATACCTGATTTTGGCACCTGCTAGATGTTATGGTAAACTTGACCAGAAGTATGGTACATTTACCGATACTTTGAGTAAATTTGACATGCAATCAGGTAACATCACCCAGTACCTAGTCAAAACATAGTATACTTCTGGTTAAGTTTACCATAACATCTAGCAGGTGCCAAAATCAGGTATCCGTATGGTTATTTTCACCGTAGTTTTTTTTCCGTGTTAATAGGAAAATATGACAACATTGGTAGCCAGGCGTTTCTCAAAAGCACAAGCGGAGCCAAGAATTTGACTTTCTTCTCTCTCTTCCTATATGAACACAAGTGTTTAAAAAAGGATAGAAGAAAGGACTATCATGTGTCTTCTGCCCATATCTCCGTCCTTTTCTAACGCACGCGTTCGAATGGGAGGAGAGAGAGAAAGACACATTTCTGGATCCACCTATGCTCGAAAGCGGACTCTCGATACGACAAACTCTTCGATTCTTTTACAGCTAACTAAATATTGAAACAAGCACCGATATGCCGCAAGCCAGCCACTGCCATTGGCTTAAAGTCTGAGTAAAGTTCCTTGGGTTAAATCAACATGCGTTCATGTACATTGTACAAGCTTCATCCTCGTATACTAACACTCACTCACGGTGTACGTCAGTGCTGCCTAATTTGACAAAATATGTACAAATTTCCGTGTAATTTGATATAAAGTGTGTATTATTATTATTATTATTATTATTATTTTTTTTTGTCTCATCTGGCAGCATTGGTATAAGTACACACAACATGCGTCGAGGCTTACTGAATTCCTTAAGCCGCAGTAGCAATGTCCTGGTCAAAATGGTAGATGTCTATACACCAGTAGCGCACCGAGAGTTTCTTCATCTCTCTCTTTTCTCCATTAAGAAACGTATGTTAGACAAGGATGGACAAGGGGATAAAACCCCCTCCTTCTGTCCTTTTCCTACTCATACATTCAAATGGGAAATGAGAGAGATGGAAGATATCCTGGTTGCGCCAGTGCTATACACACCATGTTTTGGAACACCATCGACGAAATGATATCTCTACCAGAAACCTCCATCCAGCATAAGCCAGCGCGCATCGCTAGCAGCAATAGCAGCATAAATTATACTATGAAGATACACATCATACCGCCGGCGTTCAGCGCGGCGAGTATCCAATAGTTTATTCAGTAACGTAGTAAATCTGGCGAGCAAATGGCAACATTGCATTTTTATAGGTTTTTGCATTTTTTATTTTTACTTTCTCACTCTAATGAAATTAGAAAAATTGAGAAAGTATTGCAATGGCGCAGAGATTTTTGATGCATTTTGTTTCGATACTTGGCCCGCTGCGACTAAGTCAATCATGATAATTATAAAATCATAATTGGCTCTTATCATGCCTAATACTATCCTAAATAACATCCATCCATGATATTTCAATATTTCTTGACCATGTGTGGTAGGTAGGAGTAAATGAACAAAATTTCTGTGGCGTCTGTCTGTCTGTCTGTAGTCATGAACTTGAAACCCAGTATAACTTTTGAACTACTGATTCATACGCATCCAAGTTTTGCAGAGATGTTGCTTTTAACATTCCCCAGAGGGGCTTTTCTTGTTTTTTTAAAATTTTAATTTTTAGGTTAGTTATGGATGAAAAATGGTTTTCATTAAAATCAATGGGAAAATGGGTCAAAAAACAGACAAATTTAAATATTCTAAAGGGGGGTCTGGGGGTCTCCCCCAGAATACTAAAAGGGGATCTGGGGGTCTCCCCCAGAATTCTAAAGGGGGGTCTTGGGGTCTCCCCCAGAATACTAAAGGGGGTTTTGGGGGTCTCCCCCAGAATACTCAAGGGGGGTCTGGGGATCCCCCCAGAAAAAAATGGAGGGAGAAAGTGTTCGTAGGGTGTTCCCTACAGTTTATTTTATAGGTTAAAATCCATGAAGAGAATCGACGTTTCCAGGGTGCAGTGAACGACCTCGAATTCGACCTTTCGCATGGTTTATAAGTAGATGAAATGCATTGTAGCCCGTATTGGACGCGAGATTTAAAAATGACAACGTCATTTTGACCTTTAAAAGCCATGAAAAAGATTGTGTCGAAAATGCATCAACCGCATCGCTCCTCAGTCTGGGCACGAATTAAGTGGACATTTTTGGTAGGTAGGGAATCTTTTGGGAGCGACAGACTGGATGCTGGAAAGATGCACGAGTCGGCTTAATTTGACGCGTTGTTGCGGAGACTTCAGTTTCACCCCTCGATTTTCAGTCATCAAAGGTTTTTACGATTTTGTAATCTCACGAACTTATTGGCACTTCCGCGAGGGAGTATGTTGAGTTAACATAGTTTACTGCTCTACGATAACTCTAGAAAGATCAAAAGCCTTTGGAGTCTGAGAAACCGTGGAGTTATTAGGCGGAACAACCCCTGGGAGGCAAACCCTTCCTCTTTCAATTTTGGAGTAATTGGAAGGAGTTTCAGAAGCCTCCCGGTAAAGCGCGGCGTTTTATTTCATACATGCCATTTATAATGCGCCATCTTTTAATCAGTGGCGTAGCGAGCAATTTGGCAACGTTTCAGTTCGTCCATATAAATCCATGAAAAAGATCGAACTATTGGGTATGTACGGTGAACACCTATGCATTCGACCTTTTACATGGGTTTAAATGGCCACAATACAACGTTGCGAAATTGAACGCTACGCCACTGCTTTTAATTTCTTTTTCTCCAAAAGAACTCGGATTTTTTTTTCTCCTCTGTCGAACCAACGACGAATTTTATCATTCGTTGTTGTTTTTGTTTTTGTTTTTTTTTTTTTTAAGTGTATTAGTGAATTTCATGGGTCGACAAATGTTATGTATATATTGAAACTTAACTTTAGACTTGATTTTTTTCAAGAAAAAGAACCTTCCTTATTTAACGAGATATTATTCGGTGTGAACGTCGAGACTTTGAACTTAACTTTTCGAGAAAAGGAACCTTCATTACAACACCATATGTCAACACTATTTTGATAGCTAATTGTAAAAGAAGCCGAACCGACACGTCCAAGGCGTTCACCCTACACCAAATAGTTCGATATTTTTCATGAACTTAAAAGAACAAACTGCAAAGTTGTCAGATTAAACGCTTCGCCAGGGTCGTTCACACGTGAAGTAACTCTAATTAGTAAATGCTTTTCAAATAGCTACGACCGTCGACTAAGTATAGGGCTAAAAATTCAAATACGTGCAAGTAAATTTTAACGGTGTGGATTTTAATCAGTCGATCTCCGATACTATCCAGTATCCATTTCAATATGATTTTGATAAAAATTACATTCTTATATTATTCTTGAGTTGATGTGAGACTTTAGAACATCGTTCCGATGCCTGAAGAATGGCAAATCGTGTATTTGGCAACATCGCAGTACTTCCATTATCAACCCCAGGAAATAGGTCGAATAAAGGGTGTTTACTGAACACCCAACAGTTCGATCTTTTTCATGGCTTCAAATGAACAACGCAACGTTTCAACGTTGTCTCTTCGGATATACTTCGTCACTGTGCCAGAATCCTTTTGAATCTTAGTCCATTGTGAGTTGATTTCCATCGAGTTGTTTTACTGGCGCCCCCCACCCTGCCACCCCCGCGCATTTTGTTCTCAGTGACAGTGTCAAAATATACGATGGACGACACGTGCCAAATTAACCTATAACTCGAGCTGTACATGCATTTGATATCCTTACCCATTTCTGGTCACAAGTGTTTTGTCGCAATTCGAATCATGTCAAGCCCTCGTCACTCGTCAAAGTGCCAAAAGGTCGTAACTATGGGCACTACAGACAGCTTTTACATACAGAACTTCATACACAAAGTAAAACGGTACATTACTCGAAAGTTTCATGCAGCATGGCTAAAACAGACAGTAACATTGCGCAGTAACAGTATTGCATGATATCAAAGTATTTTTTGTTTTTGTTTTAGACATTTTCTGAAAATATCAGTATGGTTTACTAGTGGTTTCGTGGTTAGAATATAATTACATCATTGTAATATAATGCAGACCTGTTGCCAGAAATTACCAATAGCGATGCGGAGAGGGTGAGCGGCTCATACAAGAATGCCTGGATTTTATGAGCGTAACTACGGAAAATTATTTCAGGGACGTATGGGCTGTTGGGGCATCAGCTTTTTTTTATTTTATTTTTTTAAATTTTACCATGGGTTTTCCTTCCATTGTTCCATTTGTTGTCTTTCTTATTTTTCTCTGCTACTGCGTATTATATTTATGCGTAAAATAAATGTCTCTATAACGATTCATTTTTCCTCTTTCTTCTCTATCTCAGTTTTTTCACGGGGGTGAAGACGAAGACCCCGCAACCCTATCTACAGGTATTCGCTCTAGTCTTTGATCCTTAATCTTTTTACCAGCAAACCTCTATGAACTTTGAATGTAAAATTCTTTAAAAAAGTAGCTTTCGCAGAGTCACCGATTTGTGCGGACGCCGCCGTTTTAAATTTTCAAGGGTTTACAAGTTAAAATCGATATTAATCGATGGTCACAAAATGGCCGCAATCAGTACCTCAAAAACCGCTGATAAATACACACGAATTTCGTCTCAGAAGGGAAATTATATTTGACCGGCAATTTTATCAGAAACGAAAGTCACAATCGCCTACAGATATAGATATACATAGATACGTAGATACATCGTTTAATGAACGCAGTTTATGTAGTACTTGTTGTCATACTTCAGTGCGCGAAATGAATGGCCATGAAACGCGGAATGATTCATCTACGCCACACTTTAGCCGATTGTGACTGTCTCACATTAGTGCGCGGATCCGAAGACATTATAATGAAGGAGGCGGAGCGGTTGTAATGGGAAAATAAAGGTGGTCTCCGATTGGCTGGAGGCAAGAGTAGACCATTTTATCATGGCACCTGTTGAGGCATGTGTCCGGTGGTATAATATAATGACTAGTACTTAAAATTATTCAATTTCTAGTGGGTACTTCAGATGAGATATACGTCTTGTTATTTTTTATTCGGGATTAGGTATTCCTTTTGAAAATTACATATATTGAAAAACAAAATTTTATCGAATGTCATGGGCAAATCTTGCTGTGCTCATTCCAATGTTACAAACATCTGATCATGTAGTGACGAAACAGCGTGCAATCTGACACTGTTCCATTCTGTCCATTTGAGCCCGCGCAAAAGGTCGAATGGAGAACGTTCACTGTATGCCAAATAGTTCGATATTTTTCAAAGGTTTTAAGAGGACATATATTATGCAACGTTGCCAGATTGCACGGGGCCCGCGAGAAACGCGCGGTGCTGGATACCCTGCAACAGCTTGATTCCATAGATTACATCACATTTAAATCCAGTGCGGTGTATAATCTTTCTCCATAGTATTTTTTATCGAATAATTTACAAAAATTGGCTTGAAACTTTTGTGAATTTTTTTTTCAATTTTCCCAAAGTAAAGAAGCTGTTGGGGGGGGGGGGACGAAACTTTGGAATCATCTGCAGAGCTCGATTTTGAGAAAAACGCCATCACGTGATAGAACTGTTTCGTCAATGCGGCCTGGCGCAAAAACAGCATATATTGACAAAAAAATAAAAATAAAAGAAAAAGACGTGAAAGCAAATTTTACATCTTTAGTAGCAGTTCAACGTTGTTTCCGAGGATTCAATACGCAGAAAAGTACCTACATGACTCTTTCCCGTAACAACTTGGTTTCAAATCATTGAATGCAGGATTTGCAAATATGATGTTGAAAAACACACGAAAAGACTTTCCAAGATGCAGTTTTACTCATTTGAATGTTAAATGAATCTAGGCTTTTGATCCGACACCATGAAACACAACTTTACAAAGAGGAAGAATCAAAGCGCATACTAAGAAAGCGCAGAAATCAATTTATAGAAGACGAAATAAAAAAAGCTAAAAAGTTGGAGATACACTGACAAAATATATTGCTTCGCAGTAAAAATTAATTAAGTAAAATAAATAACAAATGTAAATTATTTTATGTGATACATGCCAGTCGCTCCACATTTAACAAGTCCATAATTAAACTAATAAAACTGCAGCTTGATGTGCCTCTCCTTCTTCATTTATCAGTACATAGTTGCAACATGTGACATTTTAATCAATTTATCATTTTTCCATCCGCAATAAGTGTTAATACCGTCCGTTAATATTCAATCGACTTGAAGTAAAATCATACTTTTCATAGACGATGCATTTAGTATCTTATAGGTACCGCGCTGTCAAAATTTTCTTCTCTATAGCAAACTGTCATATGTATTTACGGTTTGGGTGAGTTAATTGACGTGATGAGAGCAAAAACGACAAACGACACGATGTATTTTGAATTACAGAGGAGTCGTTGTTGCAATTTAGCACTCATTTACTCAATTTTGAAATTATTGGAATCGCGTAGCGCGACAACTCGGCACTATACACGATGCACTTGAATCAATGAACTTGGCTTAGCTCGGCATGATACGCTCGGATTCCAGTCAAGTCTCGCTAATAGACTGGGGTTGAGTCTTGATTATCTCGACTTGACTCCATTCAAATATTTTAGAGACTGGCAACTGTGGATCGAGAAGTGGCGAGGGGGGGGGGGGGCTCCGCAGTGTCCTAAACCCGGAGGAGCTTCTTGTGGTTTAAAATTCATTCACAGTGGACACGGCGGTAAAAATCGTGATCTGATCACCAGCGGATCCAGGAAATTGTCCTCTCTCTCTCTCTCTCTCTCTCTCTCTCTCTCTCTCTCTCTCTCTCTCTCTCTCTCTCTCTCTCTCTCTCTCTCTCTCTGCTCATTTGAACGCACGTGTTGAAAAATCATATCAGGGAAGGGGCGAAAGTCACGTGACTGCCATCAAGCTGTCCTTTTCTATTGCACACGTTCAAATGGACAAAGAGTGAGGAGTAAAGCGGTGGATCTGATGGCGCGACGCGACCGCGACGGAGAGAAACATTGTATATATATCCGACGCCGATGTTATTCAAACTGGTAAACTGGTTTTTATCGTCGGCATGATTCTTGCCGCTGTGTCCACACTCCGCACGCGGCATCGATCGGCGACGAGTCATATCGATGTATTCATGATCGGAAAGCAACGCATAAAATGGCGAAGAAATATTAATTGTTTCTCATTTTCTCCTTCTCAATCAGTTCTCTATACTAAGCTGTTGACTATACTCGGGAGTCGGGGCAGCTTTCTTTATTGCCTTTCGGTGGATTCTTAGCATCAGTGGCGGCTCGCCTAAGGAGGCAAGGGAGGCTGTGCCTCCCCAGACATTCAGAGGGAAGAAAAAATAACGTTGACAAGACAGTAACGAGAGACGTCATATTAAAATTAGGCAAATCACAATGTTCCTGATTCAAAACTTGAGTCAATCTTATAGGAGAGAGCGCAAGAGAAAAAGTTATAAGCGGGCAGGAACGAGATTTCAGAGTCGCGAAACGACAGCAGTCAGCAGTGCCAGAGTCTGTGCCTCGTCCCTCGTCGAGAGGCACAGACTCCGAGACGGTCGAGTCAGTCAAGGGTTGTTCGACACACTCACACTCACACCCACCAAGCAAGGACTATGCAGTGTGCACGCACTAACGAAGGTATCGGAGGCTGCTATCCTCCACGACTCCCGCAGCGTTGCCGAGCCAGTAGTCGGATAATAACCTTCTTTCCAGTCGCCGGACCAGCCGCGCCTGTTTGTTTTTGTCTACGTGTTATCGGTTTACGGGTGTGTTCACCCCCCCCGGCCCCATTGCTGGGGGGGGGGGGGGGTTCCCCCCAGACAGGCCCCCCCACAGCCTCCCCAATACCAAAGCCCACGAGCCGCCACTGCTTAGCATTCAAGCCTTGCATTGATATACTATGAGATAAATTTTGAGCAAATTGACAGCTCGGGGAAAAAGAAGGACAGGCAAAATATTGCATGTATCATTATCAACAGATATGGCACTGTACACTGAAAAATTAATCGGTTGATTGAACAATGGGGCTCTTGCAAATTTTTGCTACAGGAGATTGAAGAGTTTATTCTCCATTAGGTATCATTTTCCTGTGCGCGTTGAGCCGAATGTAAATTTAAAATCGGTTATTCAAAACTCGCGAATGCCGCAAAAGTTTAATTTTTGAGTGGCGTTCAAAGGACTGTTCAATTGGTCAGTTCACGGTATTGTCTCTTCAAGTAAAAGGGTCTGAAAGGCCGGTCTCCTGCGAACGAACGACGTGGCTGAGAATCGACGGCACATGAACCGCTGCGTTGCAATATAGTGCGTTTATAACTGACTTCCCTATCGGACTTCTTATCCCGATCAGAGTATAGAGTGCTGCACCGGTGCAGAAAAGGTTATGGATATAATGCGCGTTGTACATACATAGATATACTGCAACACTAACTATACAATGTTTCTCGCACCGGTGCAGCGGTGATGCGATTTTCCAATGAATAAAAAAACTTCCTATACGTTCAATATCTAATGACGGGCTTGGACTCGGGCAACTCGCTGAACTCGGCTGCGACGCGCAGGCCGGCTATCCATCCAATCAACGGACCGACCAACATCCATCGCTAACGATTCTTCCGAAGTCACCATTCAACTTTTGTGACCTCTGGATTAAAGTCAGTTGAAATGAAATATTGAGCCAGCGCAGAAGTCTTTGGACTTGGAGTTTAGGTATTTTTCATTTTGTCCACCCTTGGGCCTTGAGCTAGAGCTTGAGGTTGAGTTCGAGGTTGAGGTTGACCGGTTGAGGTTGAGACCCGCGCCGTCGCCGTACAAAGGAGGATGCGAGATATTTGCGTCCGTTTAAAAACCCCAGACTGGGCACCATGAGATGATGGGCCAGAGTTTTTCTTCCGTTTATGATTTATCTCTTCTTACAAGTACGAGTGCGTTGCCAGTTTTATATGGGAACTCGTATAGCTGGTTGACGCGGAGCCGAATGATGTAGATTCTCAATAGGATTCACAAATCGTTTCCGCAAAAGATATTATAAATCTTTATTGTAAACAAAGGAAACAGAGATGAATTTTAACCAGTGCGTTGCGACATTAGAATGTCGCTTTTCGTTTTCTTCTCTTGAATCTGGGGGAAATTTTAGTCTTTATCTGAGCGCGCATCGTTGCTGTTGTTGTTGTTCTTCTTCTTCTTCTTCTTCTTCTTCTTCTTTTTTTCATGCTATATAGGTCAAGTGGACCTCTTGCAAGATTTTGTCGTAAGCTAATGGACTATCAAATCATCTACTTCCGTGTAATTTTGCAAAAATAACGATGAGACCTTTAAAAAAGTCTATAACTCACTCCTGGAGAAAGTTTACCTGCAAGTTCAGATGAACCACCGTAAAGTATTTGCGCTCTACGTATACCTACGTTTTGTACCCCCCCCCCCCCCCCAAACAAAAGAACGGTACCAACATTGAAGTATAAGCGCCGCCTTTCTTGCTTACTATAGGTACACACGAAACGTAGAACTTTTCTGATGGTATCACCGTGTTCTTCGGGACAACATCGGTAAGATACAACCTTTAAAATTTACTGCTTGAAACCCAAATTCAACAATCATGTTGTTCCAATTACTTAGTATGCTATTTTCTTTTGTTTCGGGATAGAAAAATTACGTAGTGCATTTGCATGCATAGATTGGCCACGGATCGTCCATCTGAACTTTGAGTCAAGTTTCTGCGAGGAGTGTTTTTCAGACTTTCTGTACATAAGGTCTCATTGGTATTTTTGCTGCATTTCACATCAGAGTTGATATTGATATCAATAAGCGAAACAAAATATTTTGGCTACATGGTATAAACAAATGCTTTAGAGTTGGGCAAACTCATCAGCTGAGGTAAAAAAGCCA
The DNA here is from genome assembly GCA_011764245.1 of Trialeurodes vaporariorum. Taxonomy (NCBI): domain Eukaryota; kingdom Metazoa; phylum Arthropoda; class Insecta; order Hemiptera; family Aleyrodidae; genus Trialeurodes; species Trialeurodes vaporariorum. The sequence continues at coordinate 79,014,449 of VMOF01000002.1, forward strand.
ATTAGAAAGAAAATAAAAAATCATATTAAAAAATATGAAAGTAATAGTAAAAAACTAAAGGGGGGAGAGAGTTCAACTCAGGCAGTGCAACAGAAAGCATGAGCGAGGACAGCAATTCGAGAGCATCACTTTCGAGAGCATGATTTTTTATTTTCTTTTCAATTAGCTTTTTTTCCTCAGCTGATGAGTTTGCCCAACTCTAAAGCATTTGTTTATTGATATCAGGCGCGTCAATTGGGGGGGGGGGGGGGCAAGGATTTGAAGTCAGGCCCAAAATTGGATTTTTGCCCCCCCCCCCAAGCCGGCTCTATGGCTCTAAAATTTTATTGATGAGCAAAAAAAAAAAAAAAAGGATCATCAAATTTTTGCCCCCCCCCCAAGCCGACCGACGCCATGGGTCTAAAATTATAGTGATGAGAAAAAAAAAAAAAAGTCATCAAATTTTTTGCCCCCCCCCCCCTTTCCAAGCCGAACTTGAAATGACGCCCCTGATTGATATCAATGTCAAATTAACTTATTTCCAATATACAGATGCGGCACCCCAGCAGAATCTCATCATATCATATGCACATCGTGCGTTTCAGTTCTGAGTATAGAGTTGAGAGTAGAGTACATCCACTGTACACCATATCGGTAGCCAGGGATTTATCTTTCTCTCTCTTTCCACCATTTAAACGTAAATGTCGGAAAAGGATCAACACAGGGGGATGTCCAGTGTCCACGTGACTTCAGCCCCCGTTTTTGTCCTTTTCTAACACATGCAGTCAAATGGACAAAGGGAGAGAGAGGAAGACCAATTCCTGGCTATAATATTATAGGTAGCGTTCTAGAATTCAACCATTTACTGCATCCGTGCAAAAAAGATTACATTACCCTGTGATACTGTATATCTATGTACATTGGAAAGTGCTGCTATTCATAATCTTTTCTGCATCGAGACAATAAAGGGATGAATTCTAGAACGGTACCATTGGTAGCGTTCTAGAATTCAACCATTTACTGCATCCGTGCAAAAAAGATTACATTACCCTGTGATACTGTATATCTATGTACATTGGAAAGTGCTGCTATTCATAATCTTTTCTGCATCGAGACAATAAAGGGATGAATTCTAGAACGGTACCATAGTGGCTACGGCCAGCTGTACAGAGATATGAATGTGGAGTGTCTCAAACTTGGCACCGACGCAACCTCCGTTAGTCCGACGCGCGTATAATCATATTCATCATCCTCTGGGTATACACTATACACTGCAAACCCCCGCGCGCTACACCTCGCCGCACGGTGGGACCAAACGCCGAAAACGTGGTCATAACTTCTATCGAATGAAACTTTTAAACGCTTCCTTATCGCTTTTAAATATTATTTTTAGCAAAGAATGTCTTTCTTTGTTTTCTTAGATTTGCCCTGAGTCTCCCTGCCCTGCCGAGACTTTCGCCTGAGTCTGTCATACTTACTGCAAACAGCCACTTTACATGATTTTTGTCTTTCCTAACGATAAACGCGAGACGTCAGTTGCGCGCTATTGTTACAACAAGTTTAAGCATGTATTCGAGTGTAATATCATAACATGATCCAAAAATAACGATGTAAACGCGCACTTGTCACTTGAGATCACTAAGTATCACTCCTACCTTCAAGAAGAGCACGCGGAAATGCCCTATCTACCCTGGTAAAAATGACGACTATACGACTATTCCAAAAACGACTATAAACATAGTTGCCGACTATAATCTATAGTTGGCCAACTATAAATCCATAGTTGGCCAACTATGTTTATAGTCGTTTTTGGAACGGTTATAGTCGTCATTTTTACCAGGGTAATGCTATACTGCTTGCAAGTTGCACGGATACTATTCAATAGTCAGCTCTGTGTTTTTCCATTATCGATGCTATTTTAGTTGCTGCAAATTGAATGGTATCTGCTTAACGATGCTACTAAAGGTCATAGGCGGATCCAGCAATCTGGCAACAGTGTATTCTTCCCATTTGATTGCATGGCAAATAATCGAATAGTCACGGGGCCATGGCCTCTTCAAGAATCGATTGTTTATCATACATTCAAATGGGAATAATGCGCAGTTGCCAGATTGCTGGATCCGCCTACGCTAAAGATCACACGTTTAAAACCTTCTCCTTAAGTTAACGGATTCATTTCGTTTTATACTAATGTTGCTATCGTTATTTTTGTTGGTTGTTATGTAGAAGCTGATCACTTATACTCTGTTCACGATAAGAAGGCGGGTGAGAATTCAGGTAATAATGCACTATTTAGCAACAGTGCGGCTATGCTGGCTGCTTCGACCCTTCGCAGTGGCTGTGTTGTTCTTCTGACTTCTCTCTTGGCAAGGAGGATTTCCAAGAAACGACCGACTCAAAAATTTACACACGTTTCAGTAAAAATTGCGAACGGTCGGAAATACGAAATTGTCGCCCTAAAGGACCAAAACTCGGAAAAAATAGTGGACTTTGAATACTGATGACTCTCATAAATTCGATATTAAACAAAATATGCTGAATTTAATTCGGACTGAAAAATACGAATTTCTGTGAGTCATCAATATTCAACGGCGACTATTTTTGCCGAGTTTTGGCCCTTTAGAGCGAAAATTTCGTCGGTTTTTTCGTATTATCGACCGTTCGCAATTTTTACTGGACGTGTGTAAAGTTTTGAGTCTGTCGGTTCTTGGAAATCCTCCGTGCCAAGAGAGAGTTCGGGAGAACAACGGCCACTGCAAAAGGTTGGAGTAGTCAGCATAGCCATTCTCACCCGCCTTCTTATCGTGAACACTGAACAGAGTATAAGTATAATTAGCTTTAGGGTTTATTGGTAAAAGCTTGCAACAGCTGGGCGTTGAATACGCTTGCGGAAGTAAACTTCCTCTTCCAAACATTTCAGGGTTGACCTATATGCATAGTTGAAATGATGTACAAAACAAGAATACTTTTCATATTAGTTTCTTTTCGACTATGAAAATTGAAATGAGCGAGTCCTGAGCAGTACATCCCATGTGGAATGGACGAGTTCTTCTTTGCACTGGGACTACGGACATTTTATTTGATGACGCTTTCATACGGTCAATTTTACCTATGTTTGAGACCAAACTATATAAATCGTCACCCCTCCCCCTCCACACTGGTGTCACCAGTGACGTCATCTTTAAATCATGCAGTCTACCTACATCATAAGATAAATTGCGCTCATTTCCGGTTCTTGTCACTTGATTCTAATACTTCATTAGGTCTGCGTCCGGTGTTACATTTATCTCCTTTCCAATATTGACTCGTGCGATGCTTTTATAACATCGATTCTAAGAGGGGTAGCTTGTTTTCCCAAGAATCGATCATTTTACATGGGTTTAAATGGCGAGGAAATACGTTCTTGCCACAATACACGGGTCTCCACTTTCCATTCAAACCTGTGTGAAATATCGAGTCAGAGGAGCAGATTGCTTCACCGCGAGAATCGATTATTTAACATGGCCTTAAATGGAGGGAACGCGTTGTTGCCACATTACACAGCTCACCATTCAATCCGATGTGCTAACGGGTTTTAGTAAGGCGTTACAGAAGTCAAGGGTTAGCCAACACTGGCAACACTGCACCATCGACGGCAATCACCTAAGACAAAACTCGTGTAAGTCGTGTGACGTTCAAAACTATCTCTCTCGCTCTCTCGCTCTCCCGTGACCTTCATGCTTAGCCATCTCTTTCTAGTGTCGCAGATTAAACGTATAGGATCTTGTTTCAGGAGATTTTCCTATCAAAATTGCAATAAAATGACTCCTGTTGGAATTCATTTCTGCCAAAATAAAAAAAAAAAAAAAAAGTTTTCAAAAAAAATTATCTGTTTAAGTTTTTATCGATGAGAGTGAGATAATAGTATACATCGGAGCCACGTGAGAAAGAGAGATAGTTTGGTACGCTTTACGAACTTTTCCACTGGCGAAGAGTTCATCTACTGAAACTGTCTATTATATCGATTCAAGGAGAAGCAGATTGCCTCATCAATGATCGATATTTTACATGGGTTTAAATGGAGTAGTTGCCACATTGCATGAGCCGTAACTGTCTCCGTTCCGCAAGTCGTGCATTGCGCGAGCCTCCGTCCGCGAGAACCGTTCCATCCGTTGTCCGCATCACCACTTCTCAATGAACCTGTTTGTTGCCATGAGCGTGCGCTGTCTCGTCCGCGCGCGCGCGCGAACGCTGCTCGTGGTATCAGCGACAGACAGAGGAGGATGCGCGTGCGGACGCACTACGATGCGGGGGCAGGCACGTGTAATTCACACGAATTCACACTTCTAATGATACGGTAAAGATGTGAAGTGCTAATGAGAGCCGTTTTACAATATTGAGATGAAATGAATCATGGCCCTGCGACCCTCGAGGCGATATGCGGTCACTATGCAAAGGATGAGCGACGAGCGTCTAGGTTATATGTATAGTTGGGCCGCCGTGTGGCGTATGGTCGCATGATCACGGTGCAAAGACGGAATCTATAGATCTCTCTCTCTCTCTCTCTCTCTCTCTCTCTCTCTCTCTCTCTCTCTCTCTCTCTCTCTCTCTCTCTCTCTCTCTCTCTCTCTCTCTCTCTCTCTCTCTCTCTCTCTCTTCCCTTTTGAACATAATATGGGTTAAAGAGAGAAACCGTGCTAGATATAACAGTCACCAGACTCGGTGAGTCGGTGAGCTCTGTATATAGGTAGAGTTTGTTCCAGAAATGTTGACGAAGGTTACTAATAATCTTTGGCGAATTTGCAATTTTCGTTCCTTCAAAAGAATTCGGGGAAAATATTTTCAGCCACCCAAAACCACCACTTGGGGATAATTTAGGGGGGTGGGTGGGTACCCTACCCGTATCTCAAAAAAATCACCCCAAAATGTATTAGTAGTAAAATTCAAAGGGTGTATTTTTTTCTGAAAAGTACTTGTTTTGTAGAGTATTTTAAGATAAAAGTTTTTTTTTTTTTTTTTTTTAATTCGGACTTATTTGGTGGGAGTTATGAATTTTTAAAGATGGGTCAAAATCGAACTTTAACTTTCGATACCTCGAACACGAAAAACGACATCGACCTGCGGTTTGCGCCAAAATGCTTAGAATTTGATGTTCTTTAAAGTTATGTAATAAAAATTAGGGGTCGCCATTTGAGAAATGTGATTGGGGGGGGAAGACCCCCGGATCCGCCCCCCTTGTGGGGCCTGGAATTTGGCAACCCCCCTAAAAGATGTCCCCCTCAAAATAATGGAACCCGTGTTTCAGCGTTTTTTGAAATTCGAACCCAAACTCGAGTTATTTGGAGCTGCTCCTTTTTTTTACACCCTGTATATTGGAAGTTTCGAGGAAAAGTTAAGGACCGTTTTAAAAACCGGATCTTAGACCTACAGATTTGAAAGCGTCCTTCGATGAAAAGCCGATAAGGCTCAAATTCATTTCCATTCATTTTTATTATTGCTGAAAGAAAGTTTGAAAAAGTCCAAAGATTATCGATAGCGGTGCGCCGACACTTCTGAAACGAATTCTACTGTGTGCAGAGTTTCTGTTTGGCGTGGATTGGTCTGTTGTGTTGGTATTTTTGCAACATAAATACGGCACATTGATACTAACGTGAAATTCTAAAAAAATGACGTAAGTAGCGCATTAGAAACTTTCAATTCACTTGTTGGATCCGGAAATCACTTTTAGTATCGTCACTTTTGAACAACCTGCGAGAAACTGTAAACTATTTTTACCGACAAACTAGTAAGAAAATAGCAGCCATACATACCATTGGCGCGGGTTATGTATCCGAACTGAACGATTCTTTCACGTTATTTTCCGGGATAACGTAGGGTTCGAAAGTTTTTAATGTGCGCACCGTAATCTTTGCGGAATTCCGGAATAAAATCAAATGTGCCGTATCGATGATGGTGCCACAGCAGGTCAGCAGATCCATCATTTGATAGAATTCCTAAGTTCAGCTCAGCTAAGCAGTATGCCTGTATAGTATGAAAATACTCTGAAGTAACTTTAATCTTTTCGTCCACCTATGGAATCGCCATTGATTTAGAGAATTTCGTTTAATTTGCGCAAAACGGCAACCCTGCTTGTGTAAATAAATTTGACACATCCTCAAAGCTCTGTACAAATCTTGCCTTAAGTAGTATTAAGTATATAAAAGGGGAATAAAAATTCTAATTAATTGATCCGTCAATTTAAGGATCGACTAAGGAATTGCGGACTGAGAGTCCTGCCGGGGGATTGGCTCCTGCTCGACTCATCCTTATCGATTCGTTCGCTGATTGGTCACTTATTATTTAAGTATAACGAAACTAGCATCTCTCGTGATGGCCAAAAGCGTTCTTTCCACTTCCACCTATTCTGATGTTCTGCGTTGCCAGATATATACGGAGTAGGCTTGAGGTCCTATATTTTCCATAAAACTCAATTATTAAAACTGGCAACACTGCTGATGTCCGACTTTGATTGATTTCAATGATCCGCGCGAGAAGACAGGCAATGGGCATGCGACGATTTATAAATGATCTCCATTCGATGGAAAATGAATGATACACGAGTACTCAGTACATACTCTGCAATCTTTGACGATTAATTATCATCTTCAATATAAAATCAGCATAAGTATACAGTATTCGACCCTCCGTTCCGATGGATTGGTGCTTTAACAGCATATCGTTAATTTACGAATAATAATAGAAGAATGAATAGTTTAATCAGTAGCGCATCCAGAAAACCTTGCTAAGGGGGAGTCTAAGGGGGATATAAAACAGTGGCGGCTCGTGCAATTTGGCAACTATGCATTTATCCCATTTAAATACATGGAAAACAATCGAAACTCGAGAAGGCTGCCAGCCTCTGCTTGAATCGATTTTTTACCTAAGTTTAAGTGGGAAAAATGCATGGTTGCCAAATCTCACGGGCCGCTACTGATATAAAAATCTCTCAACGTTCACTTTTTTCCACAAAAATCTCTGACCAGATATATTCTTGCAAGCAGTCGCACCGAGTCTTGGGTCTACGATTCAACGCAACCCACATTACACGTAAAAACAACGCATCGCCGCTATAGCTTTTTCCTTTCTTTTCTTTGCTCAAAATCAGGGGCTGATTTACAACTCTCAAGGCCCTCCAAAATCTTGAATTCGAGGCCCCTTAGAAGAAAATCTGGGTGCCTTGGGGGTGGGGGGGTCTGAGGGCACACCCCTAGAAAAAAGGGGGATCCGGGGATCCTCCCTCAAAAATATTTTTAAAGAAGAAAAAAATGCATTAAATACTCAGTTTTAAACTCTGATTTATCAGCAAAGTTGTTATTTTTTATCCCTCTGCGTTTTATTTTTTTCCTTTTTCTTTCTTTAGGTTTTCTTATTCCTCCATCTAAGAAATGAGGCCCCCTTAGGTCTGAGGCCCTACGCAGTTGCGTACTTTGCGTAGGTAATGGTAAATCCACCCCAGCTCAAAATCGATAAAGATTCGGTCTACGTGCAGAGTGAATTGCGTCGATGTGTCAATGCAGAACTTAAGGACTGGTAGACTAAGTCGATTCAGTACCGAGGATTGGCCATGTCTCGAATTTTTGACTGCCAAAACTTTTGGGTTTGATAGTACCATAATTGAAATTTTTTTACGACTAAATTTTCAAATTCAATAACTACAAATAACAACGGTTCGGTGAGTGAGTATACACCGAAACTTTGAGTGTAACGTCACACCAGACCATGAGAAAGTATATCGTGATCATTAAAACTGTCCTCTCACACACACCCCTTCTCTACTCCCACCTTTCTAATCTATGGTGAGTATGTTTTTTTTTCTTAAAATAATGACCTTGTTTATGTCTGTTCTTTTTTTTTCTTGGGTCGTTAACGAGAGTATTTTACACTACTTTATTCTTGAATCTTCATCTTTTGGCTTTTATGACTCCTAAATAATCGACGAAGATAATTTTAGGAAAGTATCTTGAAATTTTTATTTGTCTTCAACGCAGAAATTATCAATACTAGGCTCGTTTTATTCCTCCACCGTCCATTTCACATCCTTCCTCGTGTTTACAGCAGGGTGATTCAAAAGTCACGAACTACCCATCTACCATGTATTTGCTGCCTTTGAGAGAAGTTGAACTAATGTTCCCCTTCCTCCTCCGACCTTCTATTGGGATGTGTTTTGATCTTCAGATATTCTACCAAACCGCTACCCGATTTCGTACATCCAAGAATCGAGAAGTGCATTGGATGAAAGTCGGAAGATTTTTGACTCACCCTGTAGATACAACTATAAGAACAGAGAAACGAATAGACGCATTTAGTGCAATCATACTTATTAGAATGGAGAGATCCATGAAATTAAGGTTTAATGCATCTTGTTCCTTTTATCTCTCTTTTTTATGTGAGAGTTTGTCACCGAAGAATTTGGGTTCCCTCAAGATTGTCCACTGGCCATTGTCTCTTTTTAACATTGACCAGTTGGTGCGGTGGACGGTAAATATACAGTATTGAAAATTTTTATGGCAGAGTCATTTTGTTATACCTCTAAGAGCCTCTATTATGATTGAGTATAACTGCTCGAGTTTCGTAAACGAAATGTTTAGCAAGTATTTTAAAGTACTTTCGGATTTATCACCCACTTTAGGCTGCGTAAAAATGTTGGACTCTTGAAACCGTCAGCTGTTCCATTGTTATTTATAGTGTCCACGCAATTTTTTTCGTTTGGAGGGGGGCGAACGTAGAGGATACATAAATAGACTGTTTCAGTAATTAAAACATCGGTTCGATACAGGTATTGGTATTAAAATAGCTGATGCTTAAAATTTAAAAAAAAAAAAAAAAAAAAAAAAAAAAAAAATTAAAAAAAAACAAAAAAACAAAAAGTGGTTTCGTGGTCGGTAATTTTCTGAGTGCATGGAATTTACTGCAGACATTTGAAGGAAATTCAAACCATTTGTTTTCATTGGCTGTTCCATACACTTGGGGAAAAAAACGAGAACAAACGATCAAAAATGACACGAACGAACAAACGACACCTTCATTATTAATTAATGCCTAGCTCATATAATTTTAAATCCTATCCTCGTGATGGATAGAACCAATGCACTTGAGGCGAGTTCATCAGGGAAAATATGATTTCAAACTTATTAGTTAGTTGCCGTGGCATACCACACAATTTGGCAAAATTGCATCATATCCGTTTGAACTCATAAAAAAGGTAGACTTTGGTCGTGCTTACTGTGAACACACTTGTTCGATCTAGCTGTTTCGTGGGTTCAAACGGACGCAGTTTTGCATAGTCGTTGCTTAAAATTTTACTCACCTTCTACATCATTTTTATGCTCACATAATTGACAAGAGTTTAGAGTGTTTTGTAATTACCTGGAACAGAAATTAAATTATAGATATTAATAAAACGAAGACAGGGTGGCACGAATATTGACAAATACAATGATAGTAAATTCGTGAAATTAGGCTTTTTTTATTCAGGAAATGGCGTCCGAAATGCACATAAACCCGGATCGCCGTTTATTGCGAACTCTGAATGAAAACCCGACATAGCGACTTCTATCAGTGTATGAAAAGATTACAGACTAAAGTATTTCATTTGATACAAACAGACTGCTAAACTGCAGAACTGTTTAATCTTTTTCCACCGAATGAAAATTGCCGTTGAAACTGGTAATGAAATTCATTTAATTAAATTCACACTAAACGGCAACCCTGAAAAAAAATGAATGACAAGACACATCGCTGTACGTGCAATGAGCGGGCGGGATACTTTGAATCGGCCAATCAGACGCTGAATCTATGGTTCAGTGACATCATCACTAAAACAGCCAATTACAGTGTGATTATTTTATTACCTGAAGAGTCGATCTCCTTTTTCATTAATTTATTAATCTTTTCCTCGCTGCCGCGGGTCATACAGCTGAGCGAGTGCGCTTAGCTCAGATATTCCAGGAAAAAATGTGAAGGTACAAAGATAGAAAGAAGAGCATTGTTGCCGGAGAGAGTAATAATGCAAGAATAGGTCAGCACAATTTCTAATAACTAACCTGATAAAAACCAGGGACGAAAAAGGTTCGGGACGATTGGTCCATGTTTTTTTCCCGTAGGTGGAATCTCAAACAATCAGAAACGAGGATTTGCAACTTAGTGGGGCCGAGAACAAGGGCCGACTGCATCCGTATATTTTGGGCTAAAATTACTACGTAAGTAAGAATGAATGTCCTCACACAAGCACGACTAACTGAGGACCAAATACAGTAGGTAGTTAAATATTCCTACTTCAGCGCGTTCATTTTGCCTACATCGATAATTGAAGGCGCTCGAAGCTCTGGTAAACGTTCCTCAGTGAATGCAAACAATTTAAAGTCCTTTCTCTGTCAAAAAATGATGTTTTTGTGGGTTGTCATGATGACCCTCAAAAAATGATATTTTTGTGGGTTGTCATGATGACCCGATCCAACGTTTTTCGAGGCTCTTCTCAGTGATGACTGGTGCGTTTCGTTTCGTGTAAACGTTTGGGGTTTTCCTGAGCCCCACACTAGAACACAGCTCAGATAAGTTCGATGCTTTCTGGTTTCCATGCACTCCGTGGGGTTGAAAACACACGCAGGATAATCCACTTTTAAACACGTCCACATACAGACAGTGCCTAGGTCTGCTGCGTGTGTTGAAGTTAGAAATCTCATTTCTTGGGGGGGGGGGGGGGGATTCTCCCGTAAAATTCTGTGAAAATAACTTTGTGCACATGAAAAACTTTCAAAATCCGCTCGCTATAACTCAGGAAATCGCATCCATTTTGAACAAACTGCGCTACGTTATACACTTTACTAATATATACATAGACGGAACGAAATGTTTTTATCGACATCAATATAATTTCCAATAGATTTACCCATTCTTCCTTTAGCTACTGTATATTATTTTTTCATTTTTCTAATCTACCGTTCACCAGAAAAACTTGGCTGTAAACGCAGCCAATATTCCTTGGGTTTAATTCATTTAAACGGGAAAAATCCAACATGTTGGCTATTGAGGTTACGATTATGTTTATATTTAAGCAGATCGGTGCAAATAGTATATCGGTACATAAAGTATGTCGTATAGCTCGGGTCGTTTAGAATGGAGGTGGTCTCCTGAGTTAGTGAGTGGATTTTAAGTTTTTAATGGGCATCTCGTTATTTTTGCGGACTTTCACACTGCAATCAATAAGTCATATTGATAAAGCAAAAGTACGCAAAAATCCATTAAAACAGCACGAAAACCAGATATTAAGGATATTAAGGACGTGTGCTGAAAAGTGAGCGGGAAACTCCCAAACACATCGTCCACCAAAAATCTTGGACAAATCGTCAGGGAAAGAATATAGAAAGGATACGTTGATACCTATTTTAAACTACAGGTACGGACAAAGTTGTTTGGAACCGAAGCTCCCGTAAATCTCTCTTCCCGAGAGTAATTTTAGGGGTTTTCCACCTATATTTGCCAACGCTGGAATTGTCGGAACAAATGAAATCCCTGTCAGAGCAAAATCTTATCTTCAAGTTCTTCAGGTGTCTTGAGGCTAAAATCTGCGCGAATTGGATTCTGATGGTACGTTGCGGAACGGTTTGAAAATAGACTGTCGGTGCAAGATGTATAAAATACAGGCTACACAACACAACACGGCAAAGCAAAGCAAATGATGGGGCATTATGTAAGATGGTATGTGACAGGGCAGATCTAGTATGCAAATGACGCGCATATAGCAGGGTTTCAGGTAGCTGCCGCTGCAGGCCATCGGGCATTTCAAATTCGCTCAAACTCTGAAGCTGCACCGGTGCAGACCACCGTTTGCACCGCTCACCAAGACACCAATCTCATCAAATTCCAAAGTCATCGCCTCCTCTGACCATTTCACTGATGATATTGGAACTCGCTGTTCCAAAGCCCTGTACAGATTCTTAAAAGGTGCTCTTTCAAAAGCCTATTTTTGCTACATTGTAATTAATGACCATACCCAATTTTGTGTGTTATTTAGACCAGATCAGACAGCCAACAATTTTCGGGGCTTATTCAAGACATGACTGGTGCTATATTTGTGGTTAAAATTATACGGGTTTTATAAAGTCTGAACTCGTCCAAACGAGCCTTATTTGGCGCACGCACCTTACATACCTATATTAAACAAAATTCTTGCAACGGCAACAGGAAACTTTCCTCAGTGCGTCAAACAACGTCAAAAGATTGAATAATTTCGGATAATTCCATGAAAATCTCATGGGATCACACGGGACTTGCATGCGGAATTCCGTGAAGATCTCCAAAGTGGTTCGATGGAGCTCTATATGATTTAAAGGAATTCCGCTGGGTCCCGCACGGTATTTCAGTCATGAAACTTCATGAAACTTCATGAAACTTCATAAAACACTTTTACCAGGGACACATTGTATTATAACATTGTACCAGTAGTAACATTGAACCAGCTCCAGGTTGAAATCGGTATTTTCAAATCGTTGAATCGATATATCGATTTACTATAAAACAGTCTATTGTTTTTGGCAGCCTGCCCCATGATTGTCTATTACTTTACTGGGTGTCTTTGAGTAATTACATTGATCTATAGCATGATCTTCGCTCGGTATGCAAATAATCCGTGATCACAGAAGTGGGTCCAGTTTGTCTTTTTCTCGCTCTCTCTCCCCCTCCCCCCCCCTCTCTCTCTCTCTCTCTCTCTCTCTCTCTCTCTCTCTCTCTCTCTCTCTCTCTCTCTCTCTCTCTCTCTCTCTCTCTCTCTCTCTCTCTCTCTCTCTCTCTCTCTCTCTCTTAGAGAAAAAGACAAACGCTCGAATCCACCTCTGCTCGTGAAGCAAGAAAATCGGCTGAAGAAGAAATAGAAACAATGCGGAACGAACAAGATTTCGATCGCGTGATTGAAATCTGGTTATTTGAACTTGACTATTTCTAAATCCTATCTTATAATTTTTCATACAATTTTCATTTTGAAACGCAAACAACTCGATGCTCTCTGACTTGAATGTCGGTATTTCCTCCGAAGATCAAACATGATGTGTGAAAATCAGATCTTTACGGATCCAAGAGAATTATAGTGACGGCGAAACGATGGAAGCGCACAGAAACAGAGGGCGAAGGTGTTGTCAAATTTAACGAGTATATGGGTTAAGAAAGTTTTAAATATCAGGAAAGATCGTACGAAATATGCCTCCCCAAAATGTGCAATAGGAAAAAGACATTAGGGTGAGCCCTGCTTGGTCAGAGTTTTCAGGGAGCAAACGTTTGAGAAGCAAAAAAAAAAAAAAAAAAAAAAAAAAAAAAAATCACAATCATAAACACGCCAAAGGTAAAATTTTATCCAGCACACACGGAAAAAAAACTACGATGAAAATAACCATACGGATACCTGATTTTGGCACCTCCTAGATGTTATGGTACTGTTAACCAGAAGTATACTATGTTTTGACTAGGTACTAGGTGATGTTACCTGATTGCTTGTCGAATTTACTCAAAGTATCGGTAAATGTACGATACTTCTGGCCAAGTTTACCATAACATCTAGCAGGTGCCAAAATCAGGTATCCGTATTGGTTATTTTCACTAATCTTTTTTTTTCCGTGCAGACAATCTTGGTGCGTCCGACTGTGGCCGTGATGACTTAAAACTCTGACCAATTAGGATCAAAGAGTCCTAATTGCGAGATTATACGAGTCCGGATCAGACAAAATTTGGGTCCGTGCTTAACATTAGATTCCAGATACCCGCAAGTTGCCTTTGCCTTACCGCTGCGACAAAAATGAGTCAATCTCCCGGCCTTCGCTTCGGGCTGATCCTTGAAGTCGTTGGATAAGACTGATAGACTAGCAAAATAAAGGGTTACTGTTGCGGTAGTGTTGGTCCCTCTAAAGTATGCATATCGGAAATTGTACCTCAGTAACCGAACCACGCATCCCTTCGCTACATTCAATATGCGGAACCCATGTTCTAAGTTGCCTTCAGCTTATCGAACGCATCGGATTAAGGATACTTGTTTACAGAGTTTATGAGATAAGCAGCGTAGACGGACCACTGATAAACCCTTCATTCAGCCAGTCTTTTAATCTTATCCAATGATTTCAAAGGCCCGCTCATTAAAGTTTGGCATCCCTGGTCCGATCTTCAATGACGAAGAACTGTGAGTTTATTGTAATCCAGCTCGAAGATCTATACGTATAAAATATGAATAAGAGAAGAAAAGAAAAGAAGAAAAAAACTGCTGGGCGACTGATTAATTTGATTGTCAGCTGAGATCACTGGGTATCAGCTGAAAATGAAGAGCGCCTATTACCATAATATATTACGAAAGATTTATGTGATTGAAATATGACCGCGCGTTTCCTGCTCCCTTGCGCGCTCTCATAGCTCAGTGTTGCAAGATCAGGCCGAAAAAATCGTTCGATTTCATATTGATTCCGATGGAAAGTATGATGATTTATAGACCAAATTTGACAACCATGCGGTCAAGCTCCCTGTCTCTCAATCGCCGCCGCCAACTCTCTTGCTATAATATTCCACCACACAACTACTCTGCCACTACCGCCATTATCAAGCGTTTATACCTTCAGGCTGACCATTAAAATGATTCAACCTATTCAACCGATTCATTCATGTGACTTCACTCGCATCAAAGATTACAAATAACTGAAAAACGGCAAAAGCAACGTGGTACTACCCAACAGGCGTCTATTATCCCCAAGACCCTTATTTACAAAATTTTCGGAATTCTATGCAACTATAAGGTAGGTGACCCAAAGGTGGCCCGGCTCTTAAGGTGGCCCACCCCAGCTTATTTTAGTTAATTACACGAATTGACGATTGATGGCTTTAGTGCTGAGTAGCAGGATGCTATAGCTTTTTCCACTCCAAAAATCAAGAGCATCGGGCGATTCAGTCGGCGCGGAACAGTGCAACGTCCGTTTTCGGAGGTCTTCAGCTAATTTTTATGGAAGTAAACAATCGTGAAAGCTAGGCCCTTAAATTGTTTCCACATTTGACTTTCATTTCATCATAATCATTATAATTTTTAGTGTAATTAGGGTCTATAGATTCCGTTTTTGAACGATAAAATAGCATTTGAATACTTATTAATGAAATTTAAAAGGGGGTGTCCACCTTTAGGTTCATCAAAAATATTAGGGGTGGCCAGTGGCCACCTTGGGTGCATGTTTTGCGCGATGTCAAAACTCTACTTTTTTTCAAACGCAAAAAAAACCTCCAAAACAAGCAAATTTTAAAAAATGAAATTAACAGATGATAGCCAACTGTCTGAATAGTAAATTGACATATTTAGTTTTTTTTTTTTTTTATCTCTCTTGACTTATACGTGCATATTGGCCCCAAGCATAGGTATGGCCACCTTTGGGTCACTTACCTTACAACGTCACAGACTGGAATTTCTTTTGAAATTGGGTCATTTTCAACCGTATACCCGTCAGATATTTGAGAGTGCAATCGCAAGTTGCAAGGCGTTTGAGTTTCGCACATTTCAATTTTCAAGGTAAATGACGGGTTGGAGGGAAAGGGGGGGGATTTTTTTTTTTTTTTCAAGATTAGAATGAACGATCCATCAGAAAAATTTTCGGACTTCGCTGTACTTGCAGTAGGCAGCTAATGCGGCTGCCGACTGCAGAAATTATGGCAAAACGGTTTATTAAACCATTCATCATGGCAAAATGGTTCAATAAACCATTTTGCCATAATTCAAAGCGTTCAAAAATAATCACCGTATAGCCTTATTGTTTCACGAATTATTTTAAAATTAAAGAGAATATAAGATAAAACTTGTCTTTTCTGTCAAAACGATTGAAGGTGATATGGCAAAACGGAAAGAAATTCGCCCAATTTATAGATCTTATCAGACCACTCTTCGCAACGCTAATCTTATAAATAAGGGACATGGTACATAGGGTATCCGTATAATAGAAGGGGTGTCCCGGGTTGTGTATAGGGTTCTAGAACCATCGTTCTACAGATATATTGATCTATATGATAGACAGCGAACTATATAAATCCCTTGTTATTAATGCAAATCAAAACTTCGGGAGCCGACTGAAAAATAGGTTCGGAAAAAAATTCATGGTGAATATTTCATTTACCGCCGTCGATCATTCTTAACCACGCTCACAAGTCCTATGTGAAGTGATTGCACACCATCAGTGGCGTACGCAGGAGTTTTTTTTTTGGGAGGGGCTTGCACTGATGAGCGTTTGACTGAAAATTATTCCCCCCTTCCCCTCCACCCTTGAAAATCTGAGGTCTGGGGGGGGATTTAGCCCCCTTTGCCCCCCCCCCCCCCGCGTACGCCACTGCACACCATCGTATTTTAATCTATTGAATCAATGCCAACATTGTGGGTAAGCCTTTCCGATTCGAACAAGGTCAAGCGAATACAATAGGAAATGAAGCGACCAGTGATTGATTCAATCTCACAGAGATTGAAGAGTCTCGATTTATTTTTTTTTTTATTTGGTGGCTCTTTGAGCAGTGGCGTCGCGTGAAATTTGGCAACAATGTATTCTATCCATTTAATTTCAAGTAAAATATCGAATTCAGGGGGTGCACAGTGCACAAGGAAAATTCGATATACATATTTAATGAGTTTGAATGGAGCAGTTGTAATGTTGCGCGATGGCACGCGACGCCACTGTCTTTGAGCCCGATTATTCCAATTTCCATGAAATTTGCCGGCGTCAGAGATAAGTCCTCTATACTATTGATAGCAGAGACGTAGCGTGCAATATGGCAACGTTTTACTGTGTCCATTTAAACCCATGGAAAATATCGAACTGTAGGGTGTTCGATGAACACCCTCGCATTCGATCTTTTGTATGAGTTTAAATGGACACAGAACAACGTTGCCACATAGCACGCTACGCCACTGATTGATAGACTGGCAGCGATCTGCAATGTATGACTGGCTCAAGTATGACTGAATTCGAGATCAAACGCACAAAAATTCTTTACAAATTTCAATCAATAAGTCTGTGAATTTTTCGTGACATTGAATAACGACTGAATATTTCCTTGAGATTTAAAAATTTGCCGCACCAGTTTTTCTGGAGCGAGGAGTCATAACAATAAAGTTCATTTTCATCGGATATAGTTTTGCATCAGTAAACAGGCTCATACAGTCGAGTCGCGATTGTAAAATAAGTTGAATAAATGCCAAGTTCAAGATTGGTCAGAATATGTGGAGCAGCAAAATAATGTTTTTTAATGTCTTACATTTTATATATGTCGGGTAATGAAAGTCCTGGTGCAACACAACAACAGCAACAACGCTTCTCAGACACGCGCGTTTCAGACATGTTTATTTCAAACGTATGAGTACTCATTCAAGTTAGCTCACTCACATAATATACGAAACACTGATTTTAAATCAAACATATAGATCCCACGAATCATTCGCCGCGCGCACCGCACCGCTGCTCACCGCTCACCGCTCACCGTATAGATGCATGCACCAATCAAAATCACGCAATCATAATGGATTACCTTCCTCTGACAATTACTTGATTAGTTTCACTCGAGCAGCCGCCATCCTGCGTGTGTTACATGCACCGTGACAAATTCGCGTCAACCTAAGCTCCGACCAACGCGACGCGACGCGCATGCGCCGAGCCCACTAGCGAATCCAGGAATTTGTCTTTCTCTCTTACTCTCTGCCCCTTTGAATACTAGTGTTAGAAAAGGACAGCTTAGGGACAGTCACGTGACTTTCGCCCCTTCTTCTATCCTTGTCTAAGGAGCATGCATTCTTATGGGACGAGAGAGAGAGAGAGAGAGAGAGAGAGAGAGAGAGAGAGAGAGAGAGAGAGAGAGAGAGAGAGAGAGAGAGAGAGAGAGAGAGAAAGAGAGAGAGAGAGAAATAGAGAGAAAGAGAGAGAGAGAGAGAGAGAGAGAGAGAGAGAGAGAGAGAGAGAGAGAGAGAAATAGAGAGAAAGAGAGAGAGAGAGAGAGAGAGAGAGAGAGAGAGAGAGAGAGAGAGAGAGAGAGAGAGAGAGAGAGAGAGAGAGAGAGAGAGTGAGGGGGTGGAGAAGAACAATCTCCGGGCCAAGCGTATGAGCAAGCCGCAACGCACCAATGACTGCACAATAAAAGCGGCGTTCGTATACATTTATACACGCGGTAGATACTCGGTCAAAGTTATCAAGTCTTTTAGTCATTCTTAAAGTGCTCAAAGTGCCCGTACCCATTCAAATGGTGCATTGTTTAAAAAAAGAAGAAAAAAAATGTTACGATACTCTAAAGCACTGTTTCATTAACGCTCACCAACGCATGGCCGTAGCTTTAACCGCTCTTATGATAAGGCAGAAACAGTAGGAATGGGGCTTTTGCAAGCTTCTGTCACAGACGAATGATCAATCAACTCTCGGATAGAACCCAGCGGAAAAAAAACTAAGGTGGTACTGATGGGTACTGGAAAACTCTGAATCCACTCACTCTCCAAACCCAACTATATACCCCTAGAAAAGAATGCTAGACGGTAGGACACCTTTAGGGTGCCTGGAAAGGCTATAGTTTCCCCCCGGAAGCAAATAGAGATCTAGCACACGCTATTCTTCTCGTGTGATGAAAGGAGGCAAGTAAAATGGATTTAATGTTTGTTTGAGGGCTCAACAAGATTACAACCAACAGTCGCCTACAGTTGAGTGGTGAACAACTGAGCACTGCTCCAATCGAAATCCTCCTGAAATTTCGCTTTAAAATCAAAATTTCAACTAATTAATGCAGAGGATCTTCGAATAATTAATCAAAAACGTTATTCTGGTCTGAAAAACGACAGTTTAAACCATGAAGAAAGCATAACTTACTAGTATAATAAGTTCATTACTCAACAGAGAGGGTGACCGTTGGGTGTTGTTGAGTCTCGATCAAAGACCTGGAAAATTGGACTCTAGAGTCTAGTCACATAAGCTTTACGCTGGGTCTCTATTTGGGAGCGTTCCAGAATTCTCCGGTGAGCTTCCTCAGATACCAAGTGAAGCTCCAAAGTCGTTCTTTGAGTCTCCGATTTCGCTGCTGATAACCCGGTGCAGTTTATCGGAGCGTTCTTGATCTCCAATGGAATTCATCTGAACTCTTCCCTGGGGTACACCGCACTATGGTTTGAGATCGTCAAAAGTGGCCAAAAATTAGGAAGTAAATTTCTCATCAATTTATCATACACAAACTTTTTAGACCAATTTTAATCACATAGATCACTTTTAACTTGTAATTTAATCCCAGTAATTGCACAGCAAAGTTTTAAATCAAGCTTAAAAGATCAAAAACGCTGAATTCTGATGACTTTTTTTCACTGATTTTTGGCCTCTTTTTGAAGATTTCAGACCATAGTGCACCGGCTCCATCGAACTAAGACCTCCGACAAAGGCGATGAAAACTAACCTTAAAGAAGTAAACAACCTGTTAGGTTATTGAAATGTAAACAGGAATTTTTAGCATAAACACGCTGCGCCTGTGATTGTTCGGAAATTCATCGGAGGGGGCATGGTGAGCTTCATCAAAACACTATCGGGTTCATCGTAAACATTCTCCGGAAATTCTGATTTATAGCCGCGGGTTATCGGTCCGGAGACTTTTAGAACGCCTCCTTTGCATCTAGTTTCCTCGTATACTTTATTGTGAAACGCACAGTTCTCGTAAAAAGCTAGAAGCCCTGGCATAGGCGGATCCAGCGATCTGGCAACAGAGCATTCTTCCCATTTGAATGCGTGAGAAACAATCGATTAGTAAAGGGGCCATGGCCCCCTCGAGAATCGATTCTTCCTCATACGTTCAAATGGGAAGAATAAATGGTTGCCACATTGCTGGATCCGCCCTTGAGCCCTGGCCCTGGCGGCCGAGTAAATGCGAGGAAAATTACCTGCTCTACGTTTCTGCCTAAGCGTTCAAGTCTCCAAACTCTACATGCGTCGACTTTGGTTCACATGCCCATCATTGCCCGTCAAAAACATCCGCCAACTCGAACGAACGAAAATTGCTGCTCAAAAATGGGCAGTGAAAATAAAAAAAAATAAAAAATGTCAAGCTATTCGATTTCCCGTCGTTAAAATTGGCATCAAAAACGTTATTACTGATTCATTAATGACGCGTTTTTTCCTCCAAAACCCGCCATTTCCAAGAGAACCGCTTCATTTGCAAAAGTGCCGATTTTCCATGAATCGCTGTTTCCAATAATTAAAGTCCGCTTCCCTCTCTGTACGAGCCACTATTCACGTGAACAATCTATGTTTATTCGGAAATTTATTTCCGCCACTTCTTTCTTTATAAGTTTAAGAACAACCGCAGAGTTCTAAAATTGAGTGGCGGAGAGAAGGGGGAGGGGGGGAGGGGGGGGGGGTCACTGATGAAAGACGGGACCACACCACAGAGCTTGATGCAATTCAGCATAAGACCAGATTTGACCAGTCGCAAGAGTAATTATTATGAAAAAATGCCCGGTGGGCGTGGAGATACAACCGTTGCGTTGCCTGTCCCTTGAGCAGTTATTCCGATTTTAATTCTTTAACAATAGTTTGCGTCGTGTTTGCGAATGAATTTCTCGGTGGGAGACATGGGCGGATCCAGCGATCTGGCAACAATGTATTCTTCCCATTTGAATGCGTGAGAAACAATCGATTATTCAATGGGCCATGGCCCCCTCGAGAATCGATTCTTCCTCATACGTTTAAATGGGAAGAATACAAGGTTGTCATATTGCTGGATCCGCCCTTGGTGGGAGACGCGGCGCGGCTGCTCGTGCATATGAGCATCAGCATATATGTCGATATTTTTGCCATTTGGACCTAAAAAGATATCATAAAAATCGAAATTAAAGAGAAACTTGTTGCTGCCTCATTGTTTCAAATGGAGCTGTTGCAAACTTTTGCTACAGGCTTATGAATAGTTGATAATGGGGTAATACCCTGTAAAAATAACAATTAGCTCACTAAAAAATCACGAAATCCACTCCTACACTCACAAAATGCTTTTAAACGCGAGACCGTAATGGCGGCCGGGGCCGCGGTTTTCATTGGGGTTTCCTATCTTCAATCAGCGCCATCTACACGAGGTGTTCTCGCAACACCACACAAGAAGAAGAAGCATACAATTGCCATGAGAAAACCGCGGCCTCGGCCGCCATTGCGGTCTCGCATTTAAAAGCATTTTGTGAGTTTAGGAGTGGATTTCGTGATTTTTTAGTGCGCTAATCGCTATTTTTACAGGGTATTACCCCTTATCGAACCATTAATAAGCCTGTAACAAAAGTTTGCAACAGCTCCATTTTGTCGTATACGTTCATACGGGAAAGATCGATTTATTGAACTTCACCAGTTGCCACCAATAGACAGTTTTAGTGCAAAGTCAACGGTTAGCCAACAACCACAACAATGCACTCATCGGTCGCAATCGGTTGCGATAAAACTCGCGTAGCGTTCCAAACTATCTCACTCACTCTCCTGTGACCCCCATGTACATCCATCTCTTTCTAGTATCAAAATTCGTATACAGGACCTTGTTTTACGACAAACTATTATCAAAATCGCATTAAAATGCCTCGATAAATTCATTTCTACCATAAAATTTCACACAAAAAAGTCTCTATAAACGATTTTTGAAATTAGAGTGAGATGGCAGCACATAGGGGTCACGTGAGAGCGAGAGAGACAAACTGGCTTTGTTTGGAACGCTCATCACCGGCAGTCACCATTACTAAAACCATCTATTCGGTCGTTGAACTTGCAGCTCTACACATATATTTTTCAACAAACTAGAAATTTCCTACGCCCGGAAGTCTAAAATATTGAGGATCGTTTTCTCATAGTATACAATGTTAGCATGAATGAAGAGTAAGGCAATTTAAGTATTGGTACTTACCAACGCTCAAGTTTTGAATAGTTTATTCCTATAATGGGTCGAAAACTTACGTTACAGCTGTAACTATATGATGGTTTCTTCAGTAAACTCACTTGAAATTAACGTAATAAGCAGAGTTGCCAGATTGGGGTAAAAAAGCCGTACGTTTTACATTGATTTAAATGGGGAAGATACGGCTTTTTACCCTCGATCTGGCAACACTGGTAATAAGACTAATAAGAGCATCAAAAAGTTCTAACATTTTTTAACAAACTCAGTAAATACATTTGCACGAAATTCTAAAATGGCTGTCACAATGAGGGAGTCTCATTTATTTTTTCCGTTACTCGGTGATGAAAGGCACTTTTAATTCCCTGCATAGAGATTGCTGTAATGGTGACTCGCTACCTATTTACGATAGCTCCTTAGAACTTTGACTAAACACACATTGATTGCAGAATATGTGAGTAAGCGATTTAATGAGCTCAATGTTATTTTTTAGAGATTTTACCTTAGAATTTATCCTTTCCGTATCTGCTACGAAAGTTTGCAGTAGACCCATTAATGGTTCCAGGTGCTCAAAAATGTTGATGAAAATAATTTTCCGCGGTACTTTTAAGATACCGGTGTGGATACAGGATACAGGGCTGCCGTTTTGCGTATAATCAATGCTATTTTTCTATTCACCGATAATTTCACCGGTTGAGAAAAGATTACACAATTCAGTTGATCAGTTCAGTGTATGACTGTAATGAACTAAAATACTCGCATCTGTAATCTTTTCTCAACCGGTAGAGTCGTCGATTACTTTTAAAAACTGGCGGGTATTTTAATTAATTGACGGCGTTTCCATCGATTGAGGAAATATTACAGATCTGAGTACCTATTTTCGTGCATTACAGTCATACACTGAACTGAACTGTGTAATCTGTTCTCAACCGGTGAAATTATCGGTGAATAGAAAAATAGCATTGATTATACGCAAAACGGCAGCTCTGAGAGGATGTAAGTTTTGAATGAGTGCATGAGTATCTTGTAACAGAAAAAAAAACAAAACAAAACAAAACAAAAAAACAAAAACAAAAACAGAAAATGTAGGGGGGGGGGAATACTGAGTCAAAAGAAGAAAAAAAACATTGTTCATAAAATACCCCCACGGGGGAGCTCATTTGGGTGACCTCAGGAGTCACTATAAGCTATCCTGCGCTGTTTGACTTTAATTTGTGAGGGTAATCAAAATGATAATCAAGATAAATGGCAAAACATGCATTTCCTTCCACTTTTTTCACAATTCTTTCAGGAGAGAGAAAATAAGGAAGAAGGGGGAGGGGGAGGGGGGAGAGGGAGGGGGCCTTACACGAGCGAGATCACGATATTCGTTCACCGGTGTTTCGGACGACTCCAGCGTGGCTAATGTGATTTATTAAAATCCTCTCTGCCTCTTATTCACGGATTAAATTTTGAAAACCAGTTTTGCCTCTTCTCTGGGCCTCTTACACCTTCACTCGCATCTCTTCGCTCTCTACCAATTTCTGCAAATTATCATAACGATAAAAATAAAAAATAAATTAAATTATTAAAAAAAAAAAAAAAAAAAAAAACCTAATAATGAATTAAATTAAATCATATTAGACCAAAACCAAATGAAATAAAATCTCGGGTTCCAAATGGAACGTATTGGATCTTCATTCTTTGATCGCGCAATTAAGTTGAGCTGATTTCAGCAATACGCAAGAAGTAATCAAATAAATAGAAAAATGCCACAAAATGTCCCGAAGTTACCTATATATAAACGCGTTTAAAAGATTCGCTCGCGGCTTGGATCTTTATTCTGAAAAACTACGCTTTATGTTATAAGTAGATATTTTGGTGCATTTCATATATACGTTTCATTTACTCTTGAGTTTTACTTAAACCCCGAACTATTCACGAATTATTTTATCTGCTCATTTATTTATACTAAGATTTCGCTAGATCCTTTTGAGTGTATACTTGTAGTTATACGAGGGTAGATTTTAAAGTAAGTTTACCTATTTTTTTTTCTCAGAAACTATCAATGCTAGAAGAAAAAAAAAACAAACCCAGCGTTAAAACGTACGTACTTTCAGCTTTCTAACGAGCTTTAGTTTTTCAAAGGCCAACGCGTTGCGGAGATATCGTGGATTTTCCTCACCCGTCTCTCCTTCAAAAGTGCCCACCTTTTTAGCCTCACAGAAAACATGAGTTTAAGACTTTGAAAAAGTAAAATAGAGCTATTATTTTATTGAAACAAGTTATGAAATTATTGTAAGGCATCTCACCTCATTTTTTGACATAGTCACCCGCTAGATTCTTGAATTTTTTATATCGGTGCAACAATTTCTGTACATAGCCGTCGTAAAATTATTTCCCCATAATCCTCAACCAGGTTTTGACGCAAGCAGTTAATCCAGTTTCAATTCATGATGATTGCACTTTCAGTACTGACCGAAATTTTGAATATCGATACAAATTGGATCATTTTATCAGTAGAAGAGTAGTCTATTTAGTAAAAAACATGCATTCAGGTGTTATTGAGATGTCTGATCCGGAGATAAGCGCATCGCCTGCCGAAACTCGCAGTTTTCTATAGCGCGTGAAAAGGTGGGCACGTTTGAAGGAGAGACGGGTGGGGGAAAATCCACTATATATCCGCAACGCGTTGGCCAAATTTGAAAAACTAAAGCTCGTTAGAAAGCTGAAAGTACGTACGTTTCAACGCTGGGTTTGTTTTTTTTCTAGCATTGATAGTTTCTGAGAAAAAAAAAGGTAAACTTACTTTAAACTCCACCCTCGTACTTATTAATTTATTTTTTATTCCTTTATTGATTTAATTATTTATCAATTTATTAATTTATTTATTTATTTATTTATTTATTTAATGAATCTCCCTTTTCATTTTATTAAACTATTCACCCATTTTATTTTATTTAAGTTTTTGTCTGCTTTTTTATTATTCACATTGTTACTTATTCCCGCCTTTTCCTTTTCATCTACGATTGGCCATTGGGCAAAAGTAGAATACAATTACCATTTAAGGGTCCTTAAAGTTGTCACTTTCTCTGCGAACCTCCTTTCGCCAAGATATAAAGAATATATTACAAGATTTAAATAGGATTTTTTCATTGTAGTATACCTACCTGTGTGTTTACCATTAATGTTACGCGTTTAAAAGTTTTTATCTGGTAAATGGCTTAATTTGGGCATTTTGATTTTAATTCATCTCGGTTTAATTAAATGTAGGTCTTTCACTGTCACTTTCGTTCCGCTTGCTGGTTTTCATCTGAAAAACTGATACTTCGATCAGAATTAGCAGAAGCTTACCTACCTATAACACGCTTATTCGATTCGTGTAGAGTCCCTATATGTAGAGAGTTAAGACAAGTGAAATCATGGGCGTCGCCATTGGATGCGATTTTGCACATTTGTTTACATTCTGAGGCCGCTGTTGTGTTTTCGTCCACTGCAAAGACTACAGTGCTGCTGAGTATCTAACTATGTAATCTTTTACTGCTTTTGTGGATCGACATCTATTTATGCTTTGAAAGATTCTTTTGGGATTTATAGACATTCTTGTGGTGCATCATGATTGAAATTAACAGATTCATCGCAAATTCACTCTTTTATCTGTAAAAGACCGTTGGGAAACAAAACAAAAGTGCAAAATCGCATCCAATGGCGGCGTCCGTAGAGCCTAAAATTCATCGACCAATCAGAAGTTGACTACCCTCTTGTCTTAACTCTCTACATATAGGGACTCTAGATTCGTGTGTGTTTCATTTCCAGAAACCGGAAATGTTAGATAAATTCGAAAAATGGCAACGTTGGTTGCATGCATACAAGTATCTTAGACTGCAGAACGAATCTAAGACAGAATAACAGCGCGGTATGGTAAACTGTATAGTGGCTGGTATATATGACATTATTATGTGTGTGTACAAATACTCACAAGTCGCAGGTGGTGTGGTGCCTCGGTTTCCTCTCTAAGTATTAAAAGTCGGTACACAAATAGGGAAGATAAAGTTGTTTGCCCAGGAGCGGAAATTATGAGCGCCATAAAATTCAAAACGACAAGAAAGAAGAGCGAGAGGGCAAGCATCTTTATCTGAACAAATAATTCTTCAATAAAAAGATAAACTCTACTGTGACTGGTGACAGATGACTGGTGAGGACCAACTGATAGTGAAACCTATGCTCCTATCTGCGCTCTATTCGAATATCATTCAGTTCATTCATCCTCCACTTATCCAGTTTTTCCTTATTGTCACAGGACTGCATGTGTTCTGAATATTATTATTGTATCCCTACCGCCATGCAGTAAAGGAACCATTTGTACAGGGCTGCCGTTTTGCGTATAATGAATGCTATTTTTCTATTCACCGATGATTCCACCGGTTGAGAAAAGATTACACCGTTCAGTTCAGTGCATGACTGTAATGCACGAAAATACTCTGATCTGTAATCTTTCCTTAATCGGTGGAGACTCCGTTGATTAATTAAAATATCCGCAAGTTTTTTAAAGTCATCGACGACTCCACCGGTTGAAAAAAAACATTACAGATGCGAGTATTTTAGTTTATTACAGCCATGATCTGAACTGAACTATGTAATCTTTTCTCAATCGGTGGAATCACCGGTTAATTGAAAAATAGCATTGATTATACGCAAAACGGCAGCCCTGTAAAGGAACCATTTGTAGCTCATGCTCACTACGAGATTCTTTATTCCCTCCACGGAATCGACATACTCTCATGCAGAAGGGTATCAAAAAAGCAAAGGACCTTCCCCGTTAATAGCCATTTTCTGTCCTTCTTTTGGTCAAAAATTGAAAATCTGAAAATAGGGAAAAGACAGTACATATATCGCGGAAGGATTCTGGTTAATTTTATCGGTACCGGTAAATTAGAAACGAAATTGAGACATAAAACAACGTTCCGCACCGGAGAGGCTCCCTGATGAATTCGAGAACTCTCCCTGATCATTAAGTAGAACTTCGGAGGCTGAAATCGGCACTGTAAGCTGAAAATTCACATGTTATTAAGTCATTATAACTTCTGATTCGATTTGGCCGCCACATCAGTAACTTCTGATCATAGAGTGCCGCTTGCGCTATACCGGTCGAGAGCAAGATCCATGGGCGCCCGCAGAAAAATTTCCAAGGGGGGGCAAAATTATTGAATCTCAATGGAAGGTCTGGGAGACCCCCCCCCCCGGGGGAAATGGATTTTTTCCACATCCAAATGGTGTACAATTACTAAGCCATGGTAGGTGTATCACATAATAGTTATAATTTTGACGTGTTTGGTATAATGGATAAAGGGACAGCAGACGAAAATGATATCAAGGAAAATGTTTAATTCTACTATTCCTTGCAAAAAAATTAGTTAAAATGACAAAATAAACATTAATAAACAAATAATGAAGTTTGTTAACTACTTATTACTCCTTTGATTAACATTGCATTTCCTTTTTTCCTTTCATTTTTTACCGTGAAATTTTGACTTTTTTGAATTCCAGGGGGGGGGGGGGGGGGGGCAAGTGCCCCCTCTTGCCCCCCGCTGCGGGTGCCCATGGCAAGATCCCAGCGAGGGTGTGTTTTAGGGATTTTAAGAAACGGAAGATAACCGATTTCCGTTTCCCGATTCCCGACATTGGCTTAAGAATATAGAAAAGCGAACATGTGTTTCGTGAGAGACACAATCAAGATGAGACTATAGTGTCTCCCGAATGGATCACAGTTCTCAGCGGGGAGCAAGTAGTGGCCCCATGAATGAAGGAATGTGCGAGTAGTAAACAGAAATATAGAAACTGAGAATACTACGTTCATTTATACACTGTTTTAGTGACTGAGTCACACAGCAATGTTGACGTACACATACTATAGTATCTTCGCACGGAGAAAAATGTCTAATTGGAATTACGGAACGTTTTATCAAATATGCGGTAAAAAGAAATTCATTTTAAAGTAACATGAATTCTTCGTGATCCAAACGATTCTTTCTTACATACGATTCTTCTGAATCATGAACCTTCAATCGGACCAATAATAGTTCTCATTGATTCAATAGAATGTTCTGATAATTTGCAAGAACGAATCGTTGAATCAACAAGAATTCTTGTTATTTTAAAAGGAATTTATTTTTATCCCATATTTAATAATACGTTCCGTAATTCCAATAAGAAATTTTTCTCCGTGTGTTTTTCGTGATGTTTTCATGAGAGTATATATTACGCGTAAATGTTTAGTTTTTTTTTTTTTGGTTCATACCTGCTCTCCATAATTTATTACCCTCTCTTCCGCATGATGAGCCTCACTTAAACCCTCTATCAAAGTTCCCAACTCGAAAATGAGCCATTTTTATTGGCCGCGGACTTTGAATGAAAAATTAATTCTGCAGCGGCTCTCTTAATGAAAGTCTGATATTACAAATTTTGAAAGTAGCCTTCTATGAACAATCATAACCCTTTTAGTACCAAGTCTTTACGTATTGTTCATTCGTCTACTTTGATCTGTTTCACATGACTTGAATTCACAATAATGAATATAAAAGAACTACCAATACTAGGTACTATCGACGAATTAAAGATTGTCGCGAGATTTTCACACATTTTCAGTCATAGGTGTGAGTGAGGGACTGATCTGCAACGGCTTTCCGCCCCACCCGCACTGACCTCTCAGCTGCAAGGTGTGAGGAGTGTGAAGAGTTGCCGAGCCAGAACCTTGAAGGCGAAACTTAGCTCGTGAAAATCCCGTGACAACCTTTAATTCTTCGATAGTACACATAAACAATCAAAATGCTTCGTCGAGCGCCTTCAATTAATGATGAAGGCAAAAACATGCACAGCGGAGTAGGAATATTTATCTATACTGGCTTGATTTGAATGAGTGGGCGGGTTAACTGATATGAGTAACTTATCCAATTATTAGCACTGAAGGGATTAAGGCAAAACTTAAAGGACGTGTTACAGAGATAGTATAGTTAAGACAAGTGAAATCATGGGCGCCGCCATTGGATGCGATTTTGCACATTTGTTTACATTCTGAGGCCGTTGTTGTGTTTTGCTCCACTGCAAAAATTACAGTGCCGCTAAGTTTGTAACGATGTAATCTTTCCCTGCTTTTGTTGATCGATATGTATTAACGCTTTTAATGATTCTTTTGAGATTTATAGACATTCTTGTGGTGCATTATGATTAAAATTAACAGATTCATCGCAAATTAACTCTTTTATCTGTAAAAGACCGTTGGTAAACGAAACAAAAGTGCAAAATCGCATCCAATGGCGGCGTCCGTAGGGTCTAAAATTCATCGACCAATCAGAAGTTGACTACCCTCTTGTCTTAACTCTCTACACATAGGGACTCTACTCGTACCGAACATTTCGGTTCCCTCTTAACGAAAACTTCGGTGATCACATTTTACCGAAGTATTTTTCTTTGTGCGAAAAATAGGCTTGAAAAGTTTATTCGTTACGCTTTGTGACACCCGATGAACAAAGATTCTAGCCTGATAAAAGTGGACCGATTAAAGTTTATCTTAATGAGGTAATTTTGGCAACGTTGCTCTGGTTCTCCCCGCGTGTATCATGGTTCATCGATGGAACATCGCGGGGCCACCTCGCGCGGCTCCAGGCAATTTTTGGTCTTCCCCGGTCGACGGTCAGTTGCACCAACTCTTTCTCGTTCACTCAATTATTCGTTTCATTTTTTTTTTTTTTTTTTTTTTTTTTTTTTTAATAATAAATCGATGATGGAAGTCGATCACTTTATCATTTTTTGGCTCCCATTATATTATACCGCGGCCCGTTGTTTTACAGTTGCCAGTCTGAAGCCCTGGGCCTCGATTAGAAATTAATCTTGTGCCATCAGTATGAGTAGGTATCGCCTGCGCGCTATAGTCATTAACGGCATGCACGCGTAAAGATCAGTTTTTATAGATAAGATGCCTTCTAAAGAGTGGGACGGGGGGGGGGGGGGGGGGGTTCTATTGGGATGCATTTCCGATTAACGCTTGAGCTTCCACTTCGGTAGCATTTGAGGCGTTCTCAGGAAGAAGGGCCAGCAAAACAACAGGAGTGCTCGTCCTAAGAAATCCTAAAGTGACCGCAAGGCTAATTTCTTCTTAAGAGCACACCTTGTGTTTTAATGGGCCCTTCTTCAGCGGAGAGCGCCTCAATTGAAAAGATTTGACCGCATAACTCAACAGTAATACAACCATTTTCTTTCAGCGGAGGTATCTCATCATTGCGCAGGTATCAATATTCAAAAACTAACGCCCCTCCTGCCCCCTCATCAGACCGCACGACCATAAATTGACCTCTTAAAGGCACCGAGGAGAAACTAACACATGAAGTCAACATCCCCCTCCAAATAAGTTGGCATTTAAAATTTCGGTGATTTTTTCCTCTGCACAAATGAAGTTTGAGGCTGGGTGAGGACTTCGGGGCTTCGAAAAGCCGGGCGCCCGGGTGGGGTGGGGCCCCCAACGTAATTATACGGCCTCTTTTTTTTAATTTATGATCAGATTAGGGCTGCCGTTTTGCGTATAATCAATGCTATTTTTCTATTCACCGATGATTCCACCGGTTGAGAAAAGATTACAAAGTTCAGTTCAGTGTATGACTGTAATGCACGAAAAGACTCTGATCTGTAATCTTTCCTTAATCGGTGGAAACTCCGTTGATTAATTAAAATACCCGCAAGTTTTTTAAAGTCATGGACGACTCCACCGGTTGAGAAAAGATTACAGATGCGAGTATTTTAGTTTATTACAGTCATGCACTGAACTCATCTGTGTAATCTTTTCTCAACTGGTGGAATCATCGGTGAGTTGAAAAATAGCATTGATTCTACGCAAAACGGCAGCCGTGGATCAGATAGGACACATTTTTGTTCCACCGTGCATATTTGTATAAATAAATCCACTGAAGTTATTAGAGGAGGTTTGACGATTTTATCATCAGACTGAAATTACAAATATTTATTATTACAAGATGATTGGTTTGACCCTCATTGCGCTTATTAGTATTTTTCCAATTTTTTTCGTATATAGGTGGATGCTGTTGATATTGATGGATTTATGTGGCGGTTGAAATATCAAAGGCGACAATGGGCTCAAAACATCAAACCCGCGCTCTTTGTTTAAACTGATGGAAACCACAAAACCTGATGAGTAGCAGTGCTGGCTCGTGAACGAAAATTTTTCGATTTTTTTATTTAGGCCCCAAAAAAAGAAAAACGTGGGAGAAGGGGATGGTGAGTCGCTTCAAGAATGATCGGCATTTCCTTTGTTTATCACCTGACTCCGTGCGAATCTCGAATACTTACAAATCTATAACAATCCTCCCGATTTTTAAATTCGTATTCACGAGCACGAATTGCAGAAGGAATGTTTCCCGGCCTTGTGCAGAAGACTTATTCTCTGGGCTCCTCACTTCGTCAGGAGCTCGCAGCTCAGCTCAGCCCAGCAGTTCAGCACAAGGCATGCCCAATCCAATCGCGACCTATCACCCCCCCTCCACCCCCGTCCGCTTTCCTATACCCTCTCAAAGTCTCGACTCTTTTGTCCCTAGCTCAGCGGTTCCCAACCGGTGGTCCGCGGACCACCAGAGGGTCCGCGGACCAAGTTTTGGTGGTCCGCGAAGACCTTTTCAAATTTTCCCCGTTTTTTTTTTTTTTTTTTTTTTTTTTTTTTTTTTTTTTTTTTTTCGCCCGGCAACGTTGAATTTGTGACTAGTATTTTTTTAGGTAGCCGGAAAAATAAAATTTTCTTGCTAAAGAACTAAGTTGTCATTTGAACGAGTCATAATCCAAAATTTAGGTTATGACCGCAACGGTTCCACTAGGGCACGTTAGTTTTCATTTCCCCCTCCTTTGTCCAAATTAAGAAAGAAGAAAAAAGGGTAATCGATTTTTCATTTTTTAAAGAGGTGGTCCGTAGCCTCCACCGATCGTCCGATTGGTGGTCCGCAGCCTCCACCGATCGTCCGATTGGTGGTCCGCGACCAAAAAAGGTTGGGAGCCGCTGCCCTAGCTCATCAGGGCTGCCGTTTTGCGTATAATCAATGCTATTTTTCAATTCACCGATGATTCCACCGGTTGAGAAAAGATTACACAGTTCAGTTCAGTGCATGACTGTAATTAACTAAGATACTCGCATCTGTAATGTTTCCTCAACCGGTGGAGCCGTCGATGACTTTATAAAACTTGTGTATATTTTAATTAATCAACGGAGTTTCCACCGATTAAGGAAAGATTACAGATCAGAGTATTTTCGAGGGATTATAGTCATACACTGAACTGAACTGTGTAATCTTTTCTCAACCGGTGGGATCATCGGTGAATAGATAAATAGTATTGATTATACGCAAAACGGCAGCATTGCTATACCCATCGAAGAGAAACTAAAAACCGAGACTCCTGAGTAAACTGAAATGGCATTATTTATTTTTGGCACGTTCCAACTTCCAACTTGCTGCGCGTCGCCTCTCAGCAAGCATACGGCCTTGCGATGTACTTCAGCTGGCTGTTTTTGTTTCTCATCTTGCACTCGTAAAGTTAAGGCTTTAGGGATTAAGCATCAGACCAGCGTAGTGAGCAATCAAGCAACGTCGCATTTTGACCACTTAAGTACATTCAAAAATTGATTTTAGATGAGGTTAAATAGGGATCGAGTATTTTACTTACGTTTAAGTGGATAAAATCTGA
Organism: Trialeurodes vaporariorum; assembly: GCA_011764245.1. Taxonomy (NCBI): domain Eukaryota; kingdom Metazoa; phylum Arthropoda; class Insecta; order Hemiptera; family Aleyrodidae; genus Trialeurodes; species Trialeurodes vaporariorum. Next base: position 79,047,035 of record VMOF01000002.1, read on the forward strand.
CGTTGCCGAAATGTATACGTGCCGCCATCGGAGAACATCTGCAATTGGGGCGGTTGTTGGAGAGACACAAACCTATCAATTCATCGGCGGTTGATTTCGGTAATTTTTTTTTTTTTTTTTTTTTTTTTTTTTTTTTACATATTTCATGAAATCGGTTCATATCTATAACTATCCCCCTTTTTCTGCTTTTACAGGCCAAAATACTGAAAAATCAGTTTTGTTTGATGTAGGTAACTTTTTTCGGCGGAGCCCTTCTTTTAGTGTTCGTATATACGAGAAAAATGGTCAATGCGCCTAACCTATTTGTTTCCGATTTGGCGAATTGCCGTCTATTTTAAAAATTAAATAAACCTTGTTGATGATAAAGCAAAGAAAACAAAAATACAAAAGACGTCCGACAGATAAATCAATATAGGTACAAGTCAATTGCATTCAATGCAATGTCAACATATTCCGCACTTCTGATAGCTGTTATAATTGACCATTTCCCTACACTTATTGATTTATGTTGTTGCGGCGTCGCGTATACAATTTGGTAACATCGTCAAAAAGGCCGAGGTAATAGGGGTACACAGTGCACTCTTTCTCATCGATATTTTACATGGGTTTCAATGGAAGAAATGCAGCGTTGGTAGATCGTATGCGGCATGCGCTCCGCCACAGAGCAAGAAAAATCAGCGCTCTCTCGTACAAATTCTAAGGGTAGGTAGTTAAATATTCGTACTCAACGGAGTTCAATTTGCCTATTCAATTCATTGAAGGCGCTCGCAGCGTTATATTGCTCACCAATTTAATTTGAAGTCGCTTTTACGGTGAATAAGGAATTGAATGGTTTGCAAAAAGAAAATAAAAGCCCTGTAAAAATAACGGGTATAGCGCTTATGCCAAACCTATGGAGCGTGCACCTTTCCAATTTACTTAACTAAAAACGTTTTGGTGCCTTTTTCGCTTGTTTTCTTTCATTTCTATTTTTCTCTGCGCCGCAAATAACGATTCATATACTATCACTGAAAGCGTGGCGCAAAGAGAGGGAGTTATGAAGCTATATACTGAAAAACTCGGAAGTGTAAATGTCATCTTTAGATGGTTCCTACATACTGTGTAACAATCTGGGTGGTTAAATAAAAAAAAAAAAAAAAAAAAAAAAAAAAAAAAAAAAAAATCTAATCGTGAATAACCTATGAGTAACCTATGACTGTGAATATTAACCACATGACTAAAGAATAGAATAAATTCCTGTATTACTTTACCATCGCGCTGTAAGTATTAACTATCCAAATTGCTGATCAATTATACAAAGGGTGTCCCAAAAGTAAGTGGACTGATGCTGTCATTTCAAAACTATTCTAACTAGAGACTTGATCTTGGTTTTATTTTAAAGATCAAATCATTTTTTATCGATTAAGACCAAGATCAGTTCATTTTATTAAAAATTGAAAAGTTATGACGCTTTTTGTGAAGGGTGAACGCGCGCCGCCTATAGGTTTTTGACAAAAAAATTCCTACCAATTATTAATCTTCTACTCCGCTATCCCCCGACTCCACCTGAATTTCCGGTTGCTTCTCAAAGTATTTTCCGCCACTATCCAGACATTTGTGCATTCTTTCCTCCCATTTTCTAAGAAAAGTCTTCTCAAATTCTTCTTCTGGAATTTTTTTTAGGGTTTTTTGAACTGCTGTCTTGATTTCAGCCCTAGTCTCAAATCTTCGTTCACGAAGATCCCTTTTCAACGTTGGAAACAGTTAGAAGTCGCATGGTGCGAGATCTAGACTGCACGGTGGTTGTCTCAACAGTTTCGTACCCTTCTTCTCTAAAAATTCAAGGGTAAAATTTGATTCATGCGGCCGCAAAATCCCCAGCATACCGCGCGCGCGTACTGAAAAGTGAACAGAAGTCGGCCGCGGTGAGATTGCTCCTGATTTTTCCCGCGAACTGTCCGTCTTATCTCGTTACCTAGACAACGACTGAAGCCAGCAGACGGCCATACATGTATGCCACGTCGCTTAACGTGTTGGCAAGTAATTTCAAGTGAAAAAAGTTCATTGGAAATGTATAAGAGATGAGAAAAAAATAATTCAGCCATTATTGTCAAAAACCTATAGGCGGCGCGCGTTCACCCGTCACAAAAACCGTCATGACTTTTTTAATTTTTAATGAAATGAACTGATCTTGATCTTAATCGATAGAAAATGATTTGATCTTTAAAATAAGACCAAGATCAAGTCTCTAGGTTGAATAGTTTTGAAATGACAGCATCAGTCCACTTACTTTTGGGACACCCTTTGTAGGAACCCTCTGAGGGTGAAATTTACCCTTCCACTTTCTTCGGTGTATGCCGCTTAACAATAAACCGACAAATATTCGAAGTCGTCGTTTTTTTCAAACGGCTGCGTTGAATTACTTCTAACAGGATCGCGATTTGGAATTTTGATCATTATGATTTTCTCGAAAGTTTGTTTAAGAATCAAGCACCAAAAGTGCGGAATTTGTTGACAGTGTAGGTATACCTAACGGACCCATGTTGGTAATCTCGACTACTTATGTCAAAACTAGCGTATTCAGAAGGGGGAAAATTAAATTTAATTAAAATTAAAACGAAAAACCCGTGATCACAAAATATAAGAACAGTCTGAAAAGTGTAGGAAGACGGAAAAACAATATCGCGCGTATGGTTTGCTATCGTCTAAAGAATAAGGATGATGCCAATGGGCAGAGAAATTTGAAGACAGCCTAGCGAAAAAAAAAGAAGAAAAAAAAATCAAAAAAGCGCGTTAATCTTTACAGAAAAGTCTCGACCTAAAAAAAGCTGTTTTAGGAGTGAACACATGAGAAAACACTTCCCTGAGAATTCAAGTTAAAAGGCAGGGGTGCAGAATCTTCTTCGCCTCCACAATTTTCACACACACAGAGGACGGTGTCCACAATTTTTGTTGACTTTTTTTTTAGCTTATTTTAACGCGCTAACAAAAATTTTGGCTTAAAACAGCACTATCACTCGAAATTTAGCCTGGGCTAGCATGTAGGATTAACCTAATTTGGTTGGTCAAAGCATTAAAAAAAAAAAAAAAAAAAATCTAATTTTCTTCCAGGCAGTGTCCACAATTTTACCTAGCGTCTGCAATTTTCACGCGATCGTACGATAGCGTGATCGAGGATTTTCTGCATCCCTGGTTAAAGGCACTGAAAGGTTCCGACTTTTTTTCCTCTCACTTTCCATCACGTGGCACACAGGAGAAGATCCCGTATCGATACCTGTCAACAACGCGCCGATACTCTGGAGGGTTAAAAAATTATTTCCTTTTAGAAGTTCTTTCCTTTTAGAAGTTCTTTCACTCGTAGGTATTGATTCGTCAAAAATTGGCATTTATCTAGACACGGGTGATTCCCGATAAAGCACCAGTGGCGTCGCGTGCAATCTAGCAACGCTACGTTTAGTCCATTACAACACACGAAAAGTATCGATCCAAGGGAGCGCTCTGTGCACCTCCATTAATTCGACCTTTTCCACGAGTTTAAACGGACAAAATGCAATGTTTCCAAATTGCACGCGACGCCACTGTAAAGCACCAATCTTAACGCTTAATTTTCGCGTTTATTTTTTTAAAGTTGGAAACTTCATGTTTTCCGGTAGTTATAATTGGTCGAAAGACGCATTTTGAGGAGCTGATCTTAAAAATAATTTTAATTTTCTTTTTATAAAATTAGCTATGTTTATAATTTTTCAATTTACTATCATCGTCCGGGAATCTGGACAAACGTCGGGAAAAACGAGGAAATTGTGATGTTTGCAAGTAAACAAGTAATTCCAAAAATGAAAACAGCGCAAGAGAATACCGCACGGTATCCAAATAGACTGTCGAATATTGATATTCTCATTATATGGTGCACCCATTTTATTAATTTACCTCTTTAGTTTTTTTTCTTCTCTTTCTTTTTTTTTTAAAAAAAACGGGAACCACCATATTTTGAAAACGTAAAAGCCAGTTATCAAAAGCAGCTAACAACTTGGCTAGTGGGCAAAATAAAAAGAGGTGGGGGGGGGGGGGGAGCCCGTTCACACCTCCGACCTTCAAGGGTGGTTTGTGCATTGCGATGTATCGATTTCTCTTCCTCGTAAACCCATGAAAAATAATCGATCAACAGAGGGTGCAATTGAACCCCGAATAATCGATTCTTTTCCACAGATTCAAATGGGAAAACTATGGTAATCGATCGTTCAAGCGAGTCACTACTATGTGCACCCTCTAAGAATTCTTTAGCCACCCTTTCAATACATCTACGCCTTATTAAATCCATGCAACTAGAAAAAGCAAATATTCATCTAGTGCGAGCGTCGTCAGAAACGCGTCAGTGACAAGTCACAAACTACTTCAACTCGAAAAGATAACGATACTAAGAAAACACTAACACGTACCTGCATTTGTAACCAAGTGTCGATATCCGGAGTGTCGTTAATGGAAGATGAGAGATTAAAGTTAGCTACACAATCTGGAACAATTTGATCTTCGTCACTATGATGAGGCCTTATAATGACGCAGGCCTCCATAGTCCAAAGCACACCACAGCCTTAAAAAACACCGCGCTTTTCCTCGGAAAACTCGCCGATCAAAACCTGCACTTCACCGTCATCGAAAAAAACATTGAAAGACACCGCAAACCACAAAGTGAAAAGGAAAAAACAAAAAAAAAAAAAAAACAAAAAAAAAACAGATATGTTTATCCGCGAAACAAAAACAACAAACAAGATCCCAGCCGAAATTTAGACAGTTGTAACAACCACAAAACGTCCTCGCGACAGCGGTAATTTTTTTTTTTTTTTTTTTTACTCGCGAAAAACTCCGTGTGAAAACTATAGTTAATGGCACTGGAAATACATAATACGCATTTGGAGCACGGCTGATACAAACGTAGAGAGGGGGCGGTGAAGGGGTGAGAGGGAGCTGTTTGAGGTTATCTCAGTCTCGGAAATAATGTGAAAAAGATACCACGGGAGGAAAAATACTTAGCGGAGAAGACACACGGAGCGAGTCAACCTAGCACGCCAGACACGGGACTCTCATTCTCATTCTCATGATGCCAACGAGTTACTCAACCGAACTGCGCCCGCCCGTGATTGTAGAGTGTGTGAATGGGCGGGACTCCTGATTGGCCGGCTCGCGTCGACCAATCAGCTAGCACAGAGCGGCGCGCGGAGGATACATATATATATGTATATTCCTTTTAGTTTTCGTTTTCATTTAACTTCATTCACATTTACGTATCTTTGAACTGCGCGTGCGCAGCTCGACGCGTGTATACCGTGCAGTGTGATCGCGCGCGCGGGACGCGAGACGCGAGACGCGAGACGCGAGACGCCGGAGACGCGGAACGAGCGGACTCAGAATTAAAATACCCATCTGGCACCGTTCCTTATCTCTATCTCTCCTCTTCGTGCACACTGCTCAGTGCACATATTCTATGCTCATTTCCTCCTTCATCTGAGGCCTAAAAAGAATTGCACTCGCAGTCTCCGTCTTATAGAATCTGCGGAGTGCGAGTAGGTAAAAGTTTCATTGATAAAGAGGATGGGGAGATCTATCCACGAATGCCGATTTTATTGAACAGCTGGTCGAGGCCGAGGGGAGGAGTGAGTGACCAATTTGGAGGCGTGGGCGGAGATAATGTGGCTGTTGCACACACTCTCGCGTCGCGCGCTCTCGCTGCTGATGAATGGAGCGCGGAGTGTCGGCTTCTCTACATTATGTTTACATAAAAACTAGAACTGGAGTCTAATCTACAAAGAGTAAGCAACGTTTTGCGGAGTTGGGCAAATGGTAATCGATTACTCATTCTTCGATTACTTTTTCAAAAGTAATCGAAGTGGATTTTAGCGGTAATCAGGCATATTGATTGCGTTCAGGTGTTCCTATGAAATCAATGTTTTATGATGACATTAATTGATTTTCATCAAATGACATCAGTTCAACACTGGAAAACTAATGATATTGGTTCGCTCTACTAATTATTACTTGTGAAATTTGCGCAAGCAAATTAATTGGTCGGACTCGCCCAAAAAATTAGGTACCTACTTCAACCAATTATTGGTAACTGGTACCAATTATATTATTGGGTAAATGCATCCAATGAAATCGGGTGTGCCGAACCACTTTGAGTTGGTCCCCGGTATCTACTAATTTATTGGTACCGAGTACCAACTTATTGGTTTGGAGTACCTAATTTATGGGTAAGCACAACCAATATAGATTGCGCAAATGTCACTAATTATTAGTAGGTCGAACCGCAATTCTTTTTTTTTTTTTTTTTCCGGCAACCATGATTTCCGATAGAATTCTTGAAAAGTAATCGATGAATATGTGTAGGAAAAGACGATTTAATTCTCCTAACGCTGCAATGTAACCATGCAATATCCATTGGACCCGGATTTGGGGAGGGGGGGTAGCGCAGCTGCACACAGCAGCAAAAGTGTGGGACTGCAAAATTTGGGCGGTGATAGGGAAAAAGGGGGGAAGGGAAGGGAGTAAAGAAAGAAGAAAAAATAGGGGGGAAATACATCCCCTGCAGAAACTCCATGCACGGTGAAACAAAATTTTAGTTCTTAACTGCGGGGGCAATCCGGGAAATAATTAAATGAAATCAAAATAACCATAAAATATTCCACCCTCACCGCTCTCGAGCCATACGACAAGCGTGTAAGGTGCATTAACTCCATTAAAAATGATGCAAAAGACAAGGACAGAAACATGTGACCGCCATTTTAAATAACCTCAATTATAGAGACCGAGAAAATTTTTCCATTGGCTCTTTTCAAGACACTTTCCATTATGATTGTGTTATTATTCTAAGAATATTTGTACTTAATATTCAATTTAATTTAAAAATTAACACTTTTTTATGATGCAATATACGTGTGATGGTAGGTATATTTATTTATGTTGAATATTCTATTTATGAATGGTACTTCGTCCGGGGTCTGTTATTAACATACGTTTTTACATTTTTTATTTAGTCTGTTGATAAACTACAAAGTCCATTCTCAAAGTTTCTCACATGTATATTTCAAATCTATGTATATTAGGTACACATTAGTGCATCAGGTTTTAGATGCTGGTTCCGTTCGGTGGGGGGAGGGGGGGACTAGCAAAAAAAGAGGAGAAACTGAAATCATATTTGGGTTGATTTTTTCATTAAAAATTGACAAGAATAACACCGTAGAGCATTCAAAATTTCAAAATTTCTATGGGAGAGCCCCAGCTCCTCCCTCACTCACATATCGGTGATCAATGGGCGCAACCCTTTTGGGCGATTCGCCCAAAATGCAGGTGAAAAAGGAGGACTCTTTTGGGCGAGTATAGCCTTGCTGATTAAAGGAGGGGAAGTGAAATCAAGCGGGTCTACTGGGCGAGGAGCACTTGTCAATTTGGCAGCGTTGCGTTGCCGTCACTTTATCGCACTGCTTTCCGATGAGCTGACTATCAAAAGATGCGTAATCGCACTATCTGCATTTGGACAGTAATTGTTTACACATTGAACTTGGGGTTTTATAATTTAATTTTTTTGTCATCATTGTCATCCCTACATTCACACGGTTGTCAGAGTTTTGCAGGAGATACAAGCCGAAACAAATACGAAATTGACCTCCATTCATCGGGGAAAAGTCAATGTAGCCAGGGCAAAAATTGCAACTCGTCTCCACGACACTCTTGAATTATGGCGAGAGTATGATCCAAGCGAGAAGAAACGAGAAAATCGCCTGAAGTATCTCGAGGAAATTTACTACTTACATCAGGGAAAGAAAATTTAACATGCTTCATAATATTTTATTTTTTGACAACCACGGCTTAAGTGGGAACGAACCAATGACGCTGAACTATACTCCGAGTCTGCTTATGGTGAGTTAATTTTACATTTTTGGTTTTATTTATGATTTTTCACTCGCCCAAAAGACCACCCGAATATTCTTCTTCCCCTACTTTGGCTTACTTTTTCCCTCGCCCAAAAGACCTGCTGTTTCTCGCCTAAAAGTACCAACATTTTGGGCGAGTCGCCCAATAGTCTTGCGCCCTGATCAACAGGAGGTGGCAATTTTATCCTCGCCCAAAGGCGGCAAAAGGGTAAGCTCGCGACTGAATGTCAGCTAGCCAAGGTGATGCCAAAATATCGCTGGCATGAGCCATATCTTCTCCAGAGAACAATACTGGCAGCAAAGAGAAAATTTGATCGGCATTTTTTCCCACCAGAACCTACGCAAAAGATTCCATTATCTGAAGGTTCAATGAAACCACTTTTATCGATTCTTTTCCAAAGGTCCTCTTATGCTTTTATATGGTCCCAAAGCAGTGGCGGCTCGTGACTGGAAAATTAGGTGTAGTTGTGGGGGTCCAACTAAATTTTCGAAAATTTGACCTGCCTCAGATTTAATTTTAAGCTAGTTTTAACTATTTCGTGACACGAAAGTTCTCCTGCGACGATATAGTAATATCAACCCCCCCCCTTAATAACTTAAAAAAAAGGGAAAAAATTAAAAACGTAAGTAATTTTCCGAGCAAAACCTGCAATAAAAACATCTTTTTTTAAGCCTTAAAGACCAACATTTATTTAAATATCAAAATAAAAAATTGAAAAACATGAAAACGTTAAGAAACTTTGTTTTTACAAGAGTTTTAATAAGTTCAATAAGTTCTTCAAAATCCCAATCATTTTTAATCAAGAGCGACCATTATCTTTGAGAAAAGAAAAAGAAAGAAAAAAACCTTGAAAAAGTAGGTGTAGTGCCACTACACTAACTACACCTGACGAGCCGCCACTGTCCCAAAGTGGGGGGGGGGGGCGTGAGGAGCTTTTGCCTTTGTTTATACATTTTGTGAAACCCTTTTCCAAAAAAAGTTGGGGGAGGAGGTTCGAGTCCCCAAATCCACCCCACAGACCACCGCACTGTTTGCGATACGCTGATGTCATGCGAAGCAACACACTGAATGCCATGTGGATAGCTTTATACAAAAAAGACCAGCAGATATCGGATGTTGATATTTTTTCTAGTCTTTTTTATTCCGCTAAAAGAAAGAAAAAATAACTAAGTTTACCTAGAGTGCGCGTTTAATTAATACTTTTAGGTTTCAGATACAAATCGTTATGTTATGAGGGGTCTTGAAAATTGCACGAGAAATTGCAGGTACGAAAAACTGTAAGTACACTATCGTCTATATTTAAGAGAAAATTAAACATTTCTAGAGAAAATTACAACATCCGAAGTGCTTATAGCTCAGATCCTTTCAGTATAACACTGGGCCCAATTGATTTAGACCATCAAGCTACCCTCCTGCTATGGGGTGTTATCCGCGTATCAACATGAAAAATTTGCCGATTCCTCACGTATAAGGGATCTGCCAGTACCTGTATGGATAGTGGATACCTACTATGATAATGCCGATTTTCTCTGAAGAGACCCGCAGTTTTAGAGGATAAAATTCATTAATGCATGCGTCATCGCAGCGATAATTGGCGATAATTAAGAATGTTGATGTGCGATTGTTCGCGTGAGTGAAATGACCGACAAACCAAAACCAAGTGGCGCTGAATTTAGGAAGCGACGACGAGAACAGAAGGAGAGTCGGGATAAAATTCCAGAAATAAGTGGTTTTTTTAAGGATCCTACCTCCAGTTCGAGCGCGGAAAGTGTGCACGTGAGTGATAAATGAACGAAATAAAGGTGAAAAAGGTAAAATTTTGGAAGACTAATTGACGGATTCGCAACAACTAAGGCACGAAAGAAAAAGTTTTGAAAGACAGTGGCGGCTCGTGCTATTTGGCAACAATGTCTTCGCGCCATTTGAATGTATGTTTAACAATCGATTGTTGGTGAAGCGCTGCTTCACTTTCAAATCGATTGTTCTACATGCAATCAAATGGAGGGATGACATTGTTGCCAAATTGCACGAGCCGCCCCTGTAGAAAGAGCAGGTAGGCAATCTTTGATTTAAAATTGACAAAAAAAATAAAAATAAATTGATCCATAACTTTTCTTTCGTCGGAGTGTATGTTCTATGAAGCCCCGGGGTCATAGGCCGGTATGGAGTGGAGTAAGAAGGGGAGGGGTAGGGAGGGATCGGGTGCGATGTTGAAGGGTGGGAAAGTGGGGGGGCGCATGCATGCCTAGTTACGCCACTGGGAGGGGGGAAATCCAGACCCCTGGACTTCCCCCCCCCCCTTGGCTACGCCACTGCCCTCCCTCTTTGATGCCACACTTGCTTGTGGGCAACTTGAAACTGTCCGTTCCACCTCAGTCATATAAACATTAAAAGTTATACCCGCACGAAGCCATCACACTAATAGTTCTTGAATGATGCATTCCAAAATATTCAGGGGGATCTGGATTCCGGGATCTTGTCAAATCTTGTGAAAATGCTCAACACATTATTTTATTTGCACGGAAGCACTTTTGGTCGATTTTAAAACGAAAATGTTCTAACGTGTTGACTCAATATTCACAGAGCTAGTATATCCTAGCCTGGGAAAAATATGTATATAACGCAGTGGCGTAGCCAAGGGGGGGTCCAGGGGTCTGGACCCCCCCCCCCTATAACACCAAAATTTGTCCTAAAAAAAGGTCATTTTTTGCGTTTTCAGACAAATTTGACCAAATTAGTATCTTTGGACCCCCCCCATGACCATTTTTGAACCCCGGACCCCCCCCCCTAGAAAAATTCCTGGCTACGCCACTGATATAACGACTGAAATGGAACGACGAGAGACCATAATCGACGAGAGCGGTGGTTTTTTCCCCTTCTTATTTTTATGTGTCCGGAAAGTTGTCTGTTCAATTTTTCCACCCTAGGGAGGTCCGCTATGAACAGTTGCGGGTTGCCTAATAATGTCTATGTTGTCCGCTCAACAGTGGCAGCTATAGAAAAGTATGCAATATACATATTTATCGATGTCCGTTCTATTTATAAATCCATGAAAAGTATCGGCTTTAAAGGGGTTTAATTGACACCTTGAGGTTTTGATACTTTTGCAAAGACTTGAATGGAGAAGACCGATAAAATCGATTGTTTACAAGTCGGCTATGCTCTGTCCCGGTAGCGACAACGGCAGCTCGAGGCAAAATAGCAACTTTTTGTTAACTTTATTTTTTTAATTTTAAATAGCAACTTTATTTGCTTTGTTTGGGGGCACGGCTCCCGGAGAGCGCTCTCTAAATTGCTCCCAACGCAATAACTTGAAACCGAATCTTCGAAATCAAGTTCTGTTGCCTGTTGGTGCGAGAGCCTTTGGATCCAGGGACCAAATATGTTACGGCTTGACAGTCCTCCGAAAGACGTTGGATGGTGCCGGTTGCGTACTTAAGTATGGTTACGTGAGGTTTAAACCCCCCGTAAGTGCTCACCGATCATCATGCGTATGCGGGACCGTGAGGACGTAACGTTATTTGGTCCCTGTATTTAAATGATAAATTTGCAACTCATTTTCGTATTCCCACAGTTTTCTGCCGATCAGAGCATAAAATTCAGATCTGATTACGGCTCCGGCTCTCAAGCAAAGATTACTTATACCCCAGATATGGCACTAGCTAAAATCTTGTTGAGCGCCTTCATTGCTAAAACACATACACTGGCCCACGGTTTGTTTACGTATCGGCGATCGAGAGACGTGCGGGCGAGGTGGGACCTGGGACCAAATAATGTTAGGTCCCACCCAAGCGTAACTTACGCACGATCACATGACCGTGCGTAAGCTCTCTGATTGGTCGAAACCGCACGCAAGATGCACGCAATTCAATGCTCGGGACCTAACATTATTTGGTCCCAGTCGGCTGGCCCACGACCCCCACCCCGCCCGTACAGCTCTTGCTTGCCGAAAAGTAAACAAACCGTGGGCCAGTGTATGTGTTTTAGCTCGATTTTAGAAATGAAGGTGCTCAACAAAATTTAACATTGCCAAGATAGCTGGTGCCATATCTGGAGTATAAGTAATCTTTGCTCGCAAGCAAGCCCTGCGCAACGAAGCTAAAGTGAGATAACTATTCATACACTGGCGATGTGAAATTGCATACTTCCCTAATTGAAGGAGCAGTTGCAGTAGGTAAGATGGAACGGAGAAGCTCTGCAGTCTATATTACTGAGCCTATAGATAAACTTATGAGATTCAGGCAGAACTAAGGCAAAATAACGAAAAAACTACGAACCAAGTCATCGATTATTAGTCAACTGACTAAGTAAAGTAATTAGCTTAGTTTTCTCGGTGAACTAAAGTTTGGCCGGACGATCGGAATTTACGAGAGGGCAACTAACAACTGACCGACTCAAATAAATCCAAAATAAGTCGTTAGTTCCTAGGAAATCGGTCAATTGATTTTCTCCCGATTTGTTTCTTGCCGACTTATTTTCGACTTACCGATGGAACTAATGTCTGTCAATCTTTCAATTCTATTTTCATGGCAATTAAACTGATCAATTCTTAGTTTCATTCAACAATTTTCAACTCATTTTTCCCCCTAAGTTTATACATTTTATGATTAGCGTGATCATGCTTGGGCATAGCCGTAGCGAGGATATTGTCTTTCTCTCTCTGAGCCCCTTTAAACGCATGTGTTAGAAAAGGATGGATATAGGGGCTGTCAAGTGACTTCAGCCCCTCTTTCTGTCCTTTTCTAACACTTGCCACCAAATGGACAAAGAGAGAGAGAAAGACAATATCCTGGCTACGGCTATGTGCTTGGATGTATATATGTATTGTTGTTGCGATTTGTTGTTTTCGTGCGTTGTTGTCTCATAGTTCCTTCTTGACGCTCAGTTTCGTTCATTTTAGAATCCCGGCATATTAAAGAGACTCGCCATACGAGATACCTAGAATCTAGGTCCTAGCTTATGACTTCTAATTTGCAAGGGGCGGATCCAGAAAACACTTTTGAGAGGGACTTTCTTGTGGGGGGGGGGGGGGGGGTGTTAGAATTGTGTTTTCACTTGTAGCTATCAGATAGATATTTTGTACCAACGCAACGTAACGTAATGTAATTTTTCGGATTAAACGAGGACTACGGCCCCTTCCCTGAATACGCCCGCGCCCCTTTGATTGGCTGCTGCATTTAGGCTGTCATGGAGCTTAATGAGGCATTCTTGCTTTTCCTCCATTTGCAATCTAACCTAATGCCTCCTTCGAGGAGGCATTTTTCCAAATTAAACTTTATGAGCTTTTAAGACTTTAATCGGGTTTCAAAACTTCAACCAAACTGTTTAAAACTTTCTTCCTTATTTTTTTTTTTTTTTAGGAAGATTTTGATTTATTCAGAGAAACGACGAACGCCTATTTATACCATAAGCGCCTAGTATGAGGACGCCTCCTTGGGCTGCTGCTTCTTCTTCTTCGCCGGATCACAAGACCAGGGACCAATAAATGTACGGTCACACGGTCCTCGGCCCCAAGTCCGCCCTAAGAACTTCAACAAGCATCGGCCACCAGCCAACGGACCGCATCGGACCGTTTTAAAATGGCGCAACCACAAAACTAAACTCAAAATAGCACTTAGGGTGGGTTACGCCCCAAGTAACGTAAAGTTAGGAGCGCACCCGAAATTCCGATGTGCCGTTAAAGAAATGTGAGGTTAGAATCGCCATTTTTAGGTACGACCTAAAGCCCGTTTGTAAGTACCGTACATTTATTGGTCCCAGACTCTCATATATACATGGAATCCGGTTCATCACATAATAAAGCTCCTTCAAATTCTTTTGACGCAACACCTACTGACGCGCACGTCGAAACAGTTATCTTGCGCAAATCCGTGTTTTTTCAGGCGCGATAGGGTCTTACGAGTTACGATGCGATTTCCGTTCGCTGTGCTCCATTCCTCCAGCCAATGGCGTACGCAGGAACAAGTCTCTCTCGCTCTTTTCCCGTTTGAGTGTATGCACTAGAAAAAGAAAGAGATAGGGGCTGAAGACACGTTCGAGCCCCTGTTTCTATCCTTTGTCTACTCACGTGTTCAAATGGGGATAGAGAGAGAAAGACAAATTCCTGCGTACGCTACTGCCTCCAGCATATGTATACTTTCATCCGGCGTATTCTTCTCTGGCTTACTCATAATTTAGTTCCTCTTTTTTTTATTAGTATTATTCTTAATCCAAACAATATGTGCGACAAGATATTAAACATAGATGGAAAAAACGACAGTCCAAAATCTGTATAAAAAAACAAACAACAAAACCAAAAACAGTGATTTTTTGTGGGCGACTATGCGTTCCTCAAACCCTATAGGACGGCTGTATACAGAAAGAACCCAACTACATCAAACATAAATAATAGTTGCTTCAGTTTGCAAAAGTAAAGTAACTCGTGCAGTGCTTGCATTGACGGTTTTAGCGCGGCATTGCGGAAGTCGTTGGCAGGGGCGACGGGTGTGGGGGGTTACCCTTGCCCTGGGCGGCACTCTCCGTAGTGCGGAAAAATCAGGGTGAAGCAAAAATCAAAGTTCTCAAATATCAAAATGTATCACCAAAGGCGGCAAAATCAAATCAGTGTAAACAAGCCAAAAAAAAAAAAAAAAAAAAAAAAAAAAAAAAAAAAAAAAAAAAAAAAAAAAAAAAAAAAACAACATCAAATTCATAATTTTGAGAGGCTGCAAAATTGGAATCTGACTACCCCTCCCTATACGAAAACTTCGGCGCGCCCCTCGTCAACAGTTGGCCAACGATGCACTCATCGGACGCAATCAGCTGTAATGAAACCCGCGTAGCGTTCCAAGCTAATCTCTCTCACTCTCTCGTGACCCTCATGCACGGCTATGTCTTTTTCTTGTGTCGAAATTCGTACTCGGAGTCTTGTTCCACGACACGTTCTTCTATAAGTCGTTAAAATGACTAGAGAAATTAATTGCTCTCGACAAATTTCACACAAAAATGCCTCTAAGTAAATTATTTTAGTGATGAGAGCGAGATATCAGTACCTACATAGGGGTCACGTGAGGGTGGGGGAGATAGTTTGGAACGGAGCGCTTAGCGAGCTTTTTCACCGGATGACAACATCACTGAAACCGTCTATTTCATTTTATGTAAGAACCTATGAGTACTTATATCTTTGCAGGTTTTGAAGTTTAACCCACAATGTGCAATATCGGTAGGATTGCGTCCAGGAACACTTTAAGAAGGGGGAGGGGGGGTGTCGGATCATGTGTGAGTGAGGTCTGGGGGTCAAAAAAGACACCCTTAGCGCAAGGAGGTTATGAGGGCCATCGCAGAGAGAATTCCAGAGGTGTAAATATGTTTGGAATTTTTGTTTTCCACTGGAGCTTTGTTTTTAACACCCTCGGCCTAGATTCGGAGATTCTCCCTCCTAGTCTTGGCTAGTCCGACCCTGATGGTCCTCTCAGCCCCGCACATAGATGATTGGTGGCACTTGCGGGAAGTTAAACCCCTACGCAACTTTACCTTTAAGTACGCACCACCCAAAATATTCCTGTTCCGATTTTGTTCGTCTTTCGGGGGAGCGTCGGTTTTCCGGAAAACCGCCATTAGTTCTGCGTCGACGATTCGACGCAACCCGCACTACACTTAAAATTAACGCTCTCTTAATCTTTCCTTTCGTTGCGTCTTATCTTTCTTTTCGTTGCGTCAAATTGTCAACGCAGGACTCATGGCTCTGCTAGTTCCTAGATCCGAACGCAAGTATACAAACCAGGGACCAAATAATGTTAGGTCCCGAGCATTGAATTGCGTGCATCTTGCGTGCAGTTTCGACCAATCAGAGAGCTTACGCACGGTCATGTGACTGTGCGTAAGTTACGCTCGGGACCTAACATTATTTGGTCCCAGAGATTACTAAGCCTAAGAGATATGACACCTCCTATCTCCACCGTGTTGAAGAACCGTTGGGCGGGCTCCGTAAAAAACGCCTGCAGAATGGCTGTGATGCAACGTGCAGTACGCTAGTGACCGTAAACATTGTTGTTATTCATGTTGTTGGAAATGAGGTTAGATTCTCTGCAGCATCTAAATGTTTGTAATTTAATGACAGATGGGATGATTAAAGTGTCTTGGATTTTCAGCTTACTAATTTAGTTAGGGGCGTTGCTGTCAAACCTCATTTCAAACAAGAACAGTAGTAACAATGTTTACGGTCACCAGCGTACGCCACATTGCATACTTCGTAGGAGTCGAACAACACTTTCGTATCGTTATGCCATATCTCTTAGGCTTAGTAATCTCTAGTACAAACTCACCGTTTCCATTCGTTTGACTTGAAAGTTGAAATGGTGAGTGTGCCGCGCCGCTTGCCGCCTGTTGCCTCGACTATTCGCAGACGAAACTGTATTTACTCAGGTCGCCGATAGTACTTCGAATGCAACTTTTCTTTTACAGAAATCCATTCTGGATCTCTTCCCCCCCCCCTTTCTCTAGAAAGCGTTCCCCTGAAGAATTTTGAACATTTCAGCGCCTCTGGTGCTATTTATTTTGTGATCTCTTTAAGAATTCATTGATAGGAACACCATTTTATCGTGGTTATTTTTTCCTGATTTCGCGGTTATTTTTTCCAGTTTTGCTGTTATTTATTGGCGTTTTATCGCGGATGTTTTTAATTACGTCTTTCTCAGAACCTGCTCTTTCATAAAATTGGCAAAAAGCTTGTAATAAATGCTTTATCAAAAATGCTGACCGAAAAAATAATGACCGGTATCTTTTCAGCGCGCAATTTCCGCTCGGAAGCACAAAAGAAGCAGACAGTTTCAGTTTCGTGGACATTTCGCATTTTTCGCGATTTAAAACGGGAAATTTCGCAGTTAAAGGCAGATTTCGTGTCTTTCGCGTTAAAGGCCTAATTTTGCATGTGAAATTGGGAGAGTGCAAGCTTTACTCCTGTAGCTGGGTCCCATCCGTCTAGCGCGCACAAAAAGTTTTTCCGCGATTTCGTAGAAACGAAATTCTGGTGTCTCTGCCAATATAGACCACCCCTCCCAATGTTCATGCCCATTGAATTTCCCAACTTTCGTTACTATAACAGTTACTGTAAATCCCCTCTCTAATCAAGAGATAAAAAATCAAGATTTTATGTAAGAAAAGTAGGAAAGAATAATGATTAAAATTGATGATTTGCGATTTTGTTGAATTTATCTTTCTTTCTTTCTTTCTTCCTCTCCTTTTCTCTCTTTACGGATCCAAATTTCAATTTATTGACAATTTTTTTTCCGGTTATATGCTACGTGGGATCGTGGGTGTCCTTGACAAAAATTTTGATAGCCCATTTGATGGAAGGTTTTTAGAAATCCTGACCTTGATTAATGGAGAACTCTCGTCAAAAAAGTGTTCTTCCCACAGGCGGAAATAGGGGGGGGGGGGGGTGTAAGCTGTAAGGCCCCAGAAAATGATGGAAACTAAAAATGTTTAGCCATTTGGCAATGTGAATTGGAATTCAAGGAGCTGTCAAACTTTGGCATAATTTTTTTTTATTATTATTATTATTATTTGTGTGTGCATTGCACTCACTCAACCCTGTATCTATTCGCAAAAGAAGCGAATATTTGACAGTATTCTGTCTATTCATTTAAATAATTTAACACAGTTGGCAACTACGTTGCCAAATGCTTAATTCTAATTTATGTTGAAAAGTAACACGAATTAAATAAATATACATTTTTTACATTTTATCCCTTCAGAAAGCGACCTGAAGACAATTTAAACTTTGGCATAATGTCTTCCGTGATCTGATCTGCTTTGTACCTGTATAAAATTATAGCTAGTTCAAAGCAGTGGCGTCGCGTGCCATCTGGCAACAATGCAACTGCTCCATTTAAACTCATTAAATATATCGAATTTTCCTTGTGCACTGTGAACCCCCTGAATTCGATATTTTACACGAGTTTAAATGGATAGAATACATTGTTGCCGAATTGCACGCGACGCCACTGGTTCAAAGTTAGCATTTGCAATATTCCTTGCTGCCAAGCAAAATATAGTAGAAGCAAGGGATCATCGCAGCCTCTGAGACAGAATGAGTCAAATGAAAGAAGCTAAATCACATTGATTCTAAATTTTGAGAGACAAAAGGTCAACTGAAAGTATATTACAAATATAATAACGAATATGATTAAAAACTGATTTTATGAAACAATAGGAAAGAATGAAAGAGACGATATGGTGAGAACTGGTGAAGGGAAATACTATACTTAAGTAAAATTAGAAAACTTGAATAGGAAAATAAATTATTTTAGAAAGATGGCAAGCGCTGTCTGGCGTAGGCTAGTAAAAGTAGACCAGTTGCCTACCAATGGGAGGATTAACAAAAAGCATGTTGTACTTAGTTGCTATTTCGTCACAAGAAAATTGGGATGGATCAAAATTGCCTTCAAACAAGAGGATAGACAACCGGTAGATCAGACTGTGTTCTTGAAGAAATCACCACACTGTCTCAACTTAGTCTCGGCAATGGGGCTCTTGCAAACTTTTGCTATGAGCAAATAAATAGTCCAATCTTACGTAAAGACCAGCAAAAATCACGAAAATCACACCAAGAAAGTCTAAAATTCAGTAATAAACTCACATAACTGCTATAACGGCAAGATGGTAATGGCGGTTCGACGCAGGTATCATGGGAGGTTCCTGTCTATCATGTCCCTTTCTCTACGAAAACACAGAGATATGTCTCAATTTAGATAGGAATCTCTCATGATACCTGCGTCTCTCCGCCATTAAGCCCGATTCTGAGAGTGAATTTCGTGATTTTTTAGTGTACTTATCGTCATTTTAACAAGTTTTTATGCAAGAACCAACTCTTCAATCCCTTTTAGCAAAATTTTGCAAGAGCCCCACTGTGTGAGTTTGTTCTAATCAAATCGCAGTTGACAAAAACTCAAAAAATTGTCAATTTTCTCAAAATTATATACTACTAGAGGCCGGTGGCCGCTTCGCGGCCAAGCGTTCCGTTTCGCGTCTTGCGCGTGATTTTGTTTATTCGAGCTAAGACTTTGACTTGATATCCACTCCCTAACTCCGTTTGCTATTCGCCCATCTAATCCTGCTCCAAAGGACGAAATCTAAAAACTTACTCTATTATTCCTGCAATACTAAAGTGGTATTTTCTCATGTACACCAAATGTTTAGAAAACAGGAGTCATTATTTGGAAGGGGCATAAATAGCATAACCCCCCGTCCCCCCACCCCCTTGCATGAAACCATGGGCGCCCGCAGGGGGGGCAAGGTGGGGCACTTGCCCCCCCCTGGAATTCAAAACAGTCAAAATTTCGCGAAGAAAAATGAAAGGACCGAAAGAAAATGAAATGTGAATCTAAGGAGTAATATAGTTGACGAACTTTATTATTAGTTTATGTTGTAAATTTAACTCACTTTTTGCAAGGAATAGTAGAATTATACATTTACTTACCATTATTATCATCTGTTGTCCGTTTATTCATAAAATCAAACACGTCAAAATTATTATTACTATTCGGATACACCTAAAATGGCTTAATAATT
The DNA here is from genome assembly GCA_011764245.1 of Trialeurodes vaporariorum. Taxonomy (NCBI): domain Eukaryota; kingdom Metazoa; phylum Arthropoda; class Insecta; order Hemiptera; family Aleyrodidae; genus Trialeurodes; species Trialeurodes vaporariorum. The sequence continues at coordinate 79,066,490 of VMOF01000002.1, forward strand.
GTACACTATTTGTATGAGGGGGAAAAAAAAAAAAAAGGTCTTCCCTTCTTCCTTGGGGGGGGGGGGGGGTCCCCCTTGACACCCCCCCCCCAGTGGGATTCAAAAATTTTGCCCCCCCTTGGAAATTTTTCTGCGGGCGCCCATGCATGAAACTTAACCATTTTAGGGGTGGTCGTTCTCAAGAGGGCCCGATCCAAAACCGTCAATTTTTTTTGGCGCTCATGGAGCCGCCGAAACCCTTAGAATCGGCGCATTTGGATGCACCGTATTAGCGCATGTGGATTATCGTTTTAGAACAGTACAGAGAAAAGAAGGGAAGGAGAGAAAGAGATAGCGAGAGTGAAAAACCATGCTTTCACAATAAAATGAGAAGTTCGGGGTAAGCAAACAAATACGCATGACCGAGATCGCACACCTACGATAACCTTTCGTTGAACTGACATGACAATAAGACATTGCGTTTTAGTAGGTAAATCAAAAATCTGTATAAAAATGGTAAAGAAACTTTGCGCGGGAAAAGTATGCCTTTTTCAAACAGCCCTTTATTAACGACAATAATTTGTTAAAATAGGTTGGCTCGGAAATTCAAGCAAACTTCATTTAACATTTTAATTTTTTAAGCTTTTTGGACGTGAGGTCATTCACAACCCCTATTATTTGGGGTCATTCTTTCAGCGCTTTTTGACAATTGATGCTCAATGCTCAAAAGATGTCTCTCCATAAGTTTTTTGAAATTAGAGTGAGATAGCAGTACATGCGGGGGTTACTGAGACCAAGAGAGACAGTTTGTCTTTCTTTGGAACGCTCATCACCAAGTCAGCACTAAATCAGTCTATTTCGAAAAAGAAAAAAAAAAAAAGCCTTCATTTAATTTGACACACTTTGACTCCACAGTTTAAAAAAATAACAGGTGTATACAATCAAATGAATCGTTAAAAACTACAAAAATACCCAAGAAATCTAACGATTTTTTTTTTTTTTTTTTTTTTTTTTTTTTTTTTTTTTTTAAATTTGAAAAAACAGACCCTATAAAAACATCATAACCTCACCGAGATGCGAACTAATACGAAACAGCTCAAATCGCCAACTTTGAAAGAGGATGTGTAACAATATTCTGGGTCCGTTGGACCCGTTGGTAGTATTCTTAGATAAATCACTTATACATTCAAAGTAAACAACACATTTTCAACAGGAAACCAATTATTTTCATTACTCAGTAATATTCGAGAGCATATTATTGATAAGAGAAGAATAACCATCGTCTCAACTCATCATCACTAATAGTTTGGTTTCTTTAAAAATTCTCGAAACCTAGCCCAAATTTGCTGGGTTACAATCGAGATATCAATTCAACGCACCGATCTCAACAAAGTCATCTCTAGTTGATTGTACTATTCTATAAATCTGCGTTTAATACATATGATAAGTATCGAAGCTCTACTTCGCGAAGTTATACAGCAACCTCGTCGAGCCATCAATCAATGACTGTACAGTGCTGCCAGATTTGACATAAAATATACACATTTTACATTAAGTCTCAAGTGCCTGAATATTTTACTACACATCTAGCAGCACTATGACTGTCCCATTGTTTACATATACGTAAAATCATGTGATAAAAAGTCGAAGCTATACATCGACATCATACGAAGTGACTTCATTGAAGTCGCTATTAAAATGCTTCTATACCCGAATGTGTCCTTCCCAACGACCTCTATATTAGACCGGCGAACGAATACGAACCAGCGTAACCCGCAAGAAAGAAAGTTAGGTTAGAATAGAGGTGCTTGGCCGGATAGGAGCACCTCTGTTTACACGTATTTTTATGAAGATGTTCTCTTCCGTTTTTCGCTTCTAAAACTCCTAATTTTACACGAATTTTGCTTTTCTTGGTCTTAATAGAAGGAGGATAGCTTGGGCTTTGACCTCCGCCCTACCGGGTCCGGTAACGTTTTTTCGAAAATATATGGAAAATATAAGTCGTTGAAGTGGACACACGTTGGTATGCTCAGAAGACCTTGCAAACCTGTTTACGACGGTTCAATCTGTCTACAAATCGGCTTTTAGTCATTTTTTGAGTCTACTCCTTCACTCTCAGTCCTTTTAGTGCTAGATTCTTCAAAATCCGAAAAGTTTTAGTGGCTGAGGAGGTAATTTTTCTTTACTGTGTAATGTGTACCAGTAAACCCTCCTGTGTTAGAGTTCGTAGTTACTTAACTTGAGTTCGTAATTTCTGGACATTTCCCTTCTGGATGATTTTTCATTCCTAATATTGTTTTATCAATCTGCGCCATCATCAGTGTCTATTAAATACAATACTGTGATTGTGGTGAAACCCACCCGCCGTTAACTCAGGATGTCGGATCGAGCCGACCACTGAAAGGGTTCTGGTTAGTCATCATCAATTTTGTGAAGTACTCATCATGTCAGGAGTGATTCCCTCTTATTCCTTTGTTTAGTCGCAGCATAATTCAGCCTTGAATCAGGATTCATCGTAAAATTCCTCTTTTTGAACCATCTGTGGTTTTTGCGCATTCTTCGGAATCTTAAAGGTGAGCTTGGAGGGGGAGGCTGAGAGAATGGCTTATAAGATTTGGGTCAAGATTTCTACGAACAGCACCTAGAGGCTAATTCAGTTAAGTTCATGAAGTCGTATCAGAAAGTATTAGATGGCAGTTATATGAGTGGCCATGTTTCTTAATCACACATTTTAGCATTTTTAGCTGCTGCGACTCAAAAACGCTTACGGGAACACTTTCGGAAACGGACCGAACCGCCACAAGACGCAATGAGTGCGAGAGAGAAACCTTAAAACGCGAGAGGTCTCTCTCTTTCGCACTCGCAGTTGCTTACGGGAATAATTTGGGTAACGAACGGAACCGCAATAAGACGCAATGAGTGCGAGAGAGAAACCTTGAAACGCGAGAGGTCTCTCTCTCGCACTCGCAGTTGCTCACGGGAACACTTTGGGAAACGGACCGAACCACCATAAGACGCAATGAGTGAGAGAGAGAAACCTTGAAACGCGAGGGGTCCCTCTCTCGCACTCGCAGTCGCTTTCGGGAATATTTTGGGAAACGGACCGAACCGCCATAAGACGCAATGAGTGCGAGAGAGAAACCTTGAAACGCGAGAGGTCTCTCTCTCGCACTCGCAGTCGCTTACGGGAATATTTTGGGAAACGGACCCAACCGCCATAAGACGCAATGAGTGCGAGAGAGAAACCTTGAAACGCGAGAGGTCTCTTTCTCGCACTCGCAGTTGCTTACGGGAACACATTAGGAAACGGACCGAACCACCATAAGACGCAATGAGTGCGAGAGAGAAACTTTGAAACGCGAGAGGTCTCTCTCTCGCACTCGCAGTCGCTTACGGGAAAACTTTGGGAAACGGACCGAACCGCCGTAACACGCAATGAGTGCAAAAGAGAAACCTTGAAACGCGGGAGGTCTCTCTCTCGCACTCGCAGTCGCTTACGGGAATATTTAGGGAAACGGACCGAACCACTATAAGACGCAATGAGTGAGAGCGAGAAACCTTGAAACGCGAGAGGTCTCTCTCTCGCACTCGCAGTCGCTTACGAGAATATTTTGGGAAACGGACCCAACCGCCAAAAGACGCAATGAGTGCGAGAGAGAAACCTTGAAACGCGAGAGGTCTCTCTCTCGAACTCGCAGTCGCTTACGGGAATATTTTGGGAAACGGACCGAACCGCCATAAGACGTAATGAGTGCGAGAGAGAAACCTTGAAACGCGAGAAGTCTCTCTCTCCCACTCGCAGTTGCTTACGGGAATATTTTGGGAAACGGACCCAACCGCCATAAGACGCAATGAGTGCGAGAGAGAAACCTTGAAAAGCGAGAGGTCTCTCTCTCCCACTCGCAGTTGCTTACGGGAACACTTTGGGAAACGGACAGAACCACTATAAGACGCAATGAGTGCGAGAGAGCAACTTTGAAACGCGAGAGGTCTCTCTCTCGCACTCGCAGTCGCTTACGGGAATACTTTGGGAAACGGACCGAAACACCGTAAGACGCAATGAGTGCGAGAGAGAAACCTTGAAACGCGAGGGGTCTCTCTCTCGCACTCGCAGTCGCTTACGGGAATATGTTGGGAAACGGACCCAACCGCCATAAGACGCAATGAGTGCGAGAGAGAAACCTTGAAAAGCGAGAGGTCTCTCTCTCCCACTCGCAGTTGCTTACGGGAACACTTTGGGAATTGGACCGAACCACGATAAGACGCAATGAGTGCGAGAGAGAAACCTTGAAACGCGAGAGGTCTCTCTCTCGCACTCGCAGCCGCTTACGGGAATATATTGGGAAACGGACCCAACCGCCATAAAACGCAATGAGTGCGAGAGAGAAACCTTGAAACGCGAGAGGTCTCTCTCTCGCACTCGCAGTTGCTTACGGGAACACTTTGGGAAACGGACCGAACCGCCATAAGACGCAATGGGTGCGAAAGAGAAACCTTGAAACGCGAGAGGTCTCTCTCTCGCACTCGCAGTCGCTTACGGGAATATTATGGGACACGGACCGAACCGCCATAAGACGCAATGAGTGCGAGAGAGAAACCTTGAAACGCGAGAGCAAAGAGTAAACAAGAGTCGCAATTGAATGGAAGGCCTGCGTGGTCAACGTAGATAAGGGATCCGAACGCGGGCTGGCCTGGGCTGGCCTCTGATTGGCTGCAACGGGTGGAGCAAAAATGACTCGGGGTATAGGGAAAATAACACGGGATTTTCGTTCCGGGGCGTATATCTCGAAACCTAAGCAAAATCGTATCTAAACAATTTATACGAGTCGATTCAGCAGATTTTTCCGAACAATTTGATAGGTCATAAGTGCCACTTTATTGCAAATTCGAAAAGACTGTTTCAGTTTAAAAGTACGCACAATAGTGTGATTACATGCTTGCCGTGTGTTCGAGCAGTGTTTGAGTAACTCACTATTGTGCGTACTTTTAAACTGAAACAGTCTTTTCGAATTTGCAATAAAGTGGCACTTATGACCTATCAAATTGTTCGGAAAAATCTGCTGAATCGACTCGTATAAATTGTTTGGATACGATTTTGCTTAGGTTTCGAGATATACGCCCCGGAACGAAAATCCCGTGTTATTTTCCCTATACCCCGAGTCATTTTTGCTCCACCCGTTGCAGCCAATCAGAGGCCAGCCCAGGCCAGCCCGCGTTCGGATCCCTTATCTACGTTGACCACGCAGGCCTTCCATTCAATTGCGACTCTTGTTTACTCTTTGCGCGAGAGGTCTCTCTCTCGCACTCGCAAACGCTTACGGGAACACTTTAGGAAACGGACTGAACCACCATAAGACTCAATGAGTGCGAGAGAGAAACCTTGAAACGCGAGAGGTCTCTCTCTCGAACTCGCAGTCGCTTACGGGAATATTTTGGGAAACGGACCGAACCGCCATAAGACGTAATGAGTGCGAGAGAGAAACCTTGAAACGCGAGAAGTCTCTCTCTCCCACTCGCAGTTGCTTACGGGAATATTTTGGGAAACGGACCCAACCGCCATAAGACGCAATGAGTGCGAGAGAGAAACCTTGAAAAGCGAGAGGTCTCTCTCTCCCACTCGCAGTTGCTTACGGGAACACTTTGGGAAACGGACCGAACCACCATAAGACGCAATGAGTGCGAGAGAGAAACCTTGAAACGCGAGAGGTCTCTCTCTCGCACTCGCAGTCGCTTACGGGAATATTTTGGGAAACGGACCGAACCGCCTTAAGACGCAATGAGTGCGAGAGAGAAACATTGAAACGCGAGAGGTCTCTCTCTCGCACTCGCAGTCGCTTACGGGAATATTATGGGAAACGGACCGAACCGCCATAAGACGCAATAAGTGCGAGAGAGAAACCTTGAAACGCGAGAGGTCTCGCTCTCGCACTCGCAGTTGCTCACGGGAACACTTTGGGAAACGGACCGAACAGCCATAAGACGCAATGAGTGCGAGAGAGAAACCTTGAAACGCGGGGGGTCTCTCTCTCTTACTCGCAGTCGCTTACGGGAATATGTTGGGAAACGGACCCAACCGCCATAAGACGCAATGAGTGCGAGAGAGAAACCTTGAAACGCGAGAGGTCTCTCTCTCCCACTCGCAGTTGCTTACGGGAACACTTTAGGAAACGGACCGAACCACCATAAGACGCAATGAGTGCGAGAGAGAAACCTTGAAACGCGAGAGGTCTCTCTCTCGCACTCGCAGTCGTTTACGGGAATATTTTGGGAAACGGACACAACCGCCATAAGACGCAATGAGTGCGAGAGAGAAACCTTGAAACGCGAGAGGTCTCTCTCTCGCACTCGCAGTCGCTTACGGGAACACTTTGGGAAACGGACCGAACCGCCATAAGACGCAATGGGTGCGAAAGAGAAACCTTGAAACGCGAGAGGTCTCTCTCTCGCACTCGCAGTCGCTTACGGGAATATTATGGGAAACGGACCGAACCGCCATAAGACGCAATGAGTGCGAGAGAGAAACCTTGAAACGCGAGAGGTCTCTCTCTCGCACTCGCAGTCGCTTACGGGAACACTTTGGGAAATGGACCGAACCGCCATAAGGCGCAATGAGTGCGAGAGAGAAACCTTGAAACGCGAGAGGTTTCTCTCTCGCACTCGCAGTTGCTTACGGGAACACTTTAGGAAACGGACTGAACCACCATAAGACTCAATGAGTGCGAGAGAGAAACCTTGAAACGCGAGAGGTTTCTCTCTCGCACTCGCAGTTGCTTACGGGAACACTTTAGGAAACGGACCGAACCGCCATAAGACGTAATGAGTGCGAGAGAGAAACCTTGAAACGCGAGAAGTCTCTCTCTCCCACTCGCAGTTGCTTACGGGAATATTTTGGGAAACGGACCGAACCGCCATAAGACGCAATGAATGCGAGAGAGAAACCTTGAAACGCGAGAGGTCTCTCTCTCAAGGTTTCTCTCTTGCACTCATTGCGTCTTATGGCGGTTCGGTCCGTTTTCCAAAATGTTCCCGGAAGCGACTGCGAGTGCGAGAGAGCGACCTCTCGCGTTTTAAGGTTTCTCACTCGCACTCATTGCGTCTTATGGCGGTTCGGTCCGTTTCCAAATTATTCCCGTAAGCGACTGCGAGTGCGAGAGAGAGACCTCTCGCGTTTCAAAGTTTCTCTCTCGCACTCATTGCGTCTTATGGCGGTCCGGTCCGTTTCCCAAAGTGTTCCCGTAAGCGACTGCGAGTGCGAGAGAGAGACCTCTCGCGCTTTAAGGTTTCTCTCTCGCACTCATTGCGTCTTATGGCGGTTCGGTACGTTTCCCAAAGTGTTCCCGTTAGCGACTGCGAGTGCGAGAGAGAGACCTCTCGCGTTTTAAGGTTTCTCACTCGCACTCATTGCGTCTTATGGCGGTTCGGTGAGTTTCCCAAATTGTCCCCGTAAGAGACTGCCATGCCAGTGCGATAGAGAGAGACCTTTCGCGTTTCATGGTTTCTCTCTCGCACTCATTGCGGCTTATGGCGGTTCGGTCCGTTTCCCAAATTTTTCGCGTAAGCGACTGCGAGTGCGAGACTCTTCGCGTTTTAAGGTTTCTCACTCGCACTCATTGCGGCTTATGGCGGTTCGGTCCGTTTCCCAAAGTGTTCCCGTAAGTGACTGCGGTTCACAGCAGTCCGAGTCACAGCAGCTAAAAATGCTAAAATGTGTGATTAAGAAACATGGCCACTCATATAACTGCCATTTAATACTTTCCGATACGACTTCATGTACTTAACTGAATTAGCCTCTAGGTGCTGTTCGTAGAAATCTTGACCCAAATCTTATAAGCCATTCTCTCAGCCTCCCCCTCCAAGCTCACCTTTAAGATTCCGAAGAATGCGCAAAAACCACAGATGGTTCAAAGAGAGGAATTTTACGATGAATCCTGATTCAAGGCTGAATTATGCTGCGAGTAAACAAAGGAGTAAGAGGGAATCACTCCTGACATGATGAGTACTTCACAAAATTGATGATGACTAACCAGAACCCTTTCAGTGGTCGGCTCGATCCGACATCCTGAGTTAACGGCGGGCGGGTTTCACCACAATCACAGTATTTAATAGACACTGATGATGGCGCAGATTGATAAAACAATATTAGGAATGAAAAATCATCCAGAAGGGAAATGTACAGAAATTACGAACTCAAGTTAAGTAACTACGAACTCTAACACAGGAGGGTTTACTGGTACACACTACACAGTATAGAAAAATTACCTCCTCAGCCACTAAAACTTTTCGGATTTTGAAGAATCTAGCACTAAAAGGACTGAGAGTGAAGGAGTAGACTCAAAAAATGACTAAAAGCCGATTTGTAGACAGATTGAACCGTCGTAAACAGGTTTGCAAGGTCTTCTGAGCATACCAACGTGTGTCCACTTCAACGACTTATATTTTCCATATATTTTCGAAAAAACGTTACCGGACCCGGTAGGGCGGAGGTCAAAGCCCAAGCTATCCTCCTTCTATTAAGACCAAGAAAAGCAAAATTCGTGTAAAATTAGGAGTTTTAGAAGCGAAAAACGGAAGAGAACATCTTCATAAAAATACGTGTAAACAGAGGTGCTCCTATCCGGCCAAGCACCTCTATTCCTAACCTAACTTTCCTTCTTGCGGGTTACGCTGGTTCGTATTCGTTCGCCGGTTTTATATAGAGGTCGTTGGTCCTTCCGCGCAAAAAAACATATGATCACAATCGCCACGGTAACGTGAAATCGCTCGATCAAATTTAAAAAAAAAAAAATTGACAGAGCAGCACGTTTCTCGCTCACACGCGTACAAAATCGTATGCTCGTCCGCACATATGCATTTAAAAAAGGATGACAAAATCTCGCTTCTCTCTCCCACCCTTGCAAAACGAACTAATTCGCATCCTTTTCGCACTCGCACAATTTTTCCAGAGAAAAGTTTTTAGCATTTTAAAAAGGGACGCGGGGCCCGCACGGAAAAACTTATATTTTTCCCGAAGCATTGAAGCCGAGCCCTACCGATTGGTACCAGGCCCCTACCGAACGGTGCAACGGTTCTCCAGGAACTTAGCTTCATTCTTACAAATATAATATAGGATTTTCCAGAGATTGTGCAACATGGGCAAAAGGTTGGATAAAATGTACAAAACAAATCTTGACCTTGAGTAAAGAGAGCCCGGCCATTGAAAAAATCCCCTTTCTTGCAGCATCCAGGCAGGGGTGCAAAATGTTCCAAAACTTCGGAAGTTTCACGCGATCCATGACTTATTTCCTCACAGGATTGTAAAAAATTTCCTCACAAAAATTTGAAAGTGATGACTTTTTTTTGCTTATTTTAACATTTCAACACCGTATGTTCGCAAAATGACCAATAATTTCCCATGTTGTACACTATTTTCCTGGGAAATCCTTAGTGCCATCATTTAAAAAAAAAAAAAAAAAAAAAAAAAAAATTGGAAAAATTTCCTCACTTTTTCAGAAATTTCCTCACTTTCACGCGATCCGCGGATTGCTAGATCGGGCACATTTTGCACCCCTGCATCCAGGTTTTTAATTTAGGGCTGACAATTTCATCAAATCTACAAAGAAATCTTGGTTGGACACTCGTCTGAAATGAGCGGAAACTGACTTTGATGAAATTTTCATCAGAATCAAGTTCTTTATCATCTTCATGGAAAGATATGAACTCAAAAAGAATAAGCAATGAAAAAAACAAGCTTAAAAATAGACTTGAACTTTATTTTTAAAAAAAAAAAAAAATAATGGTACCTAAATGAATAAAAACATACAAATTAATATTTACACAAAATTGAAAACAGCTTCCAGAGAAACTTTTAAACAGGACCTTTCGTTCTAAAGCACAAAAAAGAAAAAAGCTACCTAATTTGTTTCGTAAAACGGTGATTCAGCCTGCTCGAAAAATCTTTTCAAACATACATACAATTCCAGACTAGTTGGAACTACTTCTCCCAAACATCTCCGTATTGATTGCGTTGCTTATTCCATAGTGGTGGCGGACTAGGACTACTGGGAGAGCTTGCTTGAGGCAGTTCTCTGGTTCGATAATCATCCTGACTCACTGCTGGCGGCGGTGGAGGTGGCGATGGGTATGGCGACCTGAAAAAAATGAAAAATCATTAAAGATCAATCCTTGGATAACATATCCATTCAGACATAATGATTTACAAAAAAGCACCAGTTTTTATACTTAATTTAAAGTTTAGTTTCACTTAAAGTTTCTTGCGGGTATTTTTAATTTAATTTTCAAGGTTTTTTTTCCGTTTTGTTTTATTTACTTCAGTTCACCTTGTTCTGCAATTTCTTTATTTCTGTATCATAATTTAATTTTCAAGGTTTTTTTTTCGTTTTGTTTTATTTACTTCAGTTCACCTTGTTCTGCAATTTATTTATTTCTGTATCACCAGTAAAAACAAATTTGGTTTAATGGGCCCCACAGTATTTTTTTTTTAATAATTTATTTTATTTTAATTTATCATTTATTCAATTTTTATTTGCCACAGTGTTTTTCGAGGATTGTTTCAGTAGGTTGGCCTGCATTCACAGGAAACTACCTCCACGTACCCTCTACTGGCAGCCTAAAGGCCCAGAGATATTCTTCAGCACAACCCCACACAAGCATGAATAAGTGAATAATGCACAAAATCAACGTTATGATATGGCAATAAGACATTGCTTACAAAAAGATGTGCACAGTGGCAAGCATCTGATATCTGCTGGACTTCCATTAGCAGTAACTGATGAGTGATCCCTTAACAACTGTAAAAGCAAATTCTCAGATTTTGAGCATCTTTTGAAATGCATAGCAAACAATTGCATTTGCGAATAATTAATCATACTTGTGCAAAGCAAATGATTTTACTATTCACATACGCTGTAAATTTTCTATTAGTAGTACACCCCCAAAAGAAATGAGGCCTCAGCTAGATCCACATTTATCGGAACAAGGAACAGTTTGATGATAAATACCTATAATTTAAGAGGAAAGTAAGACAATATGTTACCTTGCATGTGGTTTCAATCTGCTCTGTTCATATTCTTCTCTATTTTTCCTGCGCAGTTCTTCATATGTGTATTGTTGAGAAGGAGGAACAGATGGTAAACTATCTTCGGTATTCATAATTTCTATAAAAGAAAAACAAAGACGAAATGAATCGAAACGATGAATGAGTTTGAACAAGAATTAACGCGGAAAAGTACACCGATGCCAAAAAAAAATAAAACAAAGGCTTTTTGGGCCAATCTACCGGGGACTCAAAGCCAAAGCCACAGTCAAATTCTAATTTTGGATCTCTCTAGACCAGCGGTTCCCAACCGGTGGTCCGCGGACGAGTCTCAGGGGGTCCGCGAAGGCCCACGCGGATTTTTTCGTACTTTCCCGTTTTTCGTTCAAAATTGGCAACGCTTTGGAAGAACGCTTTGGAAGAAAACAATTTCCCGTTGCTAAGGAATGAATTCTAACCTACTTTGAGTTATTCGAAATTTTCAGTTTTTCTATTTTCCTAAATTCATTTCAAAATTCTTGTAAAAAACAAAAAATTTAAAACAGAAAATGCTTCAGTGGTTAGGTACAAAAAGAAAGCGGGAGGAATCTCCCGAAGAAGAATCCAATGTAAGTGCTCCCCTCCCGCAGTTTAAAAGTTCGACGGTACCAGCCCGAATATTTGGCTTTAGGATTCACAGAAGGTGGAACTGCTGATGAGCCCCTCCCTCAATGTGTCTTATGCTTATGTCTAAAGCCCAGCCGCAGCGATCCCATTAGGTATGTAAAGAAATATTGTGAAGAAAAGGCCAAAAAAAAAAAAAAAGGTTATCAATTTTTTGTCAGGGGGTCCGCGACCTCTCCACTTGGCCGCTAGGGGGTCCGCGACTGAAAAAGGTTGGGAATCGCTGCTCTAGACATACAACCATGAAAAATGCTCATTCAATATCAGAAGGTAATTTTGTGCGACAGAATAACTTTTCAAGTTTCAACAATTAACAAGCTGTATAATTTCAATGATTCATTTAACCTTTTCACTATATAGTCCCTAGTAGAGGACGTTTCTTAACATGGATTCTTCTGAAACTTCAAAAAAATTGACAAACACAAGAATTTATAAGAGAAAAATGCGTTCGATTCATTAGTAAAGGTCTAAGAATTGTGAAACTACTTTTTCATCACTCAGCACTGAAAGGGTCAAGTGAACGGTCATCGCTTAAATAAGCAGGAAACAATGTTTTTGATAAAAATATTTATTTTCTAGGAAACTTGATAGTTTCAATGATGCTTTCTCCATGAAATTCCTCAGCATCAGCAAAAAGTTATACTATCACAGAATCACCAAAATTTTTTCATGAGCAAATATGATTTGCTTAAAGAAACAGCTCGATAACATGGACTGATTAGAGAACTTACGAATATTGTTAGAAGAGAAGGAGTCATCTAAATTCGTCAAAGGACGATCTGTATCTAGATCAGCATATGTCCGAGGAGAAATATCGCTAAAGCCATCAGTACGCAATTCATTTGATCCTGAAGCTGCCAATGAGCCAGATGCCGAGCCAAAAGTTGATCCAAAACCTGGATCAAAACTATTAATTTACACCGTTAATGATCATCAATGATTGAGAAGCTGATTAATCTTTTACACCCTAGTAGCACTAACTTATATGACATTACAATTTGATTGAAAAAAGAAAAAAGAAGAAAAAAAAGAGATGCAATGATATCGCAAAAAAACAGTCTCATACTTGCAATAAATTTGTAATTTCTTCAAAAATTCACGACAAATTTTTCAACGAAATTTCCGCAGAAAATTGTATCACAATTTATTTTCAAAGTCCCGACTTGCGAATCAATAAGAATATTTCAAGTCCAAAACATTTTGGAAACTTGAAGAACTCAAGAAGTCAAGAACATTACAAGTGCTAAAATTTTTGACAGTTTCCAAAAAGTTTACTGCAAGAAGAATTCAACAATTCAGAAAAAACTAGGTGAAACTCAACAAGGGGAAAATTGAAATGTTTCATTATTTTTATTTCAATTTTACTTGAATGAAGAATCTCGGTAACTTAGAAAAAAAAAATTGGAAGTTGAGATGTGAAAAAATATTAACCCTTTCCACTCTCGAGAGTCGAGACGTTTCTTTTTTCTTTTAGTTGCTTTGATGATTTTTTTATTATTATTTTTTTTTTTCAATTATTTATTTATGTTTTATTTTATTTTTGTTTTTTTTTTTTTTTATTTTATTTTAAAATTTTGATTTTAAATTTTAATTTAAATTTTTTTTTATTTTATTGTAATTTTTTATTTTATTTTAACTGCTACCTAATTTTTTCATTTTATTTTAAATCTTTTCTTTAATTTTTTTTATTTATTTATTTATTTATTTATTTATTTATATATTTTTTATTTATTTTTATTTTATTTTACTTTCATTTCCTTTGTTTTAAATTAATTTATTTTATTTTATTTTAAATTATTTTTTTTTTCTTTCCTGTGCTGACTTTTGTTGGATGGATTTGAAATTAAAGTGGAACTCAACTATTTTTTTTTGTCAAATATATGCGACATCAGAGTGGAAAGGGCTAACATTATGTCAGTTTTCTAAATCAAAGGATAGAAGGTTAAGCTCCACCTCCAGTTCTAAAACGAGCTCTATTGGCTTTAAATCAATCTGTAAACACGAAAATTATTTAGGTACTTACTCTCCTCCAAATCCACCAAGTGTATTCTTTTTGACTTTCTCTCTGAGAGCTTTGCCAATTTTACTGTTCGGAATTCTCATAAACTTCTCAGCACATTTACCTTGATAAGACATTTTGCCGATCATATATCCGAAGAAACTAGCAATAACCATCTTTGGAATAGCTCCGTACGTAGGAGAGGGTTTTAGCATACCTTGAAACAAAAGATCAATAACTACTATTAGAGTAATGACACATGATTATGAATACATAAATGCATTGGCGGATCCAGCCCTCGCGGGTGGGGCCAACTTGCGATTTTTGCCCTCCGGAGACCCCCCTTTACCTTTTTTCTCTCTCCCTTTCCCCTTTTTTCCTCCCCCTCTTTTCCCTCTGATTTGGCCGAAGGGGGGGGGGGATATTGCTCCCTTCGCTCCCCCCCCTGTATCCGTCAATGCATAAATGTTTATCAAACGATCAAATCTCAGACTGTATTGGTGGAAAAAAGAAAGAGATGAACACAATTAAAATCTATCTGTTCAAATGAGTCCGTTGTAAACTTCTGCTGCAGCAATGGATCTATTGCAAACTTTTACTACAAAAATTAAGAGTGTTAAATCTCATGTAAAAGCGCCCGAAAAGTCCATTGGTGGCATCAGAAAGTTAAAAAATGCAATAATAAACTCACAAGAGACGTTTAGTGTTCGAAATCCAAGATGGCGGAGAAATATCGAGCAATTTGTATGCATGCACCACGACCATCCAAGGATAGCCAACCTCACAATATCGATCACAACCAATCACAACGTAAACAAACACAAAACCTACCTCCAGTGAGGTTGTCAAAGTTGGCCATCCTTGGATGTTCACGGTGCATGAATACAGATTGCTCGATATTTATCCGCCATCTTGGATTTCATTGAACGCCTTTAGAGGGTTTATTTTTGCATTTTATAACTTTCTGATGCTACCAATGGACTTTACAGGCAATTTTACATTAAAATTGACACTTTTCATCCTTGATTCGTTGTAGCAAAAGTTTGCAACAGACCCATTTGCACCTAGATTCTGTTGTACAACAATTTGAAAATTACAATGCAAGCAATTTAAATTACTTCAGCTCATTCCTAAATACAAGAAAGTCAAAATGAAAAGTTACTTTTTCTGATGCCATGACTGGACCCTATTCAGCAATGTTACTTTTCACTTCAAAAATGATTGACTCGACAAATTCAAAATGACCATTTCAGCTAATCACAGGAGCAAACTGGATTATCTGCGACAAAAACTGTTGACAAATGTTAGAATGGGTCTGTTGTGTACTTTTGCTACATCGATGCAGGACCTTCATTCATACGTAAAATTTAGCAAAAATAATGATGCACATTAAGTAAAGTGTTCAAAAATCACTCGTTAACTTAGGCAATCACTTCCATTTCAAACAACTCGCGCTACACTAGACACTATAATCACCAGCATACTACTACATAGACAGAACCACCATGTATACGTAAACAACATCATAACTACAAAATCTGAGCGTTCGGTAGAACGCACACAGCAAGTCAGACAACAGACCACAGAATACTACTGAACGTATATTCACAGGAATCATAATGGTGACTTCAAACTCCTTCTAAATACATGAAATATTGCCTGCATTCGCTGTTTGGTCTTTTCTGGTTTATCATAAATTACAGAATAATACATCTAAACATGCATCTGAACAAAATTTCTTATCAAAAATTTGCTTATGGGAAAAATACATTGGATCTGAGTTTATTTGGAACCAGAGGGCCTCGAACGGCTATCAGTCTATTATACATAAAATAGGGAGCATTTTCTCAAACAAGGAAAAGGCTTATGAGGGTACTTTAAGAAAATGTTTATTTTTGTTAAAATTCCATATTCAATATTCTACATTTCATCGGTAAATTTACCCTATTTATGAAAAAACCAATTTTGTCCATAAAAAGTCGTACCTCAGAGGGACAGCATTCTAAAACCCACATTTATTGTCAGAAAAACTTCACTTTTGTTTTTTTTTTTTTTTTTACTTAAAAAATTGGCTTCGAAGTTTTCTGGCACTAACCTGTCCCTGTGCTATATAGATAAATAAATCAAGTTTAAGATAAAATTGAAATTGAGTGGAATTAAATTTTCTGAAAACTCACCTGCTTTGACAGCATACCATACTCCTGCCCCAGTTGCTATAGATAATGGCACACTTCTTTGGTAAAAACTCTCCCAACTGCATTCTTCAAATGCCTTGAGTTCTTCAGGAGAAAATTTGTACCCCTACAAGTAGAAAAAATAATCAAAAGAACACTTGTCTCCAACAGATGATGTACTAAGGCCGGCAAAAGAATCTCCCATATCGCGGCGAGAGGGGAAATTTTCTTACCCTCACTCTACTGCTTGAGCTGTGAGGGATATCGTCTTACTGCTGAATGATTTGGAGGAGGGCGGCAACATTGAGTCGGTGTTAGCTGTGTGCGTGTAGCGAGTGCTAGGGGTGTTGCTATCTCGATAGGAGCGAAGGGCCGATTCGCATGTCACCTCTGACGTCTTTCTTACATCGGTGAGGGTCAAAATATTTCCCCTATAACCGTGATGTGGAAGATTCTTTTCCGGGCTTAGTAGAGGCCGTTTCACGAAAGTTGTTGGCCGATGACAGATGGGTTTGTTTACTGCGCAGAGACGAGTTTGCGTTTTAGCGCATGTGCAAGAATGCAAACACGTTCTTGCGCAGCAAACCGCGTGTCATCGGCCTTCTTTCGTGAAATGAGCTCTACCTACTTGTTACTGTCAAATCCCAGAAGCTGGTCAAAGTATTGACAAGTTTTCCTGAGCAAAGAACTTTCTGCAACCCTGACTGTGACTACTTGCTCAGTAGAGACTATTAGACTTAAATGCTTTGGATTTCACTGAATAGGTAAATAAGAACCTTGGTCATGTCTGATATTGATAAGATCTATAACATGCAGCCAATGGCAGTGAGCAAATTATGATGTCACCATCAAAACTTTTTACGTTTAAAAAGAATCGCAAAATGTCACAAAATGAACTGGGCTCTTAGTATTTCTAATGTATGCTGATGTAATAAATCAAGAACTGATGGCAATGGTTGGTATGATATCACACAGTGAAAACTTGACATCTTACTGAGCATAATTTAACATCAGATTCGGATGCAAATTTGAGGTTCAAAACTCTTCAGACACAACAGATATCAATTGACACCAAACATTTCTGACTTATCTGAATGCATTGGTGCCGTTAAAGAATTTTCAGTATGACTGTTGGGAACTGTTCAATGTAGTATTTGATACCAAGAATAATTTGTTAGATCTATTCAGTTTTAGGATGGATCAGACAGCTTCGAGTCAGCTACTCATTAGACACCTATAGTCAAACCCAAATCAAGTGAAGCTCGACGCTCCTCGGCTGCCTTCTCCCACCACAACGGCCCGAGCGAACTCGCCAGCCAACAGTAGCCGGCGTCGGGCCTTTCTCCTCTTTCATCGTCTCTTGGCGCTCTATTCAAAACCCTGTACCTGCGTGCGGAGCCTCAGGTAGAACGATGACCGGGGATGGTGTGCGGCGCATTGTCCAGCAGGGTGCATGGTGGAGAGGGTAAAATTGAGTGCTGGCGAGCGAGGGGAAAAGGAGCGTCGAGCTTCACTTGATTTGGGTTTGACTATAGTCCCTTTGGTTTAGTGGCTCACAGTCCATCTTCTGTCTCTTTCACGCTCACAGATTCACAAAAAATGTCATTTCTCTGCTCACTTCCTTAAATAAGTATCGGAGACACATTACTTTCATTTTTTAAATAAAATGAATTCAACAATCATTTCTATGTTGACATTGACTGAAAAGTAAAGCAAGAGAACGTTTTTTATTAAAAATTGCATGGGGATGTGGGATAACACTCAAAGAATTTACAAGGGAGTAAGGGAGACAGAACATGTAACTTGTAAGCCAAGAATAGTCTGGGATAGAGACCTGTTTCTTTTCTCATCCGATGCTCGTTCAACCGTTTCTCTCAATTCCAGTGGATTCCACCAGATGCCCATCCATTCAGTAGCCTCAGGAGATGAATGAAACAGATTAGATAGGTCTTCTTTGTTTACATCTACGTTTACTGATGGCAAACCTTAATCTCTTCAAGCTAAGTCGTACAAATTAACAAAAACACTTCGATGGACCGATGGATTCAATCCGTCTGTCTAAATTCCCAATGGATCAAGGCGCAGGGGATGGGAAAAGAAACTCATCCTACTGCTTACAGTGACTAAACCGGCACAGTCTTATTTGAGAAGAAAACATGTTTCGACAATAACTTTAAGGGCCAGCCTTTACCATCCATTCAGACTGACACCGATTGAAATTGATTAAAGGCTCGCTGCCCATCAAACTGACAGCACACTACCTCGAACGTTATCCACACTTCCGTGTCATCTACCTTCGAAAGTAAAATTTATTAAAGACACCTACAGTATCTAGAGCTGTCAAGAAAATTAAGAGGAAGAAACTTACGATGAATGTATTATCCTCTGCGTGACCATTCGACCGGTCTATGGCCATTTTATAAAAATTCAGATAGTTTTGTGGACGAACTACACTTGCTTGCCAAAGAAATTGCAATTCTTTACGTAACGCTGTAACTGCACTTCACGAAGATTGAGAAGCAGAACAATGCATCAGAGACGATCAATTTAAATAGCTGAAAGAAATTTGAAGACAAAAGATTTGAAGAGATTCCGCTCTACTTATCACACAAAACAAAACGCAAATTTAACTGTTCGAATTGAAATGATTGAAACTTGAGTAGGAAAAATCTGGCTGTTCGCTCCGAGTTCCTAACCTCAAAAGGTCAACACTGCTATGATTTGAAACAATCGCGTTCAGTTGACGTCAGAACGTGCGACCTATCGCATCGATACATCGCTTTGGTGGGTTTATTTCAATATATTACTATCGATCATTTTTAATCGAAGCGATCCATCGAAGCTCCGAAAAGAGCGTGTTTGACGTCATCATTCATCAAATCCCATTTTTGTGTACATTTCTTGGAAGACGTTTTATCTCGTTCTTTGCTCGTTCTGAAATTTTGGAAAACATTAATTTGGCGCGAATTTTCTGGTTTCTAGTCGCGAAACTTGTTGTGCTTGCTACTTGTCTGTCGAGTGGGAATGTTAGACCTTCCAAAATTTAAGAAATGTTTTGCTCGGTCCTTAGAATGTTTTAAATAGATTTTTATCCCCATTATTAATTATACTACCGTGAAAATGCTACAACCGAGGGTTGCAGCTGACAACCCCAAAAAAGGGATCATTTCCCGCATTATTTGCAAAAACTTCATGTAAGTATGCCTATTCTTTTTTCACCTCAATGTTTGATGAATTTCATCACTTTCCCTCCTGTGGGGAGTGAAATTTCCGACTGTCTATTTTCTGGAATGTAAATTGTAGTATCAGTTGTTCCAACAATGTTATCTGTAACCTGGCTCCCGATTTTGCCTCATATATTTGAATCCACTCTCTGTCATCATAAATCTCCTGAGATCTTAGGAATTCTATGTTTGCCAATCAAAAGAATTGCATCATTGATCAGAATTGAGGGATCCGTACTTTTATTTCCTAAGCTGTGTTGCTCAGCCGGAACAAAAACGAGGATGCACAAGCGACAGCGTGGACCGGTCCGCAAGACTTATAGACTTCCGAAACCACCGTTCCAATCGAGATCCTTTGAAGGTATTGGCATGTGGAATCAGCGAGTGGGAATGATTTGAGCTTGCCTATTTTAGTGCAGGCAATTCATACTGTTGTGCTCTGTTGCTCTAAATTTATATACTTTGACTGACCGTATTGTAGTTTGTGGCCGTGGCTTTTGAGATTGTTCTACATTAAATCTCAGCTTCAGATGCCATTCAGTACCCAATTAGATAAGGGAGTGGCAACTCAAGAGGACACTCCAAAAGCATGTTGCGTATTGGGTTCTGACAAGTAGCGGTGCTTGCTCCTGAACTGCATCCAAATGTTTTGGTGAGGAGTTGGTTAGCTTATGGATTGAAACTATATGCTATAGGCTGTCCTAAGAATGATCGGACTTGACAACAGTAGGTTTGAATGAAACATCAGCTTCTTACTGCTCCTTGACCAATCAGGTTGCCTTATTTGAGGATGGAAGCTGATGTTTTCATGGAAAACAGAAGTGTCAAATCTAATCTTTTCTGGGACAAGCTAGAACCGATTGCTCACTGATGCGTTTCGGGAGCAGGTACTGCTACTCGTCAGAACCTGATACTCGAAATGCCTCTGCTCTACCTACCTGGATGAGGCATTAGTGAAACCAGTGAATATTCATCAAGATCACTTGCTCAGCTTTTGGTTATAGTCCTGAACATGCTGTGCGAGTGCAATTCTGATTGTACGACTAGGCTTGTCAATAAGACAGCTGTGCACATTTTTTTTTTAATTCAGAAGATGAAAGTACTTCATGAGCTGAGTACTCTATTAGTACTAATTGTGAAATTTTATTGTCCCCCCCCCCCATTTTCTAATTTTCTTCTTTTTTCATTTTTTTTTTTTTTTTCATTTTTTTTTTTTTCATTTTTTTTTTTTTTTTTATTTTTTATAAATTGAAACTAGTATTTATTGCAATTGAGTATCAATTGTCATTTCCTAATTACGTGAACTGAGATGATATTGAAAACTCTAATCTAAGCAGCTGAGAATAATTATTAAATACAATGCCTTGATTTTAGCAAATCCTAGCAGTATGTCAATAACATACAAGAAAACTTAATGAGCCATCTGGAAGAAAAATCTCTAACAATGCATTGAAGGCTGTTTACCTTCCGAGTATACCTCATCTGAGAAACCTAAATGATGTGTGAGCGCGTAGAAATAAGTAAGCAAAAAACAGACTGAGCGCGTTAAAAGAAGCATGCAACAGAGCAAGCGCATTACGAAAGCAAAAACCAGTGTGAGCGAGTTATGAAAGTAAAAAAACAGGGGGGTGAGAAAATTTGGGTTCTCTGAAAGAAACAAGGTTCTCTATTCCTTGGTTTTACCGATATTTAAAACTTTTAGAAGCTGTAGCTGGTGTTGAAAATCACGTTTCTTAATCTCAATTTTCTCTTATAAATGGAGCAGATGCATTTTGGTCATCTAGTCTTGGCACAAGTGTAACTCATCAAAAGAAAGATCTTTATCTGCACTTTCAGAAACCTTTTAGTTTTTTGAGATCTAATAATTCGGAAGGTCACAGCAGTCAGTCAAAAAATGTCCAAAAACCACTCCTAGCTCAAAAAGCGGTGGCTTTTGGAAAAAAAATGTTCAGATTTAAAGTCATATTTTTAATGTACTTTTTGAAACTGAAATCTAAACATGCCCCTTGCATTTTGACTCTTGCGAATTTTAAGAATTTTGACCGGACCCCCCCCCCCCCCCCCCCCCCCAGGGTGATTCTTATTTTTCAAAAATGAGTATTTTTTGTGCGAACGGTTGATTTTTTGTTCTTTGTGGTCTAAAAAATTGACCCATAACAAGCGTTTTGAAAAAAATTGACTCTAAGTGGCCCCTCATCGGCCAAAAGGGCGTAAGTACCTAATATGAATTTTTTGGTGTTTTCATAGTCAGTTATGGTGTAAAACGACCACTTTTGGCCCTTAAAGGGCTGAAATTTTCATTATTTTTGGCTTATCTGCAGTCCTAATGCCACAAAAGTCCATTTTAAGATATGCGTAAAATGCTCTCGCCGCGCTTTATAGTCCAGGCAATGGGTGATTACTGGAAGAACAAATTCCCATCAAAGGTTTTTTGGGCTTAATCGCTTCGTCTTGGTGTCAGTAATGACCACCTAAAAGTCCCCATGCCTAGGTGCTGTACTAAATTCAGGGGAGGGGGGGAAGGGCCCCAAAATCGATTATATCGATATATATCGAAAACGATGCAAGGTATCAAAAAAATCGATACATATTTTTTGTTTCTGAGGTAATTTCCAACAAGAAAGGTCCTATGTGTTTTTACGCTCTGACGACGTCTAAGCTCTCAAAAACACGATTTAAGTTTTCGGCAATTTCCCGTGGCAACGCTCATTTACCACAATGTTATTTTAATGATTTCGATCGCCTTACCGTAGCATTTAGATTGCTCCGATTTTTATAAAATTATGTATCCGGGGTTTTGTTAGGTCGCTGATTTCATTTTTGGAGTCCAAATTTCCTTAAAACGTGATTCAGACAAGCTTTTTGAGCTTTTATCTAAAAAGGTGTATTTTGTGATAACAGCTCAAACAGCTGTATTTTGTGATAAAAGCTCAAAAAGCTTGTCTGAATCACGTTTTAAGGAAATTTGGACTCCAAAAATGAAATCAGCGACCTAACAAAACCCCGGATACCTAATTTTATAAAAATCGGAGCAATCTAAATGCTACGGTAAGGCGATCAAAATCATTAAAATAACATTGTGTTAAATGAGCGTTGCCACGGGAAATTGCCGAAAACTTAAATCGTGTTTTTGAGAGCTTAGACGTCGTCAGAGCGTAAAAACACATAGGACCTTTCTTGTTGGAAATTACCTCAGAAACAAAAAATATGTATCGATTTTTTTGATACCTTGCATCGTTTTCGATATATATCGATATAATCGATTTTGGGGCCCTTCCCCCCCTCCCCTGAATTTAGTACAGCACCTAGGCATGGGGACTTTTAGGTGGTCATTACTGACACCAAGACGAAGCGATTAAGCCCAAAAAACCTTTGATGGGAATTTGTTCTTCCAGTAATCACCCATTGCCTGGACTATAAAGCGCGGCGACACAGAATAATACAATCAGAACGGAAACTATAATTCATTTTGAAACATTCTTTACTTCGGGCCGCCATGTTCGAAAGTGAGTATCTTCGGCAATCTTCGGCAGATCTTCGGCAACTGGCCGAGTTGTGATTGGTTGTATAGCCTGAAAAAGCATGTCCGCCATCTTGAGAAGTGAGTAGGCACAGTTGCCAGTTTGTGCCAGTAAATTCCAAATCTTGTTTCCATTGGCTCTTATGGGAGTTTCCCTTCTGATTGTATTATTCTGTGGCGGCGAGAGCATTTTACGCATATCTTAAAATGGACTTTTGTGGCATTAGGACTGCAGATAAGCCAAAAATAATGAAAATTTCAGCCCTTAAAGGGCCAAAAGTGGTCATTTTACACCATAATTGACTATGAAAACACCAAAAAATTCATATTAGGTACTTACGCCCTTTTGGCCGATGAGGGGCCACTTAGAGTCAATTTTTTTCAAAACGCTTGTTATGGGTCAATTTTTTAGACCACAAAGAACAAAAAATCAACCGTTCGCACAAAAAATACTCATTTTTGAAAAATAAGAATCACCCTACCCCCCCCCCCCCCCCCCCCCCCCCAAGAGTTGGTTATTGGGAGCTCAAAATATTTTCAATGAATTTCTCAGGGTCAATTCACACCTTGAAATTTGCACATTTTTTTTGCTTCACTGATAGCGGCAGTGTGGTCTGAATCACCCTGTTTAAATGCCAACCCTCATGTATCTGTAGTAAAAGTTTGCCACAGCCAAATTGGACTCCTACTCATTTTCACTTATATTCTACATTTTTTTGAAACTTCGTTCTTCTGTGGATTTACCATGATTGGAGATCCATACCAAAGACTTATCTTGTCATGTTATTTGAATTAGCACTGTGTACCGGAAGAATTCTTGATACCAGCCCTATCTCTGCTGCTGAAATCAATTCTCTCACTCTTCCATCGAGCATTGCTTGTAGTAAAAACTCAGCGTTTTACTAGAAGCAGTTGTCAATGGTAGGTGCTCGGTGCCCTACAGATGCAAGCACATTTTTTTATCAAAAATTGATAATGGGAGTGAGTGATCCTTTGTATGTAGCATTTATCGGTTGGTGGTTTTATCTATTCCGCGGAGTTAATCTTAACTAATCACTTCTACGGAACAATAATTAAATTTAAATTTTTCTTTTTTAGTACGTATAGCGAGGTTGAAGTATGTCCTGGTGAAAACTTAAACATCATCCTCGGCCCAAATGGTACAGGAAAATCAACATTAGTTTGCGCAATTGTGCTTGGTTTATGTGGACGGACCAAAGTGATTGGAAGATCGGAAGATGTAAGTATTTTCAGGGTTTTTTTTTTTTTTTGTAACGGAAACTTGTCCGAGTCCTTTTAAGGAGGAATCTTAATCTAGTTTGACTTGTCATTAAAGCCATTCCGTAGAGTGAAGATGAAGAAGTGAAATTGGCCTAGTAAAACAAAATGGTTGTCTAGCGAAACTTTATTACTGCAAATTTGTGGGTTTTTTTTTTTTTTTGTTTTTCTTCTTGTAAGATGAAGCAAAAATAATAATGCTCCCTCCTAAGATTACTATAATTTACTCCTAAATTCAAGAAATTTAAACGTAAAGTCACTTTTAAATGTCATCGCTGAATAGTGTCATCCTTAGAAATTATCTAAAATTCCAACAGTTATCAATTGTTTTTGTCACAGATATTTTGTTAATCTACATGATAAGCCAAAAGTAGTAAGTTATTAGTAGTGCAGATACTCCAAATAGTTGCTAAAGTGGAAAGGTGCAGGTCTGAATTGTATGGAGCTGTGACATCTGAAAGCTCCTTTTCATATCCTGCTCTCAAATTTAGGAGTACTTAAATCATGAGAGCTAGCAGTAGATGTGAGAATGGCTGTGACCCCCTATCTTCCTGGAATTTGGAAAATATGTCCTGATTTTCAGCCAATTTCACCTAAAAAGAACAATATTTACAAAATTGAGGGTCGCCCCCCCCCCCCCCTTCAGCCAGAAAATTTGTCTGCTGGTGCCCATGGAGTAAATAGTTGTAATTCTAGGTCTGTGCTTCATTATTTTTACACTATTTAACATCAGAATTAATACTCAAAATTGTTTTTGCAAAAATTCCCAATCAATCCATTAAATTCTTAAGCTCATTAATTGGACGAAAAAAAGTTTGCAGTTACATCCTCTGATGAAAGTGTGTGAGAACTGTTGATACAGATCTCATTCAATCTTGTCAAGGTTAAGTTGCTCATGGTCGTTTCAGAAAAGTTTTGAAGTTAACAGCGTTGCCTTTTATGTGCTAAAGAGCGTTTAGTTTTCATCTGTGCAGGTCCTCATGATCGCTACTACACTCATGAAAACCTGTCTTTAATGTAAATTCACTTGTAAATAATATCACTATTTATTATTATCATTTACTTATGTGTTTTTGTGTATATTTATTTTTTTTCCAGCTGAGCCAATACATAAAAATGGGACACAGAGAAGCAATGATCGAGATTGAATTGAATAATCCAGAAGGAGACAACTTTAAAATCCGAAGACAATTCAACAGAAGCAACAAATCTGATTGGTTTTTAAATGGAGGGAGAGTTCCTCAAAAGAGAGTAAGTATTATTTCCCTCCTAAATTGCCAATTATTCACCGGTCTTTTGCTTGTTTTAATTCCATTACGTGGAAAGAATGTGTTGTTTTTTAATTAAAAACCAAAAAATATTGTGAAGACTTTTCCTTGACATTCCTGAATCATTGTTGTCTACTTGTTGTTGGAAAACAAACTTCTAGAGGTTGCAATAGCAAGTGGTGGTGTAATCTGGAGGGGGGGGGGGGGCATGGCCTTTTTGCCCCTCCAATATTTTATGAAAAAGAGGAGGGGAAAAAGAAGGAGGGAGAAAAGAAAATACGGAAAAATACAAAAAAAATAAAGAAAGAAAGGAATAATTACAGGAACCGAGAAGTAAAAAATGGCAAGAATAAGTGACTCAATTTTACCCTGAAACTGCGCCTAAAGTATATCTAAAGTGAAAAATTCCTCTGTCATCAATGAAATAAAGGAAAATATACATTGAGTCTACTGACTTCTGTTCTGTCGGTTGGTCATTTTTGAAAGATTCAATTGCTTAAAATATAGTCTGAGAGAACCCAAGTGTTCAAATTTTCCCGGGGGAATACCCCCGGACCCCCTATTACTGGAATGTGTCCCCCCCCCAGATTCCCCAAAGTATCGGACTATTTGCTACCACCTCCCCTCGAAAAGAATCTCAAATTTTACCCCACTGTGCGGAACATTACATGTACTCGGAAATTTAGAGTTTAAGAGCCCTTTATTTTCCAGAAAACTTCTAACTGGGAGGAACAGTTTCCCAAAGCCTAGAAATATCAGCTTCATCTAGCTGAAAAATTCCCTGTTTGCCTGAGAAATGAAGAAAATAAACGTAAAATCTATTTTTAATTTTTTTTTAATTTGGTGGCATTTTTATGCAATAACATTGCTTAAAATATCGTCTGAGAGAGCCTTAATTTCCAAATTTTTCCGGGGGAGGACCCTCGGATCCCCCCTCTCACTGGGGGGTGTCCCCAGACCCCCATCGTGCATCTCTCAAAAGTTGGTTTGCCCCCCCCCCCCCAATAAAAATCCCAAGTTTATGCCAGCTGAGAAACATGAAAAATAATGATGCCCTGAGCGTGGAATCATTATGCCTCAAATTCACTTTCTACAACATTGATACATCAATGAAAGAATCAAAATTTTTGCTAAGAAGTTCAGTTGGGGACAAAAAGAACTTGGAAGATTTTTCAAGCTACAAAGATTTAGAAGATTCAATAGTTTTGTCTGGTTCTAATGATTGGTAGACTCCATAGATGTGGAAGATTCTAAAGATATGTATGAAAAGTCTGTAAGCTTCCCTTTCTTTGTTAGATGGGACCAAATTTTGCTGATATTTTTACCAACTTTGTTTACTTTTTTGAGCAAATGCTCCGATCAGTCATTTATCTATCCATTTATTCTAATTTTATAATTAATAATAATAATAATAATATTCGTTTATTGTAATTAATTGTCACAACAAATAACAAATAATTTACAAAGTCAGGAAGAGAATGAAGTTAAAATGTTTACATTCGATAAGAATTACAATAAAAATTACAATTTGTCCTCAAAGTATTCTTTTAAGCTGTAATATGTTTTTTCTCTAAGAATTGATTTGATGGCTTTTTTAAATAATTGAGCGTCTTCAATTCTTTTTATATGCTCCGGCAGATGGTTAAATAATTTCCGACAGTAATTTCTTGTGGAGTTTTGATATTTAAGGTTGTTAATTTTTTCAGTCTTAATGTTATTTCCGTATCTATTTTTGTAATTTTCAATATTTTCAATATGTAATACTTTCATTTTGTTGGCAGATACATTTTGAAGGTACCATATTTTGATCATTCAAAACTTTTTTTCCGAATTGAAAGTAAAATTTTGCTGTCTGGTTTTGTTTTTCTTTCCCAGGTGGAAAAGGTAGTAAGAGAATGTAAAATTCAAGTAGACAACCTCTGTCAATTTCTGCCTCAAGATCGAGTTCAGGATTTTGCAAAGATGAACAATCGAGAATTACTTGAGCAAACTCAAAGGTCCATAGGTGAGTGTATTCTCAGCAAAAACAAAATCCATTCTTCAATAGATCTTCAAAGAACCATTCTGATTTTTCTCAAGTTTTTTTGATTACTTTATTGCAAGCAGACCCCTTTCAAACGAGGCACATTTGAATTGTCGGTAAACAGGTGCTCCGAAGTGAGTGAGCGTCCTCATAGGTGAGCTGGTAAAACTAAGCGACCGCGGGCGATTCAAAGTTGTCGCCTGTGAAATTGGCATCGACAGTTCGTGTTGGCATAGCCCAATTTTCTTGTGACAGTAAATTAAAGCTGTAGCCGATTGGTGCAGCTCCCGAATCTCACTCTGGAGACCCAGGTTGGAGTGCCGGAGATCCAAATTTATAACAAATTTACACACAAAAAACAAATATTATAGATAAATTAATAGTCGATGCTGCAAAAGCTCAGCTTTGAAGCAATAAGTTCAAAATCTGAAGTGTTAGAAATTTCAATTTTCTTTTTTTATTTTAACTCAAGTATTTCATAAACTATTTTCTGTTGCTTGTAGATGGTGGCGAATTAAGCACGCAGCTGGAAGACCTTAAAAATTTAAGAAAGGATCAAAATAACCACATGAAGCTGGCAGAAGACTTGAAAAAACATAAAGAAGCGGAAATACAAAAAAACGTTAAGTAAGTTAATTTTTTATTCCTGAATGGTTCTTTTGCAAAACTTTGCCGCAGCTACATGGGTAACAACCTCTCATGGTTACCCATTTATCTAAAAAAATATTGATAGACACTTAGAGACCATTCAAAATTCACTTATAAAGTTGTTAAGGTAGATGTCCCAATTACCGCCACCCTTAAGAAAAAATTTCCGTAAAATAACTTTAAAAATCTCAATTTTTATTTAATCTAGGATCTGTTTGCACTAGGACCCTTCAAATACATTCCAGTTTTATTAAAACAATAAGAAATTGGTCATTGCAGTACCTAATCAATCAGGAAAAAAAATTATTAATAAAACTAAAAAAAATGGCCCATGTCCTAATTACCGCCATGCCATAAGTGGCTTCGTCCCAATTATTGTCATATCAGTTGTTCTAATTATCGCCATTCATATTTTCACTGGCTTTTCATTCAAATCATCATGTTTATTGTCAGGAAATAATGAAATTAGGTATAATAATTTAAAAATCAGACAGTAAAGAGAACAGATTTTTAATAAGTAACTACTGGAAGAAATTGGCACAAGCAGGTGGTGCTGGGCAGGTGTCCACTCGTGTGATTTTTTAAGGGCACAACGCTGCTAAACATCAACTTGAAACTTTTTTCTCCGGTTCAGCCAACCTATGAAAAACACTTATCCCATATACTCTTACGTTTGTCTGCTAAAGTAGGCTTATTTTAAAGAATAAATGAATAAGGTGGCGGTAATTGGGATATCTACCTTAATGCTTTTTTAAAATGTGTAAATTGAAACAGCGCGCTTGCAATTTCAATTCTATGATAGAAGCAACAGCTCATCACCAAGTCCAATCTCCGAACGCAGAACACAATTCCTGGACTTGATGGCAAAGGAAGGTATTATAATTAACTATAAAACTACATTCATCAAATTTGTCACATTGATTTGACTGAAGAAGAGACTTATCATCCTGTTACTCATGTATTTTAATTTTTTAATCATGAACAAAAGTTATATTTGGCTGTGTTCCCGTTTTATTTGTGTCTTACCTCATTTTTGAAACAATAGGTTTAATGTCTTTGGTTGCTTTCAACTTAAGAAGTCGTGTTTGGCACTTATTGATGAGCAGTTTCTTGTCTGATGATGTAGAAATTGTGAGTTTGCTGTTTAAATTTACAGGTGTTAAAAGTCATTCATGACTTTGGGAGTGAATTTTGAAGGTTTGTTTGTGGGGCTAACATCTGTGGGAAGTTGAGTTTCATATTGCTGCCGCTGAAGTTTGCCAAAGACCCACTTTAGTCATTTTCCTTCCCTGCCTCCTTTCTTAACTTATCAGCATCAGCTTGATTTGTTGGATTGGCATCAAACCTTCAGAAAGTACAACATAAATTACACATAAATTAATATAAATAACATAACATAAAATTAACATAAATAGGCAAACGCCAAACTCTGAAATACCTGAAAACTGTAAAATTTTGCAAACTGGCCAAAAAATGACAAAATGAAAATTTCAATCGGGATACTGTCACTTGAAAGTCATCGCTAGAGGTTGGAAAATTTTGCGGCTGCGATTCGCCGCGAAATTTTTAAAATGCTCCTATGGCCTTGAAAACTACATAGGAGCAACAATCAGGGTCCCCTGACTACGAAAATGCAAAGTGTGAAAACGCGGAATTGGCCTTTTTTTTGGTTCTTGCGCGAAATCGCCATGAATCCGCGAATTTCGGCCTTTTTAAACCAGCAAAATCACGAAATTCGGCCTTTTTGTAAGAATTTGCGAAACTCTGCCTTTTTGAGCGAAATCGCGAAATTGACAAATTTTTGTGGAATTATCATAAAAGTGCGTGCGCGTTGAATTTACCGCGATTTTTCAAGTTTTTTGCGGTACGGTTCACAGGTAGCTAAAATTGAGGAGGAATTTGAAGTTTTCATCATTACAAAAGTTAAAGCAGGAGGGTGACGGGTCATAAAACTAACTAAATTACATTAAACGCGCTATATTTTTTTCTCTATGGTGGAAAAAGCATCGCAAAAATAACATCGAAATCAACAGAAAATAACACCGAAATCAACGAAAAATAACATCGAAATCAGCCAAAAATAACGACTAAATTTTCTAACCTCTAAGTCATCGCATATGTTGAAGTACTACAATTCCAAAAGCATGAAGTTGCAAGCTGAACCTGGGGGGTGATCACGGAGGATCGTTTCGTTTCGGTATCGTTATCGTTATCGTTTACATGTAACCTTACGAGTGGCTCAACTGATCGAATCGTTTTGAGCCTCTCGTAACGATTGAAACGAACGAAAGGAAGCGATGAGTCGGAGGCTGTCGTAATCTCGATCGTTTGAAGTAGGAAGAGGTGAGGAGGGGATCACCTGCGCGATCGAGTTGCGCAGAAGCAAGCCCATTTGATTTAATGCAAACGATAACGATACCAAAACGAAACGATCCTCCGTGATCACCCCCCAGGAGAGGGTATATACAGTATGGCACTAGCCATTCCAATGACTCCTAAAGAATGGAAATGCATTCATCCATGGGCGCCCGCAGCGGGGGGCAAGAGGGGCACTTCCCCCCCCCCCCCCTCCTCCCTGGAATCCAAAATAGTCAAAATTTCACGGTAAAAAATGAAAGGAAAAAAGGAAATGCAATGTTAAGCAAAGGAGTAATAGTTAGAGCTCATTTCACGAAAGAAGACCGATGACAGATCATGCGGCTCGCTGCGCAAAGACGTGTTTGCGTTCTTACACATGCGCAAAAACGCAAACTCGTCTCTGCGCAGTGAACAAACCTATCTGTCATCGGCCAACTTTCGTGAAACAACCTCTAACAAACTTCATTATTTGTTTATTTTGTAATTTTCGCTCATTTTTTGCAAGGAATAGTAGAATTAAACATTTTCCTTGATATCATTTTCGTCTGCTGTCCCTTTATCCATTATATCAAACACGTCAAAATTATTACTATTATTTGTTACACCTACCATGGCTTAATAATTGTGCACCATTAGGATGAAAAAAAAAAGTCCCCCTCCCCCCGCCTTCGGGGGGGGGGGGTCTCCTAGACCTTCCATTGATGTTCAACAATTTTGCCCCCCCTTGGAAATTTTTCTGCGGGCGCCCATGCATTCATCCCTTTCTTCGCTCTTTCTTCTACATTCAATCAAGTTTAATTTTTCAGTTTGGAAGGAGAGGTTCAAAATGCTGCCAGGCGAGAAGAAATGTTGAAAGAACTAGAAGTCTGCAAGCAGAAGCAAGCGTTCCTCCAGTATCAAAATAAGCGTCAATTCTTTCAATCGGTAATCCTGCTCTCGCTTTTATTTTCATTCTTAATCCCATGATAAGAGTTCGTCTTATCAACCCTTTGACATGTGTAGACAAGTCTGACCCGTCCTCGGATTCCCAGGACAAATATGCATAGACAAGTCTCACTTGTCCAGTTACTAAGCAACCTATAATGTCGTAGTTCTCCATTTTCCAAGAGATAGCGCCACGGACATTGATCAAGGTGTAATCAGAGATACGGTTGCCAACTTTTCTCAGTTTTTTTTTTTTTCTTTCATTGGTAGAACTGATATCAGCCTTGAGAACTCAACCCCAAAATTGTTTCGAATTCTGTAACCCCGTGTCTCTGTTACGAATGTTATGTATAAATCTTATTTTTAAGTAAAAAAATCCAAGGAATTAAAAATTAAAAAAAAAAAAAAAAATCTCAAAAATTGATGGGGAATGGTTAAAAACTGAAAATAACATCAAGTGTAAGAATGGGCGTCTTACCCTAAAATTCATTAGCATTTTCCTCACAAATTAAAAAAAAAAAAAAAAAAAAAAAAAAAATCGCAAAATGGGCTGGGGAACTGTTGGTAACTGAAAATAACATCAGATCTTAGCATGAGCGTTTGACCCTAAAATTAATCAGTATTCCTGACCGTGGCAGGCTAAAATTAATTTACATGTCAATGGGTTAGTTCTGTGTATTGTTTAAAGGCACCACTCAATTTGCCAAAGGTGAGGTTTACTTAAGTGGTTTCCTAGTTGCAGAGAAATGCCAAATTTTAGATGATGTGTGTACAAATTGATTGAATGATTGATGTTGATGGATGAGTTTCACGTGAAAACGTAAATTGCTCGAGTATTTAATGTTTAAGCATTTCATCCACAGTTAGAAAAATAACGTGAACTTAATCACTATGTGTTGCCAAAAATTCCTAATTTCTATCAAAGACAGTTAAATAGCAAATTTGGGATCAAAAAGACGCAGGATAAGAACAAATTATTTGAAATATGCAAAGAGTGTTCGATGTAATGGCATTCCAATCAAAGTTGTTTTTTCAATATATTCCATTTGACTTTTTAAAACCGTAATCGTGAACTCATGAAAATGGCCCACCCAAGAAGTGAGACTCATTTTTAAAAATCATTGTTTTTTTACTTTTGCTCTGCCAACAGGGTAGAGAAAGTCTTGTAAACATGAATAATTTGAAAATTGAGTTGGCTCCATTTCTTGGCATTTCATGACTCCAGGGTCCATAAATTTTTCAGGACGGACAGTCTTCAAAAGGCGTTGGATGGTGAGCACTTGCGTAGGGTTTTAAATGACCGTAAGTGCTCACTAATTATCTCTGTGCAGGACCGTTTGTCCGGAACATCTTTTGGACTCAGGAACCCAAAAATCCATATTCCAAGAAATGTCTGTCCGCCATGGATGATATTTTAGCAACTATTGGTCCGTTTCTATATTCTAGCAAGGTTTGTTTCCAACTTTCCATTAGGAGCTTTGTGAATTTTGTCCTCATTTTATGTCAAGGGAGGTTTTACTTAAAAAATGGCTTGAAACTAGAATTTTTTATAAAAAGGGTACGTCTAGGAGGCGAGGGTGGGGTAAACAATTAAATTCAGAGAGTACCACTTTCAGGATTGTATTCGATGGTGTCCCATGCAATCTGGAAACGCTGCATTAATCTGAAAGCCTGAAGGTGTTTACTTTATGTCTAAACGAGCCAAATTGTGATTAGTTGTGGAGAAAAAAATTTATCCAAGTTTATTTGCCCTTGTTTGCCCCAAAAATTGTACATTTTGATTTTTAAAAATTCTGAGTTTTTAGAAGTCAGTTTGTTGGAGTTGCTTGTTGGCTTTCTTTAACCCGCCATCACTCGCGCGGGGTCGAAAACGACCCCAGGTGTCAGAAAAATGCAATTTTGTCCATGAAAATTTTAAAGTTTTAGCTCGTCCGTTTCAGTACCTTCCTTCAAGGGTTTGGACTACCCACTCTGTTAGTATGAACTTAATTCAATCATTCGTTTTGAAGCACGGAAGCGTCAAAGTTGCTTGGGGTCGTTTTCGACCCCGCGCGACTACTCACGTTCATAAAATGTGACCGAGTGAACATAACGTAAACGTGGATTCTGTGCCTTGTTTACACTTGCGGGATGTGATTGCCGTTGGTTTTTTACTTTTCTATACTTACTACAATACTTTCAGCAAATCTAATGTTTGCTCTCACTGTTTTTTTCTAAATTACTCGTTTATCCCAATTTCTTACGTATCCATTTTTACCTGAATCAGTGCGGTGCCGCTTGCGATCTGGCAGCACTGCGTTTTGTCCATTCAAACCCGTGCAAAGTGTCGATTTGAGGGAATGCACTGCGCACCTCCATTAGTTTGACTTTTTTCATGCATTTGAATCCACGAAATGCGGCGTTGCCAGATTACACGCGACGCCACTTATCATAAATGTTTTTGTTTTTTTCTGCGAAAGTTTGATTATATCACATGGGGCGGGGAGTGGGGAGGGAAAAAAGGGAATGAGAGGGGAAATGAAGGTGGATGGTAGGGGAAAAGCGGAAGGGAGGTGAAAAGGGTATCTGGAATCATGTACGAAAAGCAAAAAGATCACAGCAAAAAAAATTTCAAGGATCTCCACTTTGCTAACCCCCCAACCCCCTTTTCCCCTCCAGCCCTCCCCTAAATCCTCAATTTCGATTCCGTTTGTTGGTTGATAGAATCTTGCTTACCTTAATTGGCGTTTATTCCATCTCATTCGGTAAAAAATAAAGTTTTTCAGATGGTTAGTTGTTTCATCTCCAAAATTTTAGGACTAAATATAGGTGGGGTATTGAGGGGGTATATCTCGAAAACTTGCCCCCATAACCCCATACTTTTTTTTCATGAAATTATCTTCAGTAGTGCCTAGAAGTAAAAAAACCTCGGTTTAGGAGTTTCAAAACTAGTCAAAGGCAGCTGACCGATAAAAATCTGGAAAATATCACATTTTTAGGGTTTTTCCGACACAGATTACAATATAGCAATTACTGAACGTAAAATTCTTTTTTCAAACCCAGTTTTCACGTGAAAAGCTTTTCAAAGATATACTTATTACTATTCTGCATGGTTGAAATCAAAATTTTGAATGACAATGGTAAAATGGGACGAAAGAACTTTGGGGTCGAAAACGACCCCGCGCGACTACTCGCGGAAGTTTTTAGGGCGCGAGTGATGGCGGGTTAAGTAATTCTTCCATGAATGAATTTTTAAGTGAATGCCTGGTTTTTTTTCTTTTTTTTTTTTTCTATTTCTATTTCTAATTTCAGCTTAAGACGCGATTGGAGGAAAAGAAAGAAGAAGAAAGGAGAATTAAGGCGACTCAAAAAGAGTACGAGCAACAAATTGCCGCTTGTAAAAAGAAGGTTGCTCGTCAAACTGACTGCCTGAATCAATTGGTCAGTTTTTTTTTTTTTTCTTTCTTTCTTTCTCACTTTCTTTTTCAGTTTCAGTTTTCTGCGCTTGTGCCAAGCATGTGTCAAGTTGCCGTGAAGTGGTAACGGAAACTTTCCGTTTTTTGACCTGTTTCCAAATCCAAATGTTTAGCCCCCACTACTGCTCACGTGGACTCGGTGTATTCCATGGAATCAGAGTAGAGATTTGAATGGAGCTCTTGTTAACTCTTTGTTTAAGCAATGGGGCTATTGCACACTTTTGGTATAAGCGATTTAATAGTCAATTAAGGCGTAAAAACCTCAAAAAATAACGATGGCGGCACTAAAAACTTCCAAAATCCACTCCTAAACTCAATAAACGCAGTTATTTGCGGGAGCGTAATGGTGGCCGAAAGCACTAACAATGGGAGATTCCCATCTAACAATTCTGAAACTCCATCAAGAAGTGACCAATAAGAGACTACTTTCATTTAACACCGGTGTCACTTGGTGTTGCGGTACCATTCATCGGATGTGGATCATCACTCTGATGACTAATTACTCTGTGAATCATCCTTGTCAGCATAGAAAGAGTGACGAAATTAAGATAGGAATCTCCCATTGTTAGTGCCTTCGGCCACCATAACGCTCGCGCAAATAACTGCGATTATTGAGTTAAGGAGTGGATTTTGGAAGTTTTTAGTGCCGCCATCGTTATTTTTTGAGGTTTTTACGCCATAATCGACTATTAAATCGCTTATAGCAAAAGTGTGCAATAGCCTCATTGAATGCTTGATTCTTGAGTAAAATCTACCGAAAAGAACTATGAGCACTTAGTAATTATGAAATTTGCTCACAGACACAAAATTACCTTGAAGGAGCTACGCGGGTACCATGGGAGATTCATTTCTAATTTGAGGCTTTCTTCTGCAAGTTTCTGTAGAGAGAGTGATAAATTAGACAGGAATCCCTCAAGACACTTGTGCAGCTGCGTGTATCCGCTATTTAAGAGGAAAAATGGCAGAGCTATGTAGGTATCATACTGATATTCCTATCTAGTTTGCCTCTCTCTTTACTGAAACACACAGAGGAAAGCCTCAAATTAGATCAGAATCTTCCGTGGCACCTGCATAGCTCTGTCACAGTAGAGTCATTTTGTGAGTTTTCAGATGAATTTTGTAATATTTTTATGTGCTCATCAAAATTTTTGCTGGATTTTACTCGTGAATTAACTATTCATACTCAAACGTGCGAAAGTTAGGAAGATCTCCATTCTACAATAGCTCATGCTGCGTGTTTATGGCCAAATTGTGTGCAATGCCTGACAGTTTGTTTATTAATTCATTCATCCCTTGATAAAAAATTGAAATAAACGATTTTGTCATAATGTGGTCAAACGAAGACGAATAATCAGGATGGAATTCAGAAACACAACTTCAGCCAAAACGCCTTGAGATTTCTTGAGGAAGTTTCACGGGATTTTCAAGCAAGAATCAGCACGGATTTTCCATTCACAGACGCGAAAAACACATGGTTTTTCACTCAAGATAAGTCCCAAAGAGATCATTTAATGATTGCTTGGTAGCTGTCTTGAACTGTCTCCGAATTACAATTACTCTCACTTGACTTGGCTCGGGTACTTCTCAACCTAAGCCAATGCCAAGGAGATCTGAAGGAAAGTTTCTGAATTGCACCCCAACAGTCTACTTTTATCATTTGCTTCTCTCTCTTTTTGTAATATTTTTAGTTGTGTTAAATCATTTTTGTCCTTGCACTGCTACAGTGCGATAATTTTAATTTTTTTTTTTTTTTGTTATTTATATAGAACACAACCGCCAAGACTCATATGATAGAACTAAAATCCCAGTATAGAAAAACAAGCGATTACTGTGACAGAATTGAAGATGAAAAAAACGACTTAAAGAGTCAACTTCAGAAAGCAGCCAAGTACGAAGCTGATAAGAGGAGTGTGGAACTTCATATTGAGCGGCTTACGAACGATCTTTTGGAACTGGATCAATCCGATCAAGATAACTTGGAAGCTCTGAATAAACAACTTCTTTCAAAGAGAAATGTTTTGCTGCAAGTTCAAGGTCAAGACGACGAGTTAAAGAGCCACATAAGAACGAAGGAATACGACCTGCAAGCTGTAGAAGGGAGAATTGCGCAAGAAAGTAATGCCAAGAATGCCAAAGAGGAATTATTGCGGAACAAATTTCCTGGAGTGTACGAAGGTGTAAAATGGTTGCGAGCCAACAAAGATTCTTTTGAGGGAAAAATTTATGAGCCCATGTTCTTATTACTTAATGTTGATGAAGGGTATGCAAAATTTATAGAAAATACAGTTCCAAACAAGGATTTACTGGCATTCACTTGTGAAAAGAATAAGGATACGTCCAGATTAATTGAAGAACTTAGACATAAACAAAAATTGCATGGCATAAATGTCGTCACTGCTCCTCCTTACAATGGACCTGCGAAGGAGCACTATAAGCCCCAAATAAATATTGAGCAACTAAAACCGCTGGGGTTCAAAGAATATTTGCTGAACACAATCTCTGGACCAGAAGCCATTTTACATTATCTTGCTAGAAATATGAACCTTCATAACATTCCAGTAGGAGATGCCTCTGTAAATTCTAACACAGACCAAATTCTAAAAGATTTTAAAACTTTAGGATTGTACTTTAGCAATGATGCGAGGTATCGCACTATCAAATCTCGTTATGCTCGTGATAAACCAATATATTCAAATACCCAAGTGGGATATGCATTTTTTCTGCGTAATAATGTAAACACTAGTAGATTGGATGAACTAGCAGCACAGAAGCAGAGTTTGCTTGCTGAAAGAGAGCAGCTGGTATCTCAAAAGGAAGGACTGCAAGGGCAGCTTGAAGTGCTAAAGACTGAAGTACATCAATTGAATACGCAGAGATCAGAAAAGCGAAGAATTATTGATCAACAAAGAATCGTGCGAAGTCAACTCAATAGCAGAAGATCAGAATTGGAGCAGCTTGAGCAAAATAAGATTGACCCAGATGCTGCAAAAACAGCGTTTAAAGAATCAGCCAGAGTAAGTGTCATTTTCTCACAACCTTTTCTTCTTCGGAAAAATTTTTACTTCTTTAAATTAAATGCTGTACTGTCGCGCGTTCAAGCCGCACCCCAAAATTTCAGAAAGGCAAAAAGAAAAATATACCCGTCAATCAGTCGCACCCGTTTGAGGTAAAAATGCCATCCAAATTGATCAATTATTGATAGAATTATTATTACCTACAATTGTATGATAATTTTTCGAGATATTTGTTATTGAAGTTAGCGTTTTATGGGTCCAATGGAGCTGAGTATAGAGCATGATTGTCAGCAGAGTCTGAGAGTTTTACTTCCAAATTGGAAGTAAGTACTCGTTCAGTTCTCCCAGCTTGACCTTCCTTTCCCATGCCCACCTACCTCGCGTTCATTTTGTCGGTGCTGCTCTTTCCCATCATACACACACACAAATGTAAGAATGTGAGATGTAAGAATGTGTATCCTCCCCACCTTCCCCCTCTTTAATTTACCAACAAAATACAGTAATCAGAGGGCAGCTCCCACAATTTGACAAATAGGCACATTTCCCATAAAAACATACGCAAGAAGTCCCTTGAATTTCAATATTTTTTTTTAGATCCAAATTGGAAAAGTATTGATACATAGAATGACATGGTTCGCGACTTAATTAATACTTTGTTGATTCATTGATGATCAATAAAAAAAAAAATATTGCATTATGTTATTGAAGAAGAAATGATGCTGGTAACCATGTGTCATTTATCAAATGAGCAATGTGTATGAATGAATAGGCAGATTCGTAAATAAGAAAGAACCGAAGAATAGTGAAGCGGAAAACGGGAGGAAGAATAAGAGTCCGTGCAAATTTTGTTTATGTGTGTAATGGCGGGGACAATACGGCACGTACTAAATGAACGTGAGGTAGGTGAGCTGAGGAAGGGAGGGTTAAGCTGAGAAAACCGAACAGTTTCTTGTTCTGAATTCTCAAGTAAAACTCTTGGACTCGGCTGACGATCAAGCTCTATACTCGGCCCCATTAGACCGGGTAAATATCTCGAAAACTCATCATAAAATTGAGTTGGTGCCTTGAGAACTTCTCCTCAGCACAATCTGTTGAATTGAGTGATGCGAAAAAATCTAAAAGTATCGGGAACCATTCCTCATGAGATCCTTTGGGCAGTAGCACACCTAGAGATTCTTCATCTCTCTCTTTTCTCCATTAAGAAACGTATGTTAGACAAGGATGGACAAGGGGATAAAACCCCCTCCTTCTGTCCTTTTCCTACTCATACATTCAAATGGGAAATGAGAGAGATGGAAGATATCCTGGTTGCGTGAGTGCCTTTGGGCAATACTAAATACATGTTCCATAACAACTCATGGGAAAAATCTTGGATCAAAACAAGGAAACAAAACTAAAATTACCGAAACGGCTGCCACCGCCACTCTGTGTGTCATATTGCACTGCAACACAAGTTATTTTAGTAGTTTTTGAGACTTTGGTATCAGTTATCATGAAACGTGCATCTTCTTGTTCTGAAATTCACTTTAAATGAGAATTCAGCTACTAACTAACTAACTACAGCATAGATTCACCTTTAGTATGGTATAATTTCTTAAAGAAAAACTGCGGGAAGTTCTTGCAACATGATTGGCTCCAGCCCAAAAAAAAAAGTAAACCTCGATCCACCAATCAACACCTCTTTTATTCACAATTTAGTCCTCAATTTTTTTTTACTTGAGAAAATTGTACAAATTAGTAATATGGCTGATATTTGGCCAAATCAGAAACTCCGCAAGTGAATCCTAATGGAGATTCGGGTTCGGTACGTTGATGTCACCAATCCCAGAACCAACATTATATATATAAAGCTGACGTCCCTCCAAAATGTTTTTTCTACTTCCCGAAAATTGACCGAAGCGATTTCCCTCAAATTTGACACGATGATTCCTTAGGGTATTTAGAAAAAATCTGTCGAATTAGTTTTCTAAAAAGTTGTCTGTGAGCGCCGCAAATTGAATTTTAAAATAAGAGTGAAAACTCATTTTCGCACGACGCACGGACAGCGAGGTGACGTGATGCTCCGCGCCATCGCCTGAGATGGATTCTCTGATCTGCCCCTCCCCTCCACTCTACGCTCGGCAGAGTCTCACCTTATCAGTTGACGAGTCAGTACAGCAAGAGCGGTGAAGGGGGGAGGTTCGTTCGTCGGTCATCTCTTGCGCACTGATTACTTCGTTCTTTCTCCAAAATTTTTCTGTCGCTCGCCCATACCCGCAACCTTCTCTCTCACTCCTTACGGACGCTCATCTCTCTCGACTAACACACTCCCATTCTTCGTATTAACCATTCGTTTGCCTTTCTTCTTCTTTCCTCTCTTTTCATTTTATTCTTTAAATTTTTATCATTTCGACTTATATCACTCGGGATCGTTGAATAAGGTTCCTAATGTTTTGCAGTATGGTCTTGATTTAATTTTTTTTTTTTTTTTATAAAGAAAACATTCTTAGCACATTGTGCATTTATTTTTTCCGTGGATTGTCACCGTTATATGTAACCTTTAAGCACTCGCTTCTCTTTTATAATTCCTCTTCGATTTTCAACGCTTTTATTTTGGTATCCTCCGCGTCTTATTAGTTCTTTTTACACATTGCCCAGCAATATCTTTCTTTTTTATTTATTTATTTAATACAAGAAAGTACAAGCGCTTTGCGCTCACATTCTTACATTTTCATCTCTTTAATTCTCAGCACCAATACTCCGTTTCATTTTATCATTTTTTACCAACTACCAACTAGCCCGTAACCCTAGAATGCTGGCCGTGGAGGGCGCCCGTAGGGTGCTTGGAACGGCTAGTACACTTTATAAAGTAGCTTTGCCATGCACATGTCCTCTGTGTACGGTGAGATGATCCATGAGTACTATCCACATACAGTGCATCCAATGAAAATCCCAGGCCTGCATCATAACTATGCACTGCCAAGAAATGATGCCTGATATGTCTCTCCCTCTCTCACATTTACTCTACCAACCCTCTGACAGGTCTACAATTGAATCGGCTCTTGCGGAAACGTCTAATGTCCAAAATATTTTTATTGACAAGACAATTATAAAATAATGAAAAAAAAATTAATGAAAACAGGCAAGACAAGGGAAATAGGTTCAAAAAGCGGAGGAACAAGCCTGATTAGTACTTAGCAATGTTTTCTTACAAGTGATGTACGCTCACAAAGTTGAATTTAAAAAAAATAGACCATGGAAGTTTTCGCATGAGCCGATTCAATTATGGAACCTTTGCTTTGTCGTATCTCATGCTGTAAGAATCTTGCTAAACGTGTTTCAGCAGGTATCAATGGAACTCTCTTTGAAAGTTGATATAAATGCTGATAGTATATCTACACTTTCTTCACACAAATGTTTTTCTTTTTTTTTTACAGACACTAGTGGCTCGTATTCTCGGTTTGAAGGATAAAATTTGTCAAACAACCAATAGAATCAAATCTCATGCCATTGACCTTAATATGCAAAAAACAGTTCTTGACTGTCTGAAAAATCTAGTAAGAAAAAAAACGGAAGAACTGGATGCGTACAAAAAATCATGCAGAGAAGCGATTGTAAGTTACCATTTGATCAGTCCTATTTATTTCTTGATAATAATAATAATATTAATTGTTTATAATTCTTAATAATAATTCTAATAATTAGTTCTATAAGTGTATGGTCACTCCATTTGCTTGATAATGGTCAGGTCAGAATGAATCGCTCGTAATGTTAGTGTTGGTAGCAACTAACTCAATCAAATTACAATTTGAAATTTGGCAATCACCCTGCAGGCTGCATGCATCAATATCAAGCAAGGGTATTGTCAGCTGAGAGCCACGCTAAGCCTCTTTTGTTCAAGCAATGATGTCAGCTGGTCACTATGTTTCCAACTCTTTTTTTTTCAAGTCCTCTTTGATCTTCTGTCAAATAGTGTTCTTGCAAGCTTTTTATGTATGTATAAGAATGAACTATCGTTTCTTGGGTAAAAAAGTAGAAAAAAACACAACGGCTTTGAAATACTGAATTGCATCCAACAGAGTTACCCAATACCCATCCATAAAAAACTTTACATGAACCTTGATTGCCTTTTTCAGACTTTGATACAGCAGTTGACAGAATCAGTAGCTGAGGAAGCAGCTAACATTAAACTCTTGAAACAGCGTTTGACGGAACTCTGCAAGGGAACGCAGATAGGCTCAGAGGAATTCCGGCCTATCGCTGAAAAATTTCAAACACTGCCAGACGATGCGGACGAGCTTGAGTCATATATCTTTGATGTGCAAGCTCGAGTTGATATACTTGCTGGATCAGACAACAATGTGAGTTCTTGTTCTCTTCCGCTTATTCTGGGGCCAGACTCTGACACGTTCTATTATGTTTTCGTGCTGCTGCTGTCCACCACAATGGAAGCACTGTGGCCAAGTAGGGAGTGCTATCTATCAGTAGAGACACCATTTATCTTCATTATTTCTTGTTGATTTTGTGATTATTTTTCCCCAATTTTGTGGTTACTTTCTGTTGTTTTATCGTTGTTATTTTTTCTTGTTTTTGTCGTTATTCATTTTCATCATCCTAGAATGATGTGAAGAACTTTTTATCCAAAGTTAATAAAAAAAATTGTCATTTGTCAGTTACTATAGTCTGTTTGTTCTAACTTGAGTCCTGAGCGGGCGATAAATGAATTTTGGAAATTAGAGAATGGCAACACTTCAAATAGGTTGTCACAACTCAAGAGTCGGGCAGCAGGCCTGTCACCTCGGCTGACCGACGAGGGTTAGTACTCCGACGTTGCCACAGAAGGCAAATCTACCTGAATCTCCACTCTCCAGGTCTCAACTTAGAACGAACAGACTATAAGCAGAATATTCTGGGTCCTTTTTTTTTTTTTTTTTTTTTTTTTTTTTTGTGTTGTTCCAAAACTGATATCTTGTATATTGAACGTATCTCCAGTTGCCCTCATTGAAGCAAGGTTTTTCTTGCAAAAAGTTGAAGCTGAAAATATGTGGGAAACGACTGTGAAGCATAAACTGATTTTTTGGGTGCCCGAGTACTAAACCTTTGTTCAAAAATGAAAAACCTCAGTTTCGGTCCAAAATCTTGTGTGTTGTGATTTTTTCAAAGAATTTTACCAGAATTTTCAACAAGACTTAGTTTGATCTTTGGTTCAATCATCAGTCATAAGAAAATCTAGCTTAACAAACTTACTTGTATCATATTAATTTTTGTAACTTTTACTTTATTTTTCTTCTCAGAGCTTACAAGAATATGAACAACGGGAGAAGGAAATCAAAAGACTGGAGAGAGAAATAATTGAAACCCAGTCAAAATTAGACGAAATAGCTGCTAAGATGAGTACTGTTCGTGATAAGTGGTATCCTCGAGTTAAATTTCTGGTCAAAAAAATAGATGAAAAGTTTAAAGAATTCTTTGAGTCCTTCGACTGTGGAGGACGTGTAG
The DNA here is from genome assembly GCA_011764245.1 of Trialeurodes vaporariorum. Lineage (NCBI taxonomy): Eukaryota > Metazoa > Arthropoda > Insecta > Hemiptera > Aleyrodidae > Trialeurodes > Trialeurodes vaporariorum. Next base: position 79,109,527 of record VMOF01000002.1, read on the forward strand.
AACTGTACGAAGGTGAAAATGAGGTTTGTATTTTTAATCTTTATCTGAGTATTACGCTGATTAGTACAAACCCCTTGCAAGTAAAGTAAAACCTTGATACCTTGCTCTGCTGCGTGAAAAATGGGACAAATTTCACAAATTTCAAATTTGGTAATTAACGTTCAACAGATTTTAGTCTCTAAATGATTTTATGCTCTCTATGGGCGCATCTCATCCTACATTCTCTTTCAATTTGTAAGGGTCTTATGATAACTATGTTTGTTGGATGAGGAAGGGCATTAATTCTCCAATATTTCAAAAGGTTTCAAAGTTCAGTTGGTTGATCATTTACTTCATCGTTCAATGTATCATTAAGACTGTCTATGCGTGATGCTATCGATCAAGAATCGCAAAACTTGGTTGTTGCTAAGGTCACACTTGTTAAAAGTCTTGTCAGTTACAGATAATGCATAACAGCAAAATGTTCCCAGCCCTACTCTAGTGTCTCAGTTTTTAACCCTGTCAAACAGAGACACTGAGTTCTTATGTATGAAACTACTTGATATTCTGAAATACTTTACCTCCATCTAATCTCTTTATTTTTAACTGTTTCTTTTTCTTTCTTTCTCTTTTACAGAGCAACTACGAGGAATATGGAATTAATATTAAAGTCAAATTCCGTGATAACTCAGAGTTACAATCGTTGGATGCGCATACTCAAAGTGGCGGAGAACGTGCAGTCAGCACCGCTATTTACATGTTATCCATGCAAGAATTGACCGATGTACCTTTCAGAGTGGTTGATGAAATCAATCAAGGAATGGATAGCTCCAATGAGCGTAGAATATTTGATCTCTTAGTCTCAACAATTACTACTACCAACTCTGCGCAATATTTTCTGTTAACTCCGAAAGTAAGTTTTTTTCCTGTCTTCTTCTAGCGGTATGATAACTTTCCTGAAAACGAATATTATGTTTTTAACTTATCCTATTAGTCAAGCTAAGGCAATTAGTCAGTTTTGAATTTAACTTTCTTAATAAATCAAAAAATCATTTCAACCAATTGAAAAGTTCAACTAAGTAAAACTGAGGGAACATAAAAGCCTAGTATTATGATACCTCTATCATTTACTAAAAGCAAATCACATTTCGGGTGCAACTCAAAAGCGTTCCTTGAGATCTCCTTGACTTTGCTTGGACTTGAATCATCCATCAGATGCAATTTGGATTTCTAAAACACACAGACCTTTGAACCATAATGATTTAAGATTACTCAAGGAAGTTTCAAGGGATTTTCTAGCAAGATTGTCACGAATTTGCAATTCAGAGACACTAAGAACACTCAGTTTTCCACTCAAGAAAAGTCTCAAGGAGAAATGTCAAGGTAGTTTGTTAGCTACCTAACAAACAAGATTTCAAACAAGATTTTTCAAGATTTCTCACGAATTGCTGATTTATTGGTGGCTGATTGGTGAGCGTCTCTGAATTGCAATTTTTCTCACTCGACTCAACTTGAGTATTCCTCAAGCCGAGCCAAGTCAAGATGATCTGACGGAAAGTTTCTGAATTGCACCCTTAAACTCTATTTAATTGAGGTGGGCCAAATTGACTTCTCAGTATCTGGCTGTGCCGAATTAGACTTCAGAGTAGATTTTTTTTATCTAGCGCCAGATCGGATCTGGATATTTGGATCAAATAGTCCGTTTTTTTTCTCTGCAAAACTTGGTGGTTTTTTCCCTTTTTTTCTTCCCAGTTTTGTCCTGAGGCTTGATTGCCCTCTAGTTTACGTGTTTACCAACTTGTTAATTATGTATGTACACACGCATGAGCAGTCATAAGATGCATTTGCCGGTGTTTCGGTTTTAATTCAAATCTTAGGGGTGTAGATCTCATTTTGAAGGTCAAATTTTCCTTGATGCAATATCCAATGCAACTTATTGCTGATCCTCTGCTGATCTGCGGCAGTCCATCTTTATATTCCTAAACATTGCATTTTGAAATTCAGAAAGAGGGAATTAAGTGGATAAACACCGGGACCAGTCGAAAAATTCAGAAATCCGCTGGATTTGGATGTTCGTAAGTTTCCTTTGATTGACAAAAGCTCTCTCAGGCATATTCGGCCGAATACGCAACAATCCGGCGGGATACAGATAGTTGTTAAAAAATTATCCGGCCAACCGGTTAAAAACCTGATATCCAGCCAAACTCTACTGTTTGGTCCATAAGTTATAGTTCAATAATTCTACAACCATTCAAGCTAGTAAATATTGAGTCCTTTAATTCGTTTTTAACTAATTACAAAACCGTCAAATAGCACTTCCCTTGTGTTTCCCTTAGAACAAATGTATTTTGAGTATCGGATTCTGACAGATCATTGTACCTAAGTCTGCTAACATGAAGTCTAAACTCTTTGCTAACCAACTGGTTGAATTCATCAGCAACACCTGTCCCAATCATGCACATATCTCTGAAAAAGTAACTCAATTATAGTAAATGAAAAGGAGGAATTTAAGAAAAAAAAATTGTCAGATTGTTAGAATGTCAATTTTTCTTTTTATAGTTGCTGGAGAATTTACAGTACTCGGAAGAAACCACCGTCCTCAATGTCCACAATGGAGCATATGCGATGGATTATCATCAATGGGATGTTCAACAGTTTATGGAGATCCGTCTTGGAGAAAGCCGTAAAAGGCGGCGGTCAAACTCGTACAATGATGAGAACATGGACTCCAACACTATGCATTAAGTCATCTGGTAATTCGTTTCCAAATTTTTTTCTTATACGGGTCCATTTTTATTTTCTTTCATTATTATTCTCTTTGTACCTGATGCTCTACGTACTATAGTTGCTGGAGACTTTACAGTACTCGGAAGAAACCACCGTCCTCAATGTCCACAATGGAGCATATGCGATGGATTATCCATCAATGGGATGTTCAACAGTTTATGAAGATCCGTCTTTGAGAAAGCCGTAAAAGGCGGCTGTCAAACTCATACCATGATGAGAACATTGATTCCAACACTATGCCATAATTACAGTCATCTGGTGATTCTCTTCCCAACTTTTTCTTTTTTGGGTCCATTTTTTCTTCTTCAATTATTATACTTTTTTTTACCTAATATCTATATACCTGTTTTTTTCTTTCGTTTTCTTTTTTATTGTTGTATTTTCTTCAAGAGTCATTATGAAGGTGCTCATTCTTTTTGAAGTTTTTTCTCTTTTTCTCTTGCTGCTGATTCCCAGCGTTACTTTTTACACTAGGGTGGATCAAATGTGAATGCAAGTCTACAAAGCAACATAGTACATCAACATAGTTTGAAAATTGTTTTTCTACTTACCCTCCTTGGCATTCTACTCATTTATGCCAAATGATTACTAAATTTGTCTGTATTTTTTATTGAATTATGAAGGCCAAGGGTGCGATTCAGAGACTCTACGAAAAAACCTCATTTGGCCTTGACTTGAGATTTCCTGAAATTTGGCCTTTTGAATTGTGTCTAAGGATTAAATGAATTCATTACATATTTGCATCTTCAAATATCACAAATTGAGATCTTTTTCAAGGTAGACTAGATCTTTTTCAAGGTAGACTATCAGCCACCTTCAAAAGTGGCTCCTAATCGCAGTCTTTGATAATGCAGACAAAATTGCTCCCTTCAATTCTTTTACACAGTCAATGTGAGCAAATCTCAAGATTTCCAAAGTCAAGGCCAACTCAAGGTAATGTTTTCTTCGAGTCTCTGAATTTCACCCTGCAGGCTGATTATGAACGATCGAATCGTGGTGCTATCGAGTCAATGATCGAGTACGTGTTATCTTATGGGTGGTGCAATTCCATTAGGTTTCATTCTGATGAAAATCCTCACATCCCTGATGCAATTTGCTGATAACTCCTGAGCTATCGGAGAATTTCCACAGAGATGAGATGGTTTCTACCGGGATGAAACCTATAGTAATAACACCACCCATAAGAATAACATGTACTCGATCATCGACTTGATAGCATTTCAATGCGATTGTTCACAGTCAACCTGCTGATTTTGAACCCAATCCTTCCGTGAGCCTCATTATTATATGAAAACTGTCGAACTCTTGTGAGACTTGTATGAGAAGACCAAACAAATGATTGTGGTAAAGCGACAAGGTTTGAGCTGTAGGGAGTGTGTTCTAAGAGTAAGTGCAGTGCAGATTTTGCAACTTTTGTACAGTCATCAATGGTGTTTGCAGCCTTGCCTTTTCGTACAAAACCAAAACTTGGCAGTTTGGTAGAATAACGCATTGACAGACGCACAGTTGTGCGACCTTCAGTGAAATGGTGCCACCACCAATTTATACTTGAAATTTTAAGACCACGCGTTAATCCAACTGACTGTGTAATCTTTTCCACTTTTTATAAGGCGTGATATTTTTAAATGTTAAAAACGTTAACTATGCATTACGCAGTAGACAGATGTACTTGTTGTTCACTCTTTGTAATTGCTGACCATTGACCATGCATCAATTAGATGAATCAGTGAAAGGTTTTCGGAGAGCCCAGACAAATCTACCGACCATCTTTTGTCTCCTTATCTAGACATGACAAGATGCATAGGTATAGCAAGACAGCTTGCATTAGTAATTAATCTGCCCTTGTAAGTCACTAAACTTGGGATCCTAACTTTACCGGTGTTATAGACAGTCATGCTTACTATTCAACTAACAAGAGGAGGCTCAGAAGTCGTCGACTCCAATTTTGGAAACAATTGTGCAAAAACGTAGTTAAAATAAAACTCTTAGACACGTGTCTCTCACTTTTTACCAATGGGCCTTCCTAATGCATTAGGACTTTTTTAAAAATGGGTCTGTTGCACACTTTAGCTAGAGCGTTTTAAAGTATCAATTCAGTGGTAAAAAGCCGTAAAAATGACATTGGCAGCATCAGAAAACACCAAAATTCATTAATAAACTCACAAATTGCAAAAAACACCAGACACTATTCACCCCTGTATCTTTCCACCACGTCCACAATATTTTGCGAAATTAGCGCGGCTCTTTCGAATAATCACAGCTGTTTTCATAAACAAATAAACAGTAAACAGTGGCATCGTTTGTTCGAATTCTTACGTCTCAATATTCTCAATGTCTTACAATAGGGGTTGTAAAAGGTATGGAAACCGATATTTGTGTCAAAAAATTATCAAAATGAAACAATAACACAAAGGAGTTTCAAGTGTGATTCCAACTTCAATCATCGTCCTTAGAACTCCTGTGTGTTATTGTTTCATTTTGATGATTTTTCGACACAAATATTGGTTTCCGTACCTTTCACAACCTATTGTAAGGAATTGAAGATTCAAAGAGACGCTGTCAGTGTTTACTATTTATTTGTTTGTGAAGTCAGCTGTGATGACAGTCGGCCATGATTATTTGAAAGTGCCACGCTGATCTCGCGAAATATCGAGCACGTGGTGGAAATATACAGGAGTGAATAGTGTCTACTGTTTTTTGCGATCTGTGAGTTTAATAATGAATTTTGGTTTTCTGATGCTGTCAATGTCATTTTTATGGCTTTTTACGTATGATTTGAAACTTTCAATTGCTCTAGCCGAAGTGTGCAACAGACCCATTGGTAAAATTTGCGTAAAAAACTCGAGTAAACCACTGAGTGGAGTGCGTTTCGTATATGAATGCTCTTTTTGATGTTAAATGTCACCGAAAATTAAAGCGAGCCAATGAAGAGCGACGGGGTAAAGAAGCAGGGAAAAAACATTGCAAAAATTTGCTTCCATGGGCCAGTATTGAACATGCACTCTTCTGTGCAGCAGAGAGCACCCTAGCCCATTTAGACTTGCTGTAACGTATCAGTTAGGGAGGAAATGAGCGTGTACATAAAGGAGTGCACCAGTGGTTCATTCGGGTCTTTCTTTTGAATTTCTCCCATTTTCAAAAAACTCCTGACGCCTCAGGAATGCCCATGGGCAATGAGTGAGGGACACATATATGATGGTTTTATTTCAGCTAATTTTTGGCAATTGTTTCCCAAATCGGAGACAGCGACTTCTGAACATCCCCTTGTTAGTGTGAATATATTTACATTTTACGCTGTCATTTACTTCTATCTTTTTTTGTAACTATCCAAAGGACAAGGACCCGAAATTGTAGGGCTTTGACATGAATGTAAAGCACATGCTTTGTTGGTGCTAGCACTAATGTGTAGCTGAAGCTTTGTCATCCCTTTTTTATTTATTTTTTCTCTTGGAAAGTTAGAAAGGAAATTTCTAACTGGTGAAATAATAAACAATTTTTCTAGCTCTTAACAGTGTTTATTGTAAAATAAAATAGATTGAGTTTTAGCAAAACTATGTTTTTCTGCATTTTGCCTTGACCAAAGATCTCAGATCTCTCTTTGTCATAACTTATTTTAAACTGTGTTCTGCTTAATTTATGATGAGGCAAGCAAGTCTCGAGGTAACGTCAAAAGGATAAGATATCCAAGTGCAGACAGGATTCCATTGACCATTGCCAATACGTCTCGATAATAGTGGGCACATTCCTCCATTTTTTCACATTTTCTGTGAACAAAGTCATAAGTTTCATTTCATTTAAACAAATAGTCTTGTGTTATGGTAAATTTCTTTCTCCCTATCTTAAATCATACAATTTTCTTGATCGATTACTCAAGAAAAACTTACAAATTGTAAAATGTGTAGCTGAAGGAAAAAATAACTTGCAGAATTTATACTCATATTTATATTTACATGTTTGTACATTTATATTTATATCTCAGCATTAAATTGTTTGTTCTCATTTAAAATTTGATTGTATTCATGGAACCCAAAAATTTTAAGTTAAGCTGAGTTGCGGAAAACATACATCTTCAAGCATGCGGCACTGAGCAGGGCTGCCACGAACCACTTTCAAAAGCCATGCCAATTTGTATAATTGTATCCTGCAACAATGATGACTAATCAACTCTTCATACTACAATACAGGGTGGTTGGGGGGGGGCGCCACATTTTAACACTTAAGTGGTCGGGCATTTTTGGCACTTTTCAACAATTTTTTTTTTAATATGATAGACATGAGAAAAAAATTGCATACCAACATATTCTAAAAGCTCTTGCTTCCTTCTTTCAGATGCATACTTTATTACAATTTTACACTAAAAAATTGGTTGACCCCCACCCCCCTCAAAATCCCCCATTTTTGTTTTCCGAAAAACTAGGTACAATGGTTTCTCCAATATGATAAGTTGAAATAAAGTCTGAAAAATAGAAAAGAAGTAAAGTTTTATTGATGACAACTTCAGAAACTACGTTTAGGTAACGTCTAGAAATTGCCGTATTTCATCTTCTTTACTTCATTTCGCCATGATCACAACCAATCAAAATAACCAGTAACTTGAGTAACCTCAAATACGGACAACAAACAATAGAGAAGCAAAGCGCGCTAAGATCGCCTGCAGTAGTAGCCGAGACGTACTTCGCCCTTGCGGATTTCTTGGACACTACATACCCTTATGCAACCTGCATACCAATTATGTTGACGTTTTTTAACGTCCGCTATATTTATCACGTGTGCAAACATGGAAGACGTTTATAAGTGGCTTTGACCGCCAATGGCAAAATCCATTTGGACGTTTACAGACGGCTTTGACCACTTAAGTGTTGAAAAAAATACTCCTTTTCAAGTCAAACATTGTGCTTAGGATACAAAGATAAATGGTTTGACAGCCCTCTCACTAAGTGCCACTCCTCTGTGTCGAGATGAAATCATAGTTCCCTGCCATAACGTTAAGAACTAATAATCTACTTCTTTAACGCTGTAATCATAATTTAAAAGAGGTGACACTTACAGGAATTCAATGATGACAATAGCTAGACCATTCAATAGTTTATCAGAAAACGTAACAGAGCTGTATATGAAAGCTCCTTTTTCACAATTTGGACCAATCAAATTTGCCGTGATGCATAAGCTTACTATTGTTGTGATTGCACTGCCAATGCCTGCAAACATAAAATTTGTCAGTAAATGCAAAATACAATGAAAAATGTAGACCAACAGTGCATCTCTTTTGACCGAGAAACTAATGAATAGGTGCAATAATAAAATTTATTGTGAGTGAAAGACTAGTGATTGTTATAGTCTCTATGTACTACGAGAGTTGCTCCATGTCATGTTCTTCTTCACAGAAGGGAGAAGAAGAAACTGTTCGCGGAGTGCTCAAGAAGCAAATTTCAAATGGTCGATTCTGCCCTGTTGCTGCTATTTTGCTATTTCTAATAGGTTAGGGTCGGATTCTTGACGTTAACAATAACAGTCTTTATAGAAAGAGATTACGTTCTCCAGAATAACATTTAAGCAGAGGAAAAATCAAAAATAATTACCGCGGTCACTGGTGCTGTAAATGTGTCATAAAAGTGAGTGAGTGAAAAGTAAGCAAACCCTCTGCCATTTACATTTGCTGTTCAGGACTTCTGTGCGAGCCTAAATCTGATAGCCAATCAGAGATGGATTCCGGCATGAGGCAACTCTCACAGTATATAGGGACTCTAGTGATTGTAGGTGACGGCATGAGTGTTAGAAATAACTCCAAATTTTCAGAATAATATAAGTATTCATTGTCTGGCTGCAGGTTGTTAAAATTTTTGCTCTCTTACCTGTAAGAGTCTTCATTGTGTTTTTCATCCTGGCTTGTAATTAGGATGTGTTTTTCAGCGGTGCAAAATCTTTGCCTCCACAATTTTCATGCACACGGAGGGCGGTGTCTACAATTTTTGATTACTTTTTTTTTTTTTTGCCTTTTTTAGCGAGCTAACAAAAATTTTGACTCAAAACAACGCGCTTACTCAAAATTCAGCTTGGACTTGCGTGTAGGATTATCCCAACTAACATTATTTGGTCGGTTAATGGATTGAAGAAAAAAAAACTAATGTTCTTCCTGGCAGTGTCCACAATTTTCAAGTGATCGCAAGATCAAAGATTTTCTGCCCCCCTGTTGTCTTCAAAGTGATTCCAGGGGTAAGTTGGGAATCTTATAATCCGCTAGATAATGTCACTAGACTCTCTCCAAAATGTTGTCTTTTTTGGGTGATTTGAATGAGATGACAGATGATAATGCGAATTAGCATAACATCATAATTCTTCTATTATTATGAATTTATTGAGCCATCAATCTTCTAATTTGGTCTAGAAATAAAGTCTTGATTTTGAGAACAGATTTCGATTTTCTCTTCAATGGGTACAAGTAAGACAGTGTATCTCTCTTGCACACGGTAAAGATACAGCCGAAATTTGTTCTTCAAATTACAACTTCATCAATCATCCAATTTTGATGATTGATGATCCAAAAAATCCAAAGTAAATTGAAGAATCCTGTGTCATTCCTCTAATGAACATAACAATCTGTTCCACAAATTGAAATTACCCAGGATATATGAAATCTTGAAAGTGATTGGTGGCGCCATCCAGTGGCGTAACTTTGAACCCCCCCCCCCCCAGCAGATTGAACTGGAGGGACCCCTTACTTTCCTACAACAGAATCTGCATACTCTAAAATAAGTCATTGACCTCAACCCCCCATCCCATCTAACTCATACCAACTGCCAGCACAAGCGCCAACATTTTTAGAGTTCTGAGGTTTCAAAATAATGATAGTAAGATCGGAAGATCCCCTCCAGTTGCTTCTGGGCTTCCACAAGTAAAAGGGGCCCTTTTAGCTCTTCCTCACCTAATTTCCGGTGAAGAGGGGGCTCCTAAAGTCCTAGGAGATAGAATTATGAGGCTAATTTATTTGGAATGAAGGGCCTCACTTCAAACAATTGCGCCTGATTTCAAAAAGATCCGCGTTTTTAAAGGAAAATATTCTTACTTAACCCTTTACTGCATGATTTTTTTTTTTCAATAAAATAATTTTTTTTTTTCAGTACAATTTTGATCCTTGAGACAGGGAAAAATAGTGAAATAATTCTTTCCATTATATTTCAATGTAAAAGAGCCTGAATATTAATTGTTCCAAATATGGCCTTACCCGCATTTAGGTATCCATGCAACTGAAAATAAAGTTTTCAGGCTAAAAAAAAAAAATTAAAGTAGTAAAAAATAAGTTAGGAAGTTTCAATAGTTGTTTTTTTTTGTATATGGTACCCCTGCGTTACTCCCAAACATAACAATGAAAATCGGAAAATCTCGATCAGATTTTCAGTTCACTATTTTCAACCACTCTGCACGTTCTCTATCCTGTGCTGCGCGCTCTAGGACAAAATCGACAATTCTTACTCGTTTAGTATCTGTTCCACATGTGACCCACCATGCAGCGACAGTACAACTCAAGTCCCCTACTTTTAGATAAGGCTTCAAAGTAATTGTTCCAGATCTGGGCTCATCTGCAGTTAAGGGTTAACTTGAGAACAGAACAGATGGCCTTCTCCCCTCCTTTGTTTATTCTTTCTGTTTTTCTTTTTCCTTTTTCTTTCTTTTTTCCCCTTTTTTCGTTTCCCCCCCCCCTTTTTTTTTTGGCCTCGTAAGTTACGCCACTGGCGCTATCTAGCAAAAAGGAAGATCCTCAACTTTTGCCTGGAATCACTTTAAAGTATACGCAAAACTAATTATTTATTTCGTGACGGATAAAATGAAACTGAGCAATGGGGCTATTGCACACTTTTTCTATAAGCTATTTAATAGTCGATTAAGGCGTAAAAACCTCGAAAAATAACGATGGCGGCACTAAAAACTTCCAAAATCCACTCCTAAACTCAATAAACGCAGTTATTTGCGGGAGCGTAATGGTGGCCGAAGGCACTAACAATTGGAGATTCCCATCTAACAATTCTGAGACTCCATAAAGAAGTGACCAATAAGAGACGACTTTCATTTGATACCGGTGTCACTAGGTGTTGCGGCACCATTCATCAGATGTGGATCATCACTCTGATGACTAATTACTCTGTGAATCATCCTTGTCAACATAGAAAGAGTGACGAAATTAAGATAGGAATCTCCCATTGTTAGTGCCTTCGGCCACCATTACGCTCGCGCAAATAACTGTACTTATTGAGTTTAGGAGTGGATTTTGGAAGTTTTTAGTACCACCATCGTTATTTTTCGAGGTTTTTACGCCATTATCGACTATTAAATCGCTTATAGCAAAAGTGTGCAATAGCCCCATTTGTATTCTCACCAAATAAAGCTGCTGCAATATAAATAAAGATGATTGATTCAGGGCCGTGAGGATTGAAATATACAAACAAACATCCAAAAATACAAGCCAAAGTGCCAACGAAGAAGTTAAACTGAAAACAGAGGAAATAATGGTGTAACAAGTTGCCATTGCCGTGCTAAGTACATGATGGGGTTTGCCAGTGCAACCTCTGAACATATAAATGTGTATGTTTGCCCTATGATAACAACAAAGGAAGCATGCGCATTAAAACCCAACTTTTTTGATGGGTCAGATGAGCCTGATGATTTTGATGACTTTGATAATTGGCAATCACACAGTAATAATTTGCACTTTCGTTTTCAAAAGATTGCTGAGTTAGTCAACCTGATAGTTTTGCAGAAATACTCTTTTTCATATTGATCAACAAACTTAAAATCTTTATAACGTGTTTAAATAATACTATCAAAAAGTTTACTTGCTCACACACAAGCACCGAAATTCTTAATCAAAGGTGTGCTTAAGTATTTTTTTTTTTTTTCATTAATATCGTGACACTGCTTTTTGGATTTAATGTTTACCTTTGTCCCCTCTCACTCCTCAGAAAAAGTTGCAGCAGCAGCACGGCTGGACTAAAAAACAGTGGACAAATCGAGACAATTTCTCTTTGCACCACCGTACCAATGTGACACCCGAGCGCATTCTATTGGCAATGACAAAAACTAGCATTCTAGCATATTCTCACCGACAGATAGACTATATGGTTGCATAGGCAGGGTGCTGCTGCGCTGGCGACATAGAGTGATGTCACAAAGCGTTTATATACGCCCATAGTCCCAGGGAGTTGTCAGTTGCAGGCATATCTATACGCCGATAGGAGTGAAAAGGTTAAATCAGTCATTTTGCACAAGATGAATGCTTAAATTTCCCTCTTTTATTCTTATTGAAATTGGACAAAAATTTGTCACAAGTTTCTTCAAATCGCTTTGAAGCGCCAACTATGATCAGATGTGCCTTCAATGCTTTTTTGGGATTTGTGGATATTTATTAGTCTTCAAACAAGGTGGCTACAAATCTAAAATACCTTGAAAAGTTAGGAAATTTTCTCGTTTCTAGAAAAGTCAGATAATTGTTGAGGAGTTTTTCAAATTTCTGAAAAAAAGGGATAAAAGTCAGACTTTGCTGTATTTTTGAAGTTTTGTTTTGAGTGCTCTAGGTATTTCCTTCCCAAACTTGAGAGTCCCTGGCAGGTCGCCGTTACTCTTCTCTTTCCTATCCTTTGTTTTGAGAATACTTTGATTGTCTTTCCTACCCCTTCTTTTTTTATGCAGTCCAGTCGTTCGCTGTGAAATATCAGCATAACGAACCACCTGTGTGGATGCCTGGACTTTACTACTATTACTATTTATTGCTAGCAACCTCGTCACTTTACCAAAGTAAAATTCATTTAACATTTCCTTTGCCATTTCAGGAAGTTTTCTTTGTAAATTTTGTGAAAATGTTTCCCTTTATTGTTCCACAATTTACGCTAATGTCAATTGTGTTTCAAAAGTCAAGAGAAAATGGCAATCTGGGAAAATCAAAGAATTTTTTTATTCAAACTCTGTAGCCTGCAATGCTGCAGTGAATTCAAAAACTCTACCCATTCGTTGTTTTTATTTGAATTTTCAAAGAAACTTACTGAGTTATCTCCAAAAATAGTCTTTTGATGTTTCATCAACAACGATGATCCTAATGATGCAATGTATGATACTAGTGGTACACTCGCCAAAGTTCCCGAGTCCGAAACGTGAGCCTCATTGACATATAGTGGAATGTAAACCATGCCAATCGTTAGGAACAATCTGCTGGTAGTGTAAAGAGTTGCCACTTTGTAAAGCTCGGACTTACAACAGTAGGTTGATTCTGTTGGAGATGTTGACGGCCTTAAACTGCTCGAAGATATTTGCGCAGATCTGACAGTGCTTTTGTTGCACACAAAACAATGAAATAAAAGCGTACTAATGATTCCAACTGAAGTTACTAGAAAGCTCAGGTGCTGGGGGGGAAAAAAAAAAACAAACAATTTAGTATTATGAAACAAGGAAAGTAGGTTGATGAAGCGTCCGAATTTGGGTACTTCGGTGTTCAAATACTGTGATTCACATATTTGAATTAAGATTCATTGAGTTCAAATAGCTTTCTTTCAAGATTTTAATAAAAGGCCAAAGCTTTGTGAGCTACGCACTCATCTTCAGGGCGTAGTCAAAGAACAGAAAGGAAGATCAGAAGCCATTATTGGCATCTCAGCGTCTCTAGACAACTTTTGAGGATAGGAGGAAGATGAGAGATTCCATGTGGGAGGTCAGAAGGGGGAGGAACCCCCGGTGAGGGGATTTTACAGTCCACGTTCTTCCCCTAAAAATTCAGGAATAATAACATTCCTATACCAAATATCAAGCAATGGGTCTGTTGCGTACTTTTGCTAAATCAATATGACATATTGTTTCTAACGTAAAATTCGGCGAAAATAACGATGCGCCCATTAAAACTTTCAAAATCCACTCATTAACTTAGTAAATAAGTACCTTCCATTTCAAACAACCCGCGCTACACTAGACACTATATCACGGACTTATAACTACATAGATGGAACCATCTCGTTTATGTAAACATGAACAGAAGTTACAAACATTGGAATGTTTCGTTTAGATACGTACATTTCTTACATTATTTTGTAATCTTTGATAAACCGAAAAGACTAGACAGCAAATGCAGCCAATAGTTCATGTATTTAGAAGAGAATTCCATCATTTTGTAGTTACGATGTTGTTTACTTATGCACGGTGGTTCCGTCTATGTAGTAGTATACTGGTACAGATAGTGTCTAGTGTAGCGCGGGCTGTTTGAAATTGAAGTGATTTCCTAAGTTAATGAGTAGATTTTGAACGTTCTTAATGTGCGTATCGTTATTTTTGCCGAATTTTACATAAGAATCAAGTGTCTATTTTGTTGTAGCAAAAGTATGCAACAGACCCATTTTAGGCTTGAAATACTTTCAAATAATACTGACCAAAAAAGAACCAAAATGATGCCCTCGAGATAGTGGAGAAAAGTTACCTACGTACTAGAACTTTCGGCAGTATTCACTTTGAAATTTTGGATGTTATGTATTACTGAATTTATAATTAAGCACTGGTACACTTCTTCCTTCCACTCTATATATTTTGAGGGGTGACCACTGCCCGAGTGCCCGCCCCCTCTCCCAGCAGCACTTGTGGAAAACTTTGCAGTAACTTACATCTCATTTGTGCTCTGTCAAAAAATTCTAATTGAGAGATTACCTGAAATTTGTAAACATCAGCTGGTCCTATGAGATCCATTTTCATGCCCATGGAATTTTGTAAAAATCCCCAGGCAAATATGTAGACAGCTATGTTCGAACATACTGATGACATATACCTGAACATCAAATATATTATATAACATTAGTTATGCAGTGTTGGTTTTGCTATGCAAATAATATCCAAAACTCAACTGTTTCCAAATTCAAATCCCATTGTTATGGAAGATTGAAGTGGGTACTAATTCTTATTTGAACCAAATAATTTTTTGGGGAAAAATATCAGTAATAGATCTCAGATACATCAAGTGAAAAGGGCTCTTGAAAACGCAATCGTGTTTTGTAGCAAATAATATTCTCGAAAGTACTGACAATTGGATTATGTACCAGCCGAAGTTAGACAAAATCATGAATTTTACAGGAAGAGAATTCAAGATTGCATTGCTGGAGTATTGTAGTAAAGTTTTTTTGGAAATCTTCTGGCGATACTGACACTCTTCAATTGAATTTAGAATCAAAATTGATTCAAAGTTAAATCCTTCAAGAGGATTAAAAAGAAGGGGTTAATCTTTACCTAATTGATGTCAAGTCTGCCCGCTCCTTCGTAATGTGCGTCAACTCTGGTATCAAGGATAAGTGAGAAATTTGAACTAATGCCCAAGATATTTGAAATGCTGTGATGCAAGCTGCATAGTAGACAAATTGCATCCAGAGACTTGTAAATCTTGGACTGAATATAAGCGGGAAACTCATGCACACCATTACACTACCTGTTCTGAAAAATGGTGCAAGCAAGTAGAAAGAAATGAAATGAATTTGGTCGATGGAAGATTTTGTTTTTTTGATCACCTACTTCTACAAACAACTGCCTTGTTTGCGGAATGAAGAAATTTGATGTGAAAATGCATTGAAAAATCACATTTTATAGGAAAGAAAATCCCGAACACTTTCATGCGGTAACTCCTTGATGAATACAAAAAACACTCTGCCACTCAAGTGGTTGTTTCTCGCATCTCATGATGCCAAGGAAGCAAGGAAGGATTATCATTGTATCTTCCATGTTATTTTATTGCTAGAGTTCACTCTTATTTTTATATCAAATCAGCTCACGAGCCTCTCTTGCTGGGACAGTTTCAAATCACCAGCTAAAAAGGTGCAGATGAGACACCTTAGTTGCAGACACAGCCGACCTACCGGGAAAGATTCACGTCTCGGTGCGTTCCTGTGGCCGCATTTAGTCCGTTTGTGTTTCCATTTAGCTTGTTGAATTCAAAATATCCTAACAAAGATTTTGAGACCAACTTTAAAAAAAGGTCTACGTTTGTGGATTTTAGATTGGGGGGGGGGGGGGGGGGGGGGGGGAGAACTTACTTATTGAACGACCCTCATATTTACTTCTCACTGAAATTTTACAGGAATGCAGAATATCAATCAGTTTGTTTAAAGTAGGAAACTTTCTGTTCTGATCAACGCTTTGTGTATGAGGTTTGATTACCTCACACAATCATTTAACGCTTCAACTGATGTTCAACACCGAAAGTCCACAGACCGTTCATAGACCTCTGACAAAAAAGTAGGAAAAAGAAGGAAAAAGTATTTACCAATCAAGTGCCATGCTTTTCGATTCCCTCTCCTGTCAATAATACTACCAACTATCGGAGTTGCAACTGCATCGACTGATTGACCTAGAAATTGAAAAAAAATTTCATGAAATTTATCTTTGAATATTTCAAACAATAAATAGAAAAATATGTCAGTGAAACAAAAAGTTGCCCATTTTTCCCATTTCTTTTCAGGAGAGAGAACTGGTATTTCTTGAGCATCACCTGTTCAAAAATGAACTCATAAAATTGAATATACTCCTGATTATATATTCTCATCTGAAAATCTCTGCTTCCTTCAGGTGCGAAAGTGCGAGTGTTGTTCTTAATTGGTTAAAAACAATGTTTTACACCCATTCTCTTTGCGTCGCATGTATTCTCAGTAGGACAACGACTTGATCTTCCACACCCAGAAGCAAATTTAAATTTGCCATCAGGGTAGCCAAATTGTTTTTAAAATATTCCAATTTGCCAACTGTGCTTCAGTGAATGTGAAGTGAGATGTGGCAATGTCAGTTTCTCATTTCAGTGTCATTGTTCGGCTTGGATCTTGTTACTCTTTTAGGTCTTCTGCCCTGCCTTCCACCCTCATAAGAGTTAGAGGGAGGGAGAGGGAGGGGGGTGACTCTTCCCCCTCACAACAACGTCCTTTTTTTCTCAGTTTTCTTTGTATTTTCTGAGAAAGTCACCCTTTGTTTTCCTCAGTTTTCTTTGCAATATTCTGAGAATATTCGATATCACGAATGTGAAAAACGATATCGACCTCCGGTTCGCGCCAAAATGCTCAATTTGGTATGCCCATTTGATCGATGTATCACTCGATAGGGGTCGTCTCAAGGAATTTGTCTGATGGGCCTCCCAGGGGGGGCAAAAACGTTGACAATTTTCGGGGGCGCTAAACCCTATTTTTGGCTACTTTTGTGTCAAATTCGTATTTTTTTCTAAAATGGGCTTGCTAATTGGAGTATTTTAGATCCCTAGTTTTTTTAAATTCCGGTATCTCAAAGTGGAGTAATGATTTTTTGAAAATAGGTCCATATCGAACTTTGACCTTCGATGTATCGAAAACGAAGAACGATATTGACCTTCGGTTTGCGCCAAAAAGTTTCTTTTTTTATGCTCTTTCAGATGCTGAAATAAATAAATAGGGCTCCCATAAGAAAAGTGGGGGTGACCCCCCTCCCCCGCCCCTCCCAGGGGGCGCCGAAAAAAATAACCCCCCCCCCCCCCCAAAAATGGGTCCCCCTCGATATTATTGGACTCGAGTTCGGCCGTTTTTCAAAATTCGCAGCCGTTTTCGAAAAAACCGCAGTGGAAACTTTTTTTCTTAACACCCTGTATATCATTCATTATTTAAAAAGCAAGGGAAGAAAACGGTTCAATCTTTTGATCAAGGGCTTTTATCTTACTTTTAGTCAAAATCAGATGCTGCTTTGGTTAGAAGAAATCAGTTAACTATGGGGTTGTTAAAGTTTTACTTCCGGCTACCTCCTTCTTTGTTTCTTCGAGTTTCTCGAATTCTGTGAAACACTTTGTGGACAATTTTAAGTGTAATAGTAACGATTAATGAGGGCGTGCTCCTGGCAGGCTGTCGAATCTTCGCGAAATGAGCGGGAGAGAGATGCACAAATACAGGTGGAATAGATCGAATTTCAATAAATTCAATTTTTAACGCGTTGAAATATACCTAATCAATATTTTTTTTTTTTTTTTTTTTTTTTTTTTTTTTAATTTCAAAAGAAAAAAAAACGCGATTTTTTTTTGTTCTAGTAGCACTTTGGAGTGTCGGAAAACTCGAAAGTCGGTATTTTTTGAGTACTCGAACACCTCTATTCTCTGAGAATGTTACTTCGCGCATGTCCTCCTGAGTTGACCCCAAGAATTGAAACAGTTAAACAAATTGAGGCGCTTACCTATGAAAAGAAGGTATCCAGCGTAGGTCGGTGGAAAACCAATGACTATTTGGTAAAATATAAGTGCGTACGAGAACCACATAGCAGCACAAACATCGTTACTGATGTGCCCCAAGCCGTACGCGTACTTTTCAAATTTTTGCAGTTTAAATTTTTCCTTTCTCTCCGGATCCACCAAAAGAGGCTTCTCCTCGAATTTCGCAGGCACATCATCACCGTCGTTGTCATCCATCGCTATTTTTGGGGTTGACTGTTTTCATTCAATGGTGAACATCTAGTCTAGGAAACACTCATGAAAGTTTGTTTTTTAAGTTTTCTTCGGATTTGACAAGTGTGGGTGCGCACTTGAAAAAATAACAGGCGGGTGGTTTTTACTGCGGTACAGTCTGAAACTCTTGCTGCGGTTCCTAGAAAATAAAAACAACGACAAATATAAAAAATAAGCAATTTCAACTAACTCAGGGTTTTGTTTACCCATTGTCATACTTTGGTGTGATATCGCGCTTGGTGCATGCATTGGGCCTCTGATCTACGTTGACGTGATATCAGTTCAAACGGAAAGCGCTGCTAATTCATCATTGGGGGGCGGGGGGGGGGCGGCATGGCGACGGGTTAACCCTTTAACTGCCAGGTTAAGAATACCAGAAGAAATCAAAGTCATGATTCGCTCAAATTCAGTTGGTAGTAAAATATTCGTACTCTGCGGTGTTGATTTGGCCTATCCTAGTAATTGAAGGTGCTCAATGAAACCTTATTTTGCAGTTTTTAACGGTTTGGAGTAACATTTACTGTCAATGAGAGATAGAGATACGAAATCAAATAGCTCGGGCGTGGTATTGAAAGGGCTAACCTTCTTATGCCAGAGTGGGGTCTCTGTGACCCCACTGACCCCAGAGCTGCTTTTTTAAAATAAAATTGAAAAAAGTAGGTTCCTGCGCCCCCCCCCTTCATGTACCCTCTCGAGACTTTTTGACTTTGTCCTCTGGGGTGCGTGGAAGGTTTTTGAGTTTTGCAAAACGTTGTCCGATTGAACTAATTTTATTTGAACTCAAAGTCACTGCTGTTCGGCGTTCGCCATAGGATAGGACATGTCATTGCGAAGAAATTCTTTGGAAACTCAGTAGGTCAATTCGCGAGAAAGGTTTCGAAAACCGTGACATGTCACGAAATGTGAAACCAAATATGGCGCACTTCCATTCGATTGTACAGCAACCAGTGGCGTAAACTTGGGATTTTTATTGGGGGGGCCAACCAACTTTTGGGAGATGCACTATGGGGGGTCTGGGGGGACACCCCCCAATGAGAGGGAGGTCCGGGGGTCCTCCCCCGAAAAAAATTGAAAATTCAGGCTCTCTCAGACGTCATTTTAAGCAATGTTATCGCATACAAATGCCACCAAATTTAAACAAATTAAAAATAGATTTTACGTTTATTTTCTTCATTTTTTAGGCAAAAAGGGAACTTTTCAGTGTAGACTTTTAGCTTATTGATGAAGCTGATATGTCTAGGCTTTGGGAAACTGTTCCTCGGGTAGCAAATAGTCCGATAGTACGGGGAATCTGGGGGGACACTTTCCGGTAATAGGGGGTCTGGGGGTATTCCCCCAGAAAAATTTGAACATTTGGGTTCTCTCAGACTATATTTTAAGCAATTGAATCTTTCCAAAATAACCAACCGACTGAACAGAAGTTAGTAGACTCAATGTATATTTTCTTTACCTCATTGACAACAGAGGAATTTTTCACTTTAGATTTACTTTAGGTGCAGTTTCAGGGTAAAATAGAGCCACTTATTTTTGCCATTTTTTGCTTCTCGGTTCCTGTAATTATTCCTTCCTTTCTTTATTTTTTTGTATTTTTCCGTCTTTTCTTTTCTCCCTCCCTCTTTTTCCCTCCTCTTTTTCATCAAATTATTGGGGGGGGGGGCAAAATGATACTTTGCCCCCCCTTCTCAAATATTGGAGGGGCAAAAAGGTCATGCCCCCCCTAAGATTACGCCACTGACAGCAACAAAGTGACCGAATCCAGTTAAGGTATAAAATTTGCTAAGTAGAGTATTAACACGGCCATTAGGTCAGTGAACAGTTTGATAAAAAATTTATTTGTCAAGCCTCTCCAACCATCACCCAGTAAGGAACGTGGAAAGATTGTTGGTGTAAAAATCACTTCCTGTCCCTCAAAAGCAAAACAAGGCATTGGCCGGGGGGGGGGGGGGGTGTCAGAATATTGCGATCCACAGGTTCGTGCTCGTTTTAATTCCTTTCCACACAAAGCGTCTTCGGGAAACACTTCCTTCCTTTATTGCTGGATTGATTGTGCAAAAATCGTCCTGAGTGAATATGTACACGTGCATAATCGGTAGGTACCTAACAATTGTTATTCTTCTAAGCGAGGTGGAAAATCTTTGGTACGTCGCCAAGTCCAATTGAAGTTTCATGTCTGCGTTCTGTGAATGAGCAAGTTTATTCATCGAAGCCTTTACTTAACTCTTTCAAAATCATTGTGTAACATGCATTATGTAATATTGTAATACACCTACTCAACGGAGAGACGAAGGAAACAAATTTTCTTTCGAGTTAGTTACGTAGCGTGCAATCTAGCAACATTGCATTAGTCCGTTTAAGCACGAAAGGTCGAAGTCTTCGGTGCACAGTGATCACTCTCAAATTCGATCTTTTTCATCGGTTTAAATGGACTTGTCGTTGCCAGATTCCGCGCTGCACCACGTACTGTAAACAAAAAATTGAGTTGGGCGCCTGACGCAGTTTATGCGATTTTTGCTCTCCTCTCTTTTATTGGAGCACTTTTTATTTTTACCCGATTTGTGGATCCCCGATGCAACCGTGCACTTGAAAATTCAATGTATTTTGGTGTGGTTTTTTTTTTCGGAGAATGATGACATCAAACATCAAACTCATCGGGCTCGCCTAAACGAACGAAAATGCGAGGTTTAGATATTTTAGATGAATAATTTTCTAGGTAGGTACTCTACACAACACACGCCCACTTTTCATGTCATCAATCAGTGGCGTAGCGTGAAATTTAGCAACGTTGGATTGTCTCCATTTGAACCCATGTAAAAGGTCGAATACTAAGGTGTTCACCGAACACCCAATAGTTCGATATGTTTCATGAGTTTAAATGGACAAACTTCAACGTTGTCAAATCGCACGCAACGCCACTGTCATCAATATTCGGAAAACCAGACCACATCGGGAAACCATGTTATTCATATGGGGGTTGATCCCAAGTTCGTATCATTCGAAGGTGTCGTTTGCCTGCAATGTCGGAAGTTCGGTTTCTTTTGTGACCGACTTCGTACTTTTTTTGTATCTGACCGCGTTTTACCATGGCAGCTCGTGAAATCAATTCAGTGTGTCTTCCAAGCATATGCACCTAAGGGAAAGAATCGATCTTCAGGGATTGCACTCTTTTTTATTTATTTATTTATTTATTTAAAATTTGCGAGAGCAAATTTAGAGCAAATAGTAATGCTAATTTTTTCTAACATCTACTAAACTTACTATGGGGTAACATCTCTTATTATTATTGCCAACTTTTGTCTAACAAATTGGGGGGGGGGGGTGTCGTTAAAAACTGATAAATAAATAAATAAATAAATAAATAAATAAATAAATAAATAAATAAATAAATAAATAAATAAATTCATAAACAAAAAAACAAATAAAAATAAATAAATTAGCAAATAAAATCACGGGAGGTTTTAGTTAATTTCGTGAATCCCTTTGTGACCAGTTCAAAGGGTTTTCTTCTGCTAAGGCGGCTGATTACGTTAAACTGTTATCCAGAAGACTTAGGTAGTAATGCAACCTTGTCTCCGTCTCGTAACTGCTAGCCAGTTGGGGGGGGGGGTTGCACTTGAACCACCAATAAAACGATACTAGCTCAGGTTGGAATGGGAGAAAGGGGGTAGAGCTCGTTTTCGAAAATAGGCGGACCAAAACCATAATCTTTGGCGAATTTTCAACTTTTCTTCCTTCAAATCAATACCTAATTTGCCCCTGACTTTATTCTTTTGTGTTTAAAGTTTTCCTCGTTGAAAAGTGAACACTCAATTTCATTTTTATTCATTTTCATCGAGTAATATCAGAAATAATGTTGACAAAGTCCAAAGATTATCGGTCTAGGTCCGCCTACACTTCTGGGACGAGCTCTAAACGATTGTTCTCGACCTGCCGCACTTGACCACTGCCTTTTCAATACCAGAATAACACGCCACTCCTAAAAGTATGTATGTTTTATTTTCGGAACTAGATCTTCCTAGCACAATTTCAATTACTTCTTGACGGAAAAATTCAGAGCTACTCCAAATGAAATGAAATGTTAACATTCGCAAAATAGTACCCCGCGAAGCGCCTTCAATTCAGAGTATAGGCAAAATGAATTCCTCTGAGTACGAATATTTAACTACTCCAACGCCCACGAGTTCAGAGCTCATAGCAACAACTTGAACAACCGATCGTTTAGCTTTTATTATTATCTCTCTTACAATTGGACACATTTACTCATAGGGGGGGGGGGGGGGGGGGGGGCACAAAAGATCGTTTCAGAGCTGACTTATTTAATCTTTTAATTTTTATCCCTTCTAATCAAAACAATAAAACTGGCCTCCGACTTAAAGTCTGGCGGTGCCCCGGAAGAGCAGAGGGGACGTTTTGAGAGCCCTTTGCCTTGCCAGCGATTAAAGGCCCACTAAAATGACAGGTCTACTCGTAAGTCTGTTCTCCCATTTAAAATTACATTGGCGGTGCCCCGGAAGAGCAGAGGGGACGTTTTGAGAGCCCTTTGCCTTGCCAGCGATTAAAGGCCCACCAAAATGACAGGTCAGCTCGTAAGTCTGTTCTCCCATTTAAAATTACATTGGCGGTGCCCCGGAAGAGCAGAGGGTACGTTTTGAGAGCCTTTTGCCTTGCCAGCGATTAAAGACCCACCAAAATGACAGGTCTGCTCGTAAGTCTGTTCTCCCATTTAAAATTACATTGGCGGTGCCCCGGAAGAGCAGAGGGGACGTTTTGAGAGCCCTTTGCCTTGCCAGCGATTAAAGGCCCACTAAAATGACAGGTCTACTTGTAAGTCTGTTCTCCCCTTTAAAATTACATTGGCGGTGCCCCGGAAGAGCAGAGGGGACGTTTTGAGAGCCCTTTGCCTTGCCAGCGATTAAAGGCCCACCAAAATGACAGGTCAGCTCGTAAGTCTGTTCTCCCATTTAAAATTACATTGGCGGTGCCCCGGAAGAGCAGAGGGGACGTTTTGAGAGCCCTTTGCCTTGCCAGCGATTAAAGGCCCACCAAAATGACAGGTCAGCTCGTAAGTCTGTTCTCCCATTTAAAATTACATTGGCGGTGCCCCGGAAGAGCAGAGGGTACGTTTTGAGAGCCTTTTGCCTTGCCATCGATTAAAGACCCACCAAAATGACAGGTCTGCTCGTAAGTCTGTTCTCCCATTTAAAATTACATTGGCGGTGCCCCGGAAGAGCAGAGGGGACGTTTTGAGAGCCCTTTGCCTTGCCATCGATTAAAGGCCCACCAAAATAACAGGTCTGCTCGTAAGTCTGTTCTCCCATTTAAAATTACATTGGCGGTGCCCCGGAAGAGCAGAGGGGACGTTTTGAGAGCCCTTTGCCTTGCCAGCGATTAAAGACCCACCAAAATGACAGGTCTGCTCGTAAGTCTGTTCTCTCCTTTAAAATTACATTGGCGGTGCCCCGGAAGAGCAGAGGGGACGTTTTGAGAGCCCTTTGCCTTGCCAGCGATTAAAGACCCACCAAAATGACAGGTCTGCTCGTAAGTCTGTTCTCTCCTTTAAAATTACATTGGCGGTGCCCCGGAAAAGCAGAGGGGACGTTTTGAGAGCCCTTTGCCTTGCCAGCGATTAAAGGCCCACTAAAATGACAGGTCTACTTGTAAGTCTGTTCTCCCCTTTAAAATTACATTGGCGGTGCCCCGGAAGAGCAGAGGGGACGTTTTGAGAGCCCTTTGCCTTGCCAGCGATTAAAGGCCCACCAAAATGACAGGTCAGCTCGTAAGTCTGTTCTCCCATTTAAAATTACATTGGCGGTGCCCGGAAGAGCAGAGGGGACGTTTTGAGAGCCCTTTGCCTTGCCAGCGATTAAAGGCCCACCAAAATGACAGGTCAGCTCGTAAGTCTGTTCTCCCATTTAAAATTACATTGGCGGTGCCCCGGAAGAGCAGAGGGGACGTTTTGAGAGCCCTTTGCCTTGCCAGCGATTAAAGGCCCACCAAAATGACAGGTCAGCTCGTAAGTCTGTTCTCCCATTTAAAATTACATTGGCGGTGCCCCGGAAGAGCAGAGGGGACGTTTTTAGAGCCCTTTGCCTTGCCAGCGATTAAAGGCCCACCAAAATGACAGGTCAGCTCGTAAGTCTGTTCTCCCATTTAAAATTACATTGGCGGTGCCCCGGAAGAGCAGAGGGTACGTTTTGAGAGCCTTTTGCCTTGCCATCGATTAAAGACCCACCAAAATGACAGGTCTGCTCGTAAGTCTGTTCTCCCATTTAAAATTACATTGGCGGTGCCCCGGAAGAGCAGAGGGGACGTTTTGAGAGCCCTTTGCCTTGCCATCGATTAAAGGCCCACCAAAATGACAGGTCAGCTCGTAAGTCTGTTCTCCCATTTAAAATTACTTTGGCGGTGCCCCGGAAGAGCAGAGGGGACGTTTTGAGAGCCCTTTGCCTTGCCAGCGATTAAAGGCCCACCAAAATGACAGGTCAGCTCGTAAGTCTGTTCTCCCATTTAAAATTACATTGGCGGTGCCCCGGAAGAGCAGAGGGTACGTTTTGAGAGCCCTTTGCCTTGCCAGCGATTAAAGACCCACCAAAATGACAGGTCTGCTCGTAAGTCTGTTCTCTCCTTTAAAATTACATTGGCGGTGCCCCGGAAGAGCAGAGGGGACGTTTTGAGAGCCCTTTGCCTTGCCAGCGATTAAAGACCCACCAAAATGACAGGTCTGCTCGTAAGTCTGTTCTCTCCTTTAAAATTACATTGGCGGTGCCCCGGAAAAGCAGAGGGGACGTTTTGAGAGCCCTTTGCCTTGCCAGCGATTAAAGGCCCACCAAAATGACAGGTCAGCTCGTAAGTCTGTTCTCCCATTTAAAATTACATTGGCGGTGCCCCGGAAGAGCAGAGGGGACGTTTTGAGAGCCCTTTGCCTTGCCAGCGATTAAAGACCCACCAAAATGACAGGTCTGCTCGTAAGTCTGTTCTCCCATTTAAAATTACATTGGCGGTGCTCCGGAAGAGCAGAGGGCACCTTTTGAGAGCCGCCCTTTGCCTTGCCATCGATTAAAGGCCCACCAAAATGACAGGTCTGCTCGTAAGTCTGATCTCCCATTTAAAATTACATTGCTTTAAGATTTTTAAGCTTTCTTTAAGAAAAATCTAGTGCTCAAATTCATTTTCATACATTTTTATCATGCTATTTGAGGAATAACGTTGGACAAATTCAAAAGCTTATCGCTCGAGTCCCGCCTGCACTTCTGAAACAAATTCTATGGCAGGCATATTCGAGGTTTGCTGCCCAGCAGCAAGATGTGTAATAGCTTTAATCTTGATGAACCCGAGGCGTACCCCCCCCCCCCTAATCTCCTTCTTCCTCCTTCCCTTGGATGACCCTAATTTCCTATCTCATCCAGCAAGGTGATATACCCAGCGCCGGATTTAGGCACGGGCAACATGGGCCGTGGCCCAGGGCGGCAGATTTCTGGGGGCGGCAAATTTTTCACGGCAATTTTTTTTTTTTTTTTTTTTTTTTAATGGGTGCTGTCGCAAGTGCAGCTTCGAAAGTGGAACAGCTGACACGATGGTAGACGAGTAAAGAATATGCAAAGACTCAGAATTTTAAATTGCAGTGGCCACTTGAGGGCGCGGGGCGGGCGGCTCGGTGACGCTGACATGACGGTGCCAGCGGCCGGCGCATCATTTCGTAGCCTTGCGTTTCATCTGAATTCAGGCTTGTTGCTGATTTTCTTGCCGAAAACAACTGCATTGTTATCACCACTAAAATCCAAGTCATTTCGGGTAAAACTATTGGGAAATGTCTCTAAAAATCACGTAATTTTGCACCTTAAGAAGGATAAAATCACGAAAATTTCCTGTAGGCTGATTCTCCCTGTCTATCTCGTACGAGAGGACACGAGATAGACGAGATAAACAACTCTATCTCATGCAAAGAGATAGGGTGAGACAGGAGCACTACCATCCAAACATATCGTAGCTCGGGGATTTGAGGTTATGTGATTAGGTTGCCAACTTTTACACAGGCTCTTGTGGGGGAAAGAGGAATTTTTGCGGTTTTTTCTAGTTTTTACTAATTTTTCGGCTGTAATAACCAGATTTACTTGGTCAGGGCACTTCCCTGGATGTTCCAGAGCGTTTCCGCGAAAAAACACTTTTTTCACAAAATTACGCGAAACACCAAAGGGTCACCCTTTCACATCGACCCAAAGTAAGCAAGGGTCCCCCCTTTGGTGTTACATATTTTGGTGTGTAATTTTGCGGAAAAAGTGGTTTTTCACAGAAACGCTCTAGAACATCCAAGGAAGTGCCCTGATCAAGTATACATGGTTTTCACAGCCGAAAAATTAGTAAAAACTAGAAAAAACAGCAAAAATTTCTCTTTTCCCCATAAGAGACTGTATAAAAGTTGGCAACCTAATCACATAACCTCAAACCCCCGAGCTACGATGTGTTCAGATGGTATTGCTCGGAGTCATCTCGTCTTGTCTCGTAAAATGAGCAGAATCAACCCTCAGACCCCCTCTTAGCTGGGCAGGGTTGCAAAATTTCCCGATTGAGCAATCCGTGGATCGCGTGAAAATAAAATAGGGAAATTTCTCTAAAAATCACGACATTTTGCACCTTTAAGAGGTAAAAATCACAAAAATTTCCGGTGGTGGATCTCCAGACCCTCCCCAGCTGGGCAGGGTTGCAAAATTGCTCGATCGAGCAATACGTGGATCGCGTGAAAGTGAGGAAATTTGTCAATTTTTTTTTTTTTTTTATGGCTACCTACAAGTTTTTTTTACTTTCTCGCTCCCCCCTAAGGAGAGAAAGTATTGTCATCATGAAAAATTTCGAAGTTGGGGTTTTTCCATATCTTGGCATTTCAGGTCCCCCTGAACTCAAAAATCATATTCCCAAAAAATGTCTGTCCGTCAGTCCGTCCGTCCGTCCGTCTGTGGTACATCATAACTTCTAACCTATGGGTCCATTAGCATCCAAATTTGGCAAGAGGAGTTCTTTCAGATAGTGCTAGAGGCGTTTTTTTTGTTTTTCCTTGAAATTGAATTTGAGGGTTGTTAGGGGGGTTTTTACCCCTAAAATAGGGTAAAAATTGAAATTCCTTAAAAATGGCTCTAAGGATTTCCTTGAAACTAGGTGAAAATATGCTCCTAAGACAGACAAATCGAATGGCATTATTCGTTTTTTTGAGAAAACCCAAATAAGGGTAGTTATGGGAGAGGGGGGTGGGGGAAATGGGGAAAATTACCTGTTTCCGAGACCACCATTGTGAGGATTTTCTTGAAACTTGGAGAAAATATGCTCCTAAGATAGACACATCGAATGGCAGCATTGATTCGACCAAGAAAAACCAAATAAGGGTAGTTATGGGAGAGGGGGGTGGGGGAAATGGGGGAAAAATACCCGTTTCCGAGACCACCACCGTGAGGATTTTCTTGAGACTTGGAGAAAATATGCTCCTAAGATAGACAGATCGAATGGCAGCATTGATTTGACTAAGAAAAACCAAATAAGGGTAGTTATGGGAGAGGGGGGTGGGGTAGACAGGTAAAACTTCAATTTTTGAGAGCACCACTTAGAGGTTTGTATTCAGTGGTGTAGCCTGCAATCTGGCATAGCTGCATTTGGTCCATTTCCACCCATGGAAAGGTCAAACTATCAAGAGTACACGGTGCACTCCACCTAATCGATATTTTACATGAATTCAAATGGAGCAAATTCAGCGATGCCAAATTTCAAGTGTTAACACTATTTAAAAAATCATAAATGTACTCACTGTTCTGATTCCAATAAGTAGTAGTGTTTGACATGTAAAGATTTTGATATTAGAGCCGTAATTATGCAGCTCCAAATGAGAAAACACTGAAACCCTGGTTAAGAATTGCTGTGTTTTTCTTGCTTGGAACTACCACAATGAAGGGGGAAAGCTGCCTATATGGCACACATTTAAATTTCGTAGAAGAGTAAAATTAAATACCTCTTTTAAAAAAAAACTGTCGGACCATCGGTCAATGATAAGATTTTGATGTTTGACCGGTGAAATTAGATTCAAAGAAAACGAGGTCACTGATGAGGGAACACTAACACACAAACACACGCACACGTTATCACTCAAAATAAGGCTGCTTTGAGATCTGTGTTGACAATGGAGATTCTGCGGTGCACTTGAACTAACTTATTTTCAGAAGATGAGTAAATGTACTAAAAGAGAAAATTGGAGTTTTGACAGACACTATGGGAGATAAATTTAAAGCTGACCAAACTCTTCGTGATAATTAGATTTAACCACGAACTACTTAATGGTTAGGCCCTAACCTATTTGCTTCTTCTCAACCAAATGTAAACACGGACAAGAAGGAAGAATTGGCTGTGAGCATTGAATGAAGAGGGGGCGACTGGCACTGCCTGAGCTGGGAATTGGGATGAGTGAAATGTAGGTATAGCTAAGGGGAATCAGGGGTTCTCCCTCTTCCTCGAGAATCGCGGCAAGTCCATGATGCCTGAGGGGTGTCGACTGTCGGAAATTTCCGGGAAGAAATCTGTTTCCATACCCCTCAAGATAGACTCGCCCAACTCTCGAAGACATGGTCTTATCAGTTATCTGGTGGTTGGCGAACACTCACTCGCAACTGCATCACATGGAACTCACACAACTGCTTCGCCGGCAAAAGCGTTTTGTTGAGACCAGAAATACACTTCACACGACATCTATTCTCAAGCGCAAATAACCACTGAACTTAAAGGTTGTGGGTTTGAATCTCGGTCTGATTATTTTCATGGTCACAGATCTCGTCATCCAGAGTGAACTACCTTCTTATTTCATCCCCTTTTTGAATAATTAGGATCGCCACATTTCTTTTGCAAGTGTAGTTTCTTTCCTCTTGTCCCGCAGATGCCTTAAAGTAAAGCTAAGTTGATTTTGGAAGTCATCATTTTTCTGGGTTATCTAATCTCAGCAGTATTGTTGAACCGAAATATGACTATACTTAATTAATAATCTTGTACACCCCTATGCTGTAAAGTATAGGAAACATGGAGCGAGAAAGTCGCGTGCGGGTACCCGCAACATATTGCGCCCCCGCCCCAAAATGACGGCGCGTAGCACCGTAGCCTGCGCGAAGCGCTAGGGGGATTGGGGGCGAAGCCCCCAAAAATCGGCGCGAAGCGCCGATTTTTTTTTTACAGAAAATGTCTCAAATTTTCAAAATATGGGTAAATTTGCGTACCCACAGTGTTTAAATGTTAAAATAAGAAAACAAAAAAAAGTTATCACTTCCCAAATTTTTGTGAGGAAATTTTTCGAAAATCCTGTGAGGAAAAAGTCCCGAATCGCGTGAAACCCCCGGCGTTTTGGAAAATTTTGCACCCCTGTAGCTGGGGGCGACCCCGACCTTCTTTTGGGCGTGGGCTTGGATGGGGGCGGCAAATAGTGAAATGGCCCATGGGCGGCAAATGTGTAAATCCGGCGCTGGATATACCCCCTGATAAAAACTGTACAATGACATATCGCCCTGGATACTTTCGGGTAGCATTTTCATATCGAGATTGGGGACTTCCAATCGGAATTTAAGCCGACAATCAAGTTAATGATATCAATCACTCGTAACGTTTTAATGATTGGCTTGCTTTGATTCTTTGATTATTTTTCGATTTATCCTAATCGTTTCTATGTTTCTCGGTCTCTAATATAAGTAATCAATTCTTCTCTCTAGCTCTACTATTTTGCTTTCAGTGGCGGAGCACGTTTTCGGCAACGTTGCATTTCGTCCATTCAGTAACCCTTGGAAATTATCAAACCATTATGGGTGTTTGGTGACCATTTCCGAATTCGACTTTTTACGTAGATTTGAATCATTAAAATGCAACGCTGCCAAATAGCCATGCCATGTTGTTCGATTTTGAAAAGCTCCGGATTTTTCTTCGGTAATGCAACTCAAAGCCAGCTTCAAATACCTACATGTCGCGAGACAAAAGCCCTCCGCTTTGGCCAATGGGGCTATTGCACACTTTTGCTATAAGCGATTTAATAGTCGATTATGGCGTAAAAACCTCAAAAAATAACAATGGCGGCACTAAAAACTTCCAAAATCCACTCCTAAACTCAATAAACGCAGTTACTTGCGGGAGCGTAATGGTGGCCGAAGGCACTAACAATGGGAGATTCCTATCTTAATTTCGTCATTCTCTTTCTATGCTGACAAGGATGATTCACAGAGTAATTAGTCATCAGAGTAATGATCCACATCCGATGAATGGTACCGCAACACCAAGTGACACCGGTGTCAAATGAAAGTAGTCTCATATTGGTCACTTCTTGATGGAGTTTCAGAATTGTTAGATGAGAATCTCCCATTGTTAGTGCCTTCGGCCACCATTACGCTCCCGCAAATAACTGCGTTTATTGAGTTTAGGAGTGGATTTTGGAAGTTTATAGTGCCGCCATCGTTATTTTTTGAGGTTTTTACGCCATAATCGACTATTAAATCGCTTATAGCAAAAGTGTGCAATAGCCCGATTGACTATTTTAATAAGAAGGGGGAAATTCAAAAATGACAGGGGCGGCTCGTGCAATTTGGCAACAATGTCATCCCTCCATTTGATTGCATGTAAAACAATCGATTCGAAAGTGAAGCAGCGCTTCACCAAAAATCGATTGTTAAACATACATTCAAATGGAGCGAATACATTGTTGCCAAATAGCACGAGCCGCCACCGAAAACTGACCAATGTAATTTCGGTTTCAAGTCTGAAAAAAGCATCGAATCCAATCAGATTCCTGGATTTTAAATTCCCTGCTCGTCACAAGGGCAGCCTCTATTGCTGTCAACACGCACGCTGCAGTCTGCACAAACATCTTCAGAAATCAGGCCGCTCTGGCGCTCTCGCAACTTCACGGCGATATGTGATTACTTAATACCTATCAATCCATTGAACCTAGCAAAGACGCAAACGGCTGAATAAGACAGGAAAAAGTATAGTGAGCTCCCTCAAAATTAGTTCTTTCAGAGGAAAAAAAGAAAAAAGAGGAGAAGACCCTACTCTACTGCCTTCCCTATTGTAAATTTTTTTGTTGACCGCGCGTCAATTAGTTGGTACATTTCTCAATGTTTTTGTTGAACCGCCAGCAGAATTCTGCTGGCCGACCACTAACATTTTGTTGGCAACCATCAAAGAATATCGGCCAGCAGAATTCTACTGGCGGTCAACAAAAACATGGGAGAAATGGAACAACTAATAAATTGACGGTCAAAAAATGTTTTGTTTTGTTTTTTGTTTATTTCTTTTAATAAGGATTGTTTGAGGATGCTTCGAAACTTTTTATTCGATTCTGGGGGGGGGGGGGGGGGGGGTAGGTTGTCTTCTGCGGTGACTTCGGTTGGTTTTTTGTTGTTATTAATAAATATCGCGTGGGTATTACTAGTGCACTGGTCCTTTACCTGATAATTACTTATTTTGTTTAAAAAAACATGTCTGAAATTGGATGACAAGTAAATAATCGATAGATATAATACCTGTAATAATGGGTCAGTTGCAAGGGTCTAAAATGTCCCGGTACTTATAAAGAAAATGAAAGTACTTGATGAGCTAAGAACAAAAATGTCTTTGGTTTCTAATTAAGTAAGTCCCATTGTTCCGAAGATGAGATTTTGGCACAATACACATTGTTTTAAATGGGAATTCCGCGTAGTGACGTCACTACGCACACGATTTTTTACAACTTTACTCGCGTGTATCTCTGAGACCGGGACATTTTGGAAAAAAACCAAAGGCACCATCGTTCTCAGCTCATCGAGAACTATCAGTTTCTTTATAAAAAAC
Organism: Trialeurodes vaporariorum; assembly: GCA_011764245.1. NCBI lineage: Eukaryota > Metazoa > Arthropoda > Insecta > Hemiptera > Aleyrodidae > Trialeurodes > Trialeurodes vaporariorum. The sequence goes on from VMOF01000002.1 coordinate 79,141,577, forward strand.
ACAACATTTCAGACCCTTGCAACTGCCTCATTGTTAGCATGAACATTTAGTTAGGTACTCACTTTTTGATTCCAAATTTCGTCACGTGACAAGACAAGGCCGTTGAGAAAAATAAACGAACAGGAACGCCGGCAGACTCAATCGTCAAATAATAATAAATTCTGTTTAACCTTATACCTACGCGCGTCTTTGTTACGTAACATTAACAACTCTACCGAATTGTCAAGAGATGCCGCGCTCTCAAACATCGATCGAGATGAAAACAAGCCGCAGCATCCGCGAAAAATCACTTTAATTCGAATGAGATTTTGAATTCGCATAAGTATGCTCACTCACTGCAGGTCAGTCAAGAAAATCGAGTCGTGGATATATTCCATCGTTTCGCGCGAACATCGACACTCGCGCTAGTTTCCAAACACTGAGACTTAGCGGCGCGCGTTGCTCCGGGTTTCGACGCATCGAGGGAGAAGGACGCAACGTCCTATATGAAAGAACGGCGGCGCGCGGTGCGCGCGGCCGCGGCGGTAGAAATAAAAAGTGGTAGTGGCAACTTTCCCCCACCGCTTATCGTTTTGAGGCCCTTCTCTGTTCTCTCTGTCTCTCATCAATTTTAAATCCACCTACCGTGGCGTCTATAGTTCTTACATGTGTAAGTATGGTCGCCGCACGTAGGAGTATTTGACCCGAAAACCTGGCCAAAAACGGAAAATTGAAAAGTCGTCCAAAAAACAAACTATTGATGGTTTTTGAGAGGTAAGTAACCGCTTTAATGTGTAATAGATGTGTCGGAACATCTACGTTTACCTACTGTTTAGGGGACAACATGGAACTGAGCGCTCGACGCACCTGCGGTTGTTCACCGCTAGAAGCACTGTTAATAATCAGTCAACATTTTCCATCGAGGACAAGCGTTGGGGCATCCAAACATTTCAGCGATTACGGACGTTGCTTTAGATGGTATGTGCTTCATTATGATGGCAAAAATTTATTTTTCCGAGCATTTTTGACCCTTTTACATCTAATTTAAAATGGACATGAAAAAAATCTCTAATTTTAGGCTCTATCTTTTTAAAAAAAGGCAATTTTGAATACGTTCCGGGCACAACCAAAACAAGGTGGTTAGAGTAGACCCTTTCAGGCAACTGCTCCAACAGTCAAAAATTGCAAGAAATTGCCCCCTTTTTTTTAAAAAATATGTTGAAGTCAATCCTTTTTTATGAAATAAGCGTCAATAACTCGGCAAAAAAATGAGCTATCGACCTTTCGTTTGAGCCAAAATTCTTAATTTTTTACCCCTTTTCCAACCATAAACCGTGCAATAGGAGTTTTGAGTTTAAATTGGAAAATTAACCAAAATCGATTTTCAAATATTCAAGAAGACGCAAATATTTTTGGCCAGGTTTTTGGGGTAAATACTCCTACGTGCGCCGGGGGTGACCGCCTGCCGCTTTTAGTTTCATCTTACCATGTTCGGTGATCAGCTAGACTACATGCTGTAGAAAGAAATCACCATCAGTTCAGTGGCGTAGCATGCAATTTGGCAACCTTGTATTGTGTCCATTTAAACTCATTTGAAAAGTCGAATGCGAAGGTGTTCACCGAACACCCAATAGTTCGATCTTTTTCATGGGTTTTAATGGACGAACTGCAGCGTTGCCAAATTGCAAGCTACGCCACTGCATCAGTTGCATACAGAAGGAAAAAAAAGGTAGGTATAAATTTGAATGCTGACAGTGAGTTGCACGAAAAGCGATGCGGCGATGCTGCAGCGTTCCTTTGTATTGCACACGTGACCCTCGACGTCTCGACCAGTGCCGTTTAATAAAGCGCACGGGTCATTATTTTGTAACGGGTGGGACATTCAGACGACTTTGTCGTAATTTTTTTCAACTTTTTTATCATTTAAATGAAAAAACTATCCCACCAACAGAAAGGTCTTAACTTCTAGATATTGATAGGATTTCCAAAATTTAAAAAAAAGTCTACCCAAAGTTGAGAAAAGAGCAAAATAAGGATGTAACGGGTGGGACAGAAAATAGACAAGGTTTTTGAATCACTTCAGAAAAAGTTGAAACTCTGTGAGTTTTGAAGAGATACCAATTTGGAAAAAAATATATGTTAAAGGTGAGGGTATAAGCTTTGATCCTACATAATGTTTTTTTCATTTACTAAATTATTTTTCTTTAAAAAAATTAAAAAGTAGCGTAACGGGTGGGATAGCTAGGTTTTGTAACGGGTGGGACGCGTGTGATTTCGTCATTGAAAATATACATCAAACCTGCTGTGACATCAACACGTTTGACCTTATTAGATTTAGATAATATTTTCGTCTCTGGTTGCATTTTAATGCAAAACAAGACTGCTAGGCTCTAATTTTTAATTTTCAATTTTTGCATATCATGTCCACTTTACTGTAGAATGACCCGTACCTATATTTTTAGTGAGATTCCCGAATTTAACGATATAGTTCCATTGGTGAGTGCATGAAAAGATTATGTATACATGGGTATTTAAATTTTAGCCAAATGGTACGTTTATGTCATATTATGAGCCAGTGGCGGCTCGTGCGATTTGGCAACAGTGTTTTTATCCCATTTAAATACATGTAAAACAATCGAAACTCGAGGAGGCTGCCAGCCTCCGCTTGAATCGATTTTTCACCTAAGTTTAAGTGGGAAAGATGCATGGTTGCCAAATCTCACGAGCCGCTACTGTTATGAGCGCGCTATGTGATTTATGTGCTATTTATAATCTTTTTGTTCACTAATGAAATCTCCTCTCTGAGTTTAGACATTGACGTAAAATAAAACTGTTTAATGCATAGTGCATAGTGGTAGAACTATAGACTCTCAATGATAACATGCTGGTGCAGGCCGATCATGCTTTTTCGGACGACACGGGGCGAGATAGCGGGAATCGATTAATCGATTTAATACTGTTTACATGGTTAAGTGGATGAATCGATTCTAGCTATCTCGATTCGTCCAAAAGATTGGAATCGGCTCGCAGGACTTTGAATTAATTTTTCGTTCGATAGGTAAATTTGATTTTTCGCTCGCTGTCTTGATCAGACCGGTTGAGTTCAAATTTCGCTTTTCTGCGATCTTGTAATTTTATCCAAACAACGTTTCAATCAGATGCAGCGCGTAAATTTTTCAAGTCACAAAACCCCCCCTCCTGAAGATGTAAGAATCTATGCGTCTTACTCTTAAAATACGAATTGGAATAAATAATTAAGTCAAATGAATACGGTGCAAAGAGAGTAGGTAGATATAACCCGGTCAGCATACACCCAGATTTCTTACTGCAAATTACCTAAATTATGGAAAATTTGCATGCAATAATTGCAAATCGTCGACAGTGAAGTTGCAAACTTATCTCTTTTAACCCTTTAAGGGCAAAGCCCGAATATACTCGTTTTTCTTCTCTAGTCTACTTCACATTCTTTCAATCTTCATTCCGGATAAACGCGACTATTGATGAAGGTAAGGTGTATTCGGGGCGCCTTCAATGTATCGTATAGGCAATTTCAACTCCCCCAAGTACGAACAGTTAACTATCTACCCTTTCTGAACTGAAGAGTGGCGTCCTTTTGAAACCAACCAACCAACCACCAATAACCTGGGACCAATAAATGTAAGGTCCGGACGGTCCTTGTTCTTTAACGTTAGGTGCAGTCATAACCAATCAGAAGCGAGGATTCGCTACTTGGGGTCGAGTACAAGAAACCGTCCGTACCGTACATTTATTGGTCCCTGGCCCTTAGAAGGTTAAATATCATGACAGCATCGACGATCCTTGCACTTCCCAAAGAATTGTCAACCGTACCCACTTTCCCATATCCTTAACAGTCCAGTTATTGGCGGGGGGGGGCTGTTTATTTTTGCCCCTCCCCCCCTTACAAACAAAACAAAAAACTACGTTTAGCAGAAAATTCTCCGTTTTTCTTCACTTTTAGGTATACGCCACTTCACTTCAGTATAAACACTAAAAATACATCGTACTTTAACTTATATTTATCAATAAATCTAAAACTTCCTAGTTTGTGGAGTACCTATATACTATATAGTGCACGTGCAGTGTGGCATTTTGACCATTTGAATCCTTGAAAAAGATCAAACTAATGGCGATGTTTGTGAATAGGTACCCTTGAATTCGATATTTTACGTGGATTTCTTACTACTCCTCATTCATAGTTTCGCTCACATGATGAGCGGCCTTTAATGATGGTTAAAGCTATATATAGCTGTGTATCTTTCATGAAAAAAGCTTGATAGCGTAAGTAGGTAAGTATTTGAGTAAATTTGTGAAGAATGTATGAGACCACAGAGAACAAGGATATGGATGAAATTTGACTCCCAGAGGTATTTGCCACTAGGAATTATTTACAGACAGACGATACGCATGAGTAAGGTTTCTGACCTAGAAGAGAGGATCCACAGGATGATTCATAAAATCAATGAGCCCATCTCATAGATACTTGAGCACTTCTTTTTCACACTCACGTAGAGAAACTTATTTGAAACCTCTTCGCTGTTTTTTCCCGCCCGAAAGGACATACAGCTCTGCGAGCCCCTTCACAAGCTTTACAAAATAAAAGACAAGGAAAGCGCCCGAGTACAGAAGTAAACAAATAAATAAAAAAAATAAAAAAAAAAATAGAAATGTAATTAATGACGGAAGAATTGGCACGACGCGACGGTACGTGCGCAATTATAGTCGCCTAAAAGTAAAAAAATAACAATTATAAGTAATCTATGATATAGTAACCTCAGGCTCAGTGACGCGTTGTGTGCAATCTGGCAACGTACTCTTTAGGCCCAGTAGCGTAGCTAGCTGAGCAAGCGCCCCCCCTGCCGATTCGAATGCTGCGCCCCTCTTTTTTAATGAAAAAATTGACCGCCTCGGTGGAGCCCCCCTTTTCTTCGCACCCGTACCAGTCGGAGCCTTTGTCGGAAAAATTCCTTTCTTTAAAAATTGTTGTAAATTAATGTAGAAAAATTGTTTATTTATTCACAATGATAAAACTAAAAAAAAAATAAAAAAAACGTATCGCTATCGCATTCATGAGTTTGAAAAAGCTCCGAACTTTGTGAACGTGAATTTTGGCAGAAGCACTTAGAGCTTTTACGTTGCTTTATCCTTACTTTTCTTAGCTTCTATTTTTCTCAATCTGTTCTCTTTTCTTTCTTTTTCTCCTTTTCCTTTTTTCCCTTTTTCCTTTCCTTTTCTCATTTTCGCTCTTCCTGTTTCGCTTCTCAAAATTTTTGCGCTCCCCAATGCGTTGCGCCCCCCCCCCCCGCCCGGCGGGGTCAGCGGGGCCTATAGCTACGCCACTGGACTTTAGCCCATGCAAACTCATAAAAGAAATCGAATTATTGGGTGTGCGGCAAATGCTCCCGCATTCGACCTTTTGCTTGCGTGTAAGTGTGCAAAATGCAACTTGTCCTGATTATTGCTCGCCACTGCGATCTGTGAGTCAGGCTCGAATTTATATGCCCATAGCGTCGCAGGAAGCTTTATGATAATTTGTTTTCTCTGCTAGGGATTGCTCATGAGCGCTATACTTTTCGCCCCGAACAAACGTCTCTAGATTTGTTCATAGGTTTCATCTAGTCGATTTACAATGTTTCCCTGTCATACTTTAACAGAAAAAAAAATAAGTGAAACAAAAATAAAGTATTTCGCTCCATGCCTCTGCAAAGCAAAAATCTACGTTTACTTATCGTATGTATCGATCCTAAAATTCACCATCTCGTCGCTGTTTCCAATATGCTGACCCCCTCCCCCGTTAAACCTTCTATTACCCTACCCAAGTATATATTTTACCCTCTACTTTCCGTTACTTAACGGCTTATATTGGTCACCCTTCCCCCTCTCCAATGGGGCAGTTGCAAGAGTCTGAAATGTTGTGTTTTTTATGAAGTAAATGATAGAACTCGATGAGCTGAGAAAAATTGTGCCTTTGGTTTTTGCATAAGTGTCCCGGTTTTAGAGATACACACGTGTAAAGTTGTAAAAAATGGTGAGCGTAGTGACGTCACTACGCGGAATTCCCATTTAAAACAATGTATTTTGGGTCAAAATCTCATCTTTAGAACAATGGGACTTAATTAGAAACCAAAGGCATCTTTGTCCTCAGCTCATCAAGTACTTTCATTTTCTTCATAAAAAACACTAAATTTCAGACCCCATGCAACTGCCCCATTGATCTATGCCGTGAAATCGTGAAACGTCCGCTTTTTGTGTCAGCACTCTATCATAATCACGGCGTGATAAGGAGGTAGGTTGTTACATTGATTCTAAATGCGATTTCTATGATTTTCTAATGATGAAGGGGAAGTTGACCCCCCCCCCCCCCATGACGCCCCTGCTCTCTATCCTTCTTTATGTTTTCGACTCTTTTTGAGCTCCATGAGCGTGGTGGCGTAGCGGCACCCCCTAGTCCCTATACTTGAGGAGATTCCATCAAAGGGATTCAACCTTTCAAGCATTTACAAAGTAATGTTCCGTTGAGCTCCTTCTATTCAAGGCATAGGCAAAATGAACATCGCAGAGTAATAATAATGTTCAACTATACCCACTCGATTAGAGCAAGTGAGCTCTGGAGATGTAGCCTAGTGAAAGGGTTAAGTAAAGACCCTGAATCTTCACAAAAAGCGCAATTACAAAAGTTCCCCTCCTAAGGCCCTGAATAACGGCCACGGAAGAAGGAAAAAGGCGATATAACCTGCCTGAAAGTGACAAATAATGGGAAAAATTAGACTTCAGTCTTCCCCCCTCTACGCCAAGATTTTTTCGGTATACGCTCTAGCTGCACAACCATTAAGGTCAAATTAATCGATAAAAACACACCCTGATAAAAATTGACATTATTACACCGCGCTACCTAATTGGGCTGGCGCTGGATTGAAAAACGGTACTTTGGTAACTGGTGACGCAGCGAAGCTCGAATCGAACCGCAGGAATAGCCCACCTAGCTAAAACTATTCCTGTTTTTTTTTTTTTTTTTTTTTTTTTTTTTTCCTATCTTTCAGAGGAACGGAAAAATGGTAAGGGCAATTTGCAATTGCAATGACAGTGGCTCTGGAGGACAAAGAAATTTCTCCTTCTCTTCAAAAAACGGGGAAATTTTTCCTGCGAAGAAACTCCATGCAAAAAAAGAAAAAAGTTTCTCTGGCATTTTTGCGTGACTATAATTATTTTGTTTGGAACGAAAAATTTCAATTTCTCCTTGAATCCCATCCCTGAATCCTAAAGTCCTCGACCCTCGTCCTAAGTTGTCCAGTGTCCACGTCATGTTGTAAGAGAGTGCCTTCAATTTTCAGAGTGTGCAATGAGCATTGCATTCGTGCAATGGAATTGCGTAACTCAAAGAATGAAGGCGTTTTCAACTGCAGGTGCTAGAAAGAGTCCAGAACTTGGCGAGGAGTAAGCTCGAAAACCTGACCTTTTCGCCGGTCCCCACGTGGTAGGTAAATATTGAGAACTGACAGATTCCAAGAAAGTTGAAAAAAGTTACTAACAAAATCTAGAGGATAATGTGAAGCACTGGTTTGAATTAGTTTCAAGATTTTATGAAAAAAATTCGTCAAAATTATTTTTTTACTCAGCTAGAGACCGTAGACTTACAATCAGTGACAAAAAGAATGTCGGACAACTCCTTGGAGTTTTGGCATCGATAATTAGATAGGCCACCAGCAATTCTTAAATTGATTAAGATAGGTATTGCAGGTAGCCTATTTCCAGGAGCGGTCCGACATTCTTTATGTCCAGGAACGTACAAAAGACTGCATAGTAGCCGACCGCTTTTTTTCCAGGATTTCATGAAAAGACAAATGGGTAACAGCGTATAATTACCGCTACCTTATTTAACGCATATTTTACTATCTGGTTCATGCTTTCGGGTATCTCGGAGATGCATAAGCATCAATTTTTGTGAAAATTGGTCTAGAAGGTAATTTCACTCAGCCTTTTCAATTCTTGGGTCAAACATTGTTGAAGGTAATAAGGTAAGCCTGGTTTCCAATGAGTGTTGACACAACGTAATGGAATCCAGCCACTTCCAAGAGAAAGTGGTCATCCTCAATGCAACGCATCAGCTACCAACTTCCTTCTTCAATGATCAGCTGTTTCCTAGTAAGCAGGCTGAGATCATGAAGAATTTCATTAGCTCAGAATAATGTGGCTTACAAAAATTGAAATTAAAACAAAAAGAGATTAAAGAAAGAGCCTATGCAATGAGGTAACAGAGCCACGACCAAGGTACTTATATTTAACAGGTATGCTTGACTCGCTTCCAGCGTCATCTTCAGTGGCGTGCAGTTCAAAAAGCATTCCAAGGTGGCCGACAAAAGAAGAAAACATTGTATACTCTTACCAGAAAACATTGGGCTCCCCTCTCCAGAAAAGCAGAAAATAGCCCGATGTTTTCTGGAAAGAGTATACCATGTTTTCTCCTTTTGTCGGCCATCTTGGTATGCTTTTTGAACTGCGCGCCACTGAAGATGACGCGGGAAGCGAATCGAGCATACCGGTTAAATATAAGTACCTTGAGCCACGGCAAAGTTTTCAACAATCAAAAAAACTAAAATTTACCCAACAAATTCCAGGTTAAGTCACAAATTTCACAACTTTCAATTTCAATTGTTTATTTTGACTACTTACAAGACTGAGAATGGATAAAACATTTTACAGATCAACCGTGAATGAAGATTGACTGAAAGGCTAAAAAGTAAAACTTGATAGAAATTGATTGACGATCCAAAAAGGAAATGTTTTGCAATGATTGGCAGCGTAAAAAAAAAAAGAGAAATAAATGTATCATACAAGTCTATCACATTAAAATATACATATAAAGTTTCATGAGTTACTACAAGGAAGGCAGTTTCAAAATTATTTACATTTCTACTTAAGCTAGATTGTCATCACATTTTATGAGCTTGTTGGGATAGAAAAGAGCCAAAAAATATTTATAAAAACTTAAAAATTCTGCATGAATGCTGAGTATGATTGATTTATGATCAGTGTAAAATTAATGCACATTATACATGACGCCACAATGTAGTTTTATAAAATTTTAAATTTTTAAAACAGTTCCACGCTATATTATTTAAAACATCACCAACAAGAGGAACATTTTTTATTGAGTATCTGGGAGGGAAAGTAATTCAGAGGAGACCTTTACCACGTAAGCTTTATACACGACTTCTAGGTAAGGCATTGAAATGATACAGGTAAGGAGGGCAGATGTCAACATCCGCACTATTTACAAATAACAGATTTTTAAAATCTAGGAACCTTCGCACAAAAAGCATGTGTATAAAAGGGTTGCCACTCACAGGGAAAATTAGGAAGATACAGGGATGTGGATGAGGGAAAAAACACAAAAAACACTGGGAATTTTGGCCAAATTTGGAAAACACAGGAATTTTTTTTTTCTCCCTAAGGCTCCATATTTAATAGATTTGTGGGGCCTACAAATATTGAAGTGAAAAGATGAGCGGGAACTTACTAACTGTGCAAATCTACTTTGAAGTACTCAGTCAGTGCAAAATGATCATGGTCATGGCTAATGTTATTTTCTTACATTGTGGTTCCGCGTAAAATTTTTTGCAAACGGAAAAAACAGGAATAACACTGGGAATTGGGAAACCTCCAAAGAGTGGTAACCCTTGCGCGAAATCTTAAATCAAAACCAAGGAAATGAAGCGCGCGGAAGTTAAAAACAAAAATACGGTGGTAAATAACATCTTTCATGTAAAAAAGGGAGGAAATTGTAAAATCCAGTTTCAAGATAATCGCAATCAAAGGAACATGAAAATTTATCTTTCTCTAAATTGCATTGTTCGCAAACCTCAGCTTCAGATTCAGCGACCCAAAATACATGAGAAACGAAAAAGAAAAATTCTCCTACATTTAATGTAGCATAGACCACCTTTTTCAACAAATCTGACCTGGACTACCAGGTCACATTTGTTTTTGATTTTGCAACCTGATTGAGTTAGGAACAAATTAAAACTTCAAGTGCGATTCTCTCTAAAACCAAATTCTATGCTCTGTACGGGAATAAAATGTCAGTGGAGTCAACTACTTTCAAAAGGTTGTATTTGCAACAATGTTTAAGACATATATAAAAATATAATTTTTTTTTTTTTAAACAGATCAATGTGGAAAGAAGTCCTGTACAACCTTCTTACTCATTTTTCAGGAATAACCCCCCCCCCTCCCCCCTCCCGCGTAAAATGGCATTACTGTCAAACTCTTTCAAAAGGACTCAATTACAACCGTTTGCTTCGAAAAGGACCTTAACACAATCATCCACAGTCAAAACAGCGTACATTCTGGTATCTACAATCGGAAGAGCTTAACATTACTTGATGCAGTTCTTCCACATTTTTAGCATTTTTAGAATTCACCAGAGAATTAAACCAGTGCGCAAGATTACATAGAACTCACGCATTTTGAGTATTGGGTTGACGGATTCTCTTACAAGAAACGGTGCTTGATTTCAAAATGCATAGGCAAGCAGTTGGTTAGCAACGAGTCAGAACTGTTTCCTAAACAATCACTCACCAATCCGTTTTGATGCATTTTGGAAGCAAGCACAGCTACTTGTAAAAATCTATCAACCCGATACTCAAAATGCGTGAGCTCTAGCTCAGTGTTACAGAAAGTGTATCTATATATGTACCACAAAAATAACACTATTCATAATCTTACTAACAATGATACAACACTCCAGTGCACAAAAAACCGCTCCGAAATTGAAAGACTCGACTACAGTTTTACATTGGTTTCCACTCCTCATTGCTCCACATTGGGAAAATCTCTTCAAACAATAGAGGCCAAGAGGGTAGTTTAAACTATACAAAGCTGCAATCATAAATGCATGCTTGCTATTTTCTAATGTACTGCCAGTTGTTCATCATTCGTATAAAATTTTGGTAAGTAGCAAATACAATCTTTTGAAAGTTGATGACTTATGAGTTGAGAAACAAATTGGAGAAATAGGAAGTCTTCGTTTTGCTGATTAGATTCTCTTGGCCAATACTGAAAATACAACCGTTATCATTTGGCATTGAGGTTGGCTTGATTTTCATTCATACAGGTTATATTGGTTAAAAAAAAGAACGACAACATCCCAGTTATGCTGTTGGGTGATTCCGTGTTTCATGTGATTGGATGATTCTATGCCCTAAGTTTGAATACTTCATCAGACTTCTTCGATCACATCCAGTTTTTCTGGGACAACCCGTTATGGTTTTTCGTTTTAACATAATGGTGCTAATTTGGTCTCTCAAGATCCATCATCTAGAGAGAATGAATCCAGAAAATACGAGTTTCAAACCTTCCACTTATACTTTCTCACAAAACCTTAATTTTTCATTTTAAAATTTTAATTTCAAATTTTCTACTTTTAATTTTTTATTTTTTGTTAGGACCAATGGCTCCTCAGGGGAAACATCATCAATGAAACATCTTACGGGGGTAAAAGAGCCCAAATATCTTCAGTTTCTCACTATTTTCAAGCGTATCTATACTTTTTTATCCAAAAACAACACCATCCCTCCTAATCTACGTAGAGAAGAGATGAAGATAGGACCAAGATCTGTTTTCAAGACTCATTGGGGTTCAAACTTACACCATAATTTTAGAAATGGGTCTGTTGCAAACTTTTATGACAGCTGTAGAGAGGGTCTAATCTGGGGCAATATAGCTTGAAAATAATTTCGAGAGCATCAGAAAGTTCCAAAATTTACTGAAAAATTGACTAATGCGTTTCAACAAAATTCCTGGATGGTGGTCAAATGAGCAAGTCACAAAGGGGAAGTCCCATCAATAAACAAACTTTCTGAACTGAGAAAAGTGAGTCATCATGGAGAAAGCTGAAATTAGAAGGGAATCCCCATTGTGACCCCCAAATTTAACCGCTATTTTGGAATTTTGTTGACGCTCTTTTTGTGAGTTTATGAGAGGCTTTTGAGACTTTTTGATGCGATCTACATTATTTTCACAAGATTTAACAAGCGGATCAACGCTAAAGCAAAAGTTTGCAACATACCCATTCAAACCTATATTTTGGGGGTACATTTCACACGTAATGATGCAGGATCTTGAAAAATTACAATAGTGCCATTTTTTTTGGGATTCAACCCTTTGTCTCCTGACGGTACACATTTGTACCACCAAATTAACATGGTTTTAAATGCATTTTAAGAAAAGTCACTATGCACATCAAACTAAACGAGACAAATTAGTGATGGGTCGAATCCAAAATTTTACCGAACCTGAATCCGAATCCTAGATTGTAACACCCGAATCTTCGAATCCGAATCCTGAACCATCGCGAATCTTCCTCATTTGCAGTATTTTCAAATAATTTTCTTTAGAACCCCTACTATTTACTTTTCTATCTATGTAAAATCATCCAAAAGCATACATTTTTTTTTTAGGTTTGGACTCAGGTTCTGTGTTAAGTATATCACCAATAAGTGATTGTTATGACAGTTTTGATCTGGTAACTCATTGACTCATTCATTTACCATCATATCTCATGTGTAGTCGGTTCATTTGAGTCAACGTTTTCGAGAGGGGTAGGATAGTAGGTGTCATCTAGAGAACCATTTCTAGGGAGCAGTAATTTGCAAATTCCAAGCGGAATGGATAGAAATTGAAAAACCGTTGAACGAAGCCATTTTCTCGGAGGGTTCCGAGGGATGGATATTTCGGTCGCGTGTCTCGGCAGTAAGTAATCTTAGAGCATTGGGATTTCGGTAGTCCGTTTTTCGGTTGGATGCACTGCCGGAATACACCCGCGGGTCATATTGCCAGACGCGGAGGGTACGCGCGCGGGTAATCTCGCCTTACGCGGAGGATACGCGCGCGTTCGTATTTACGCGACTTTTTGAAATCTCGATCGGATTTGGGATTCGGATTCGAAGTCGTGATTTCAGCGGACCGAATCCGAATCCGAATCTTCATGAGGATTCGGTCGAATCCCGGCTCCATCATCACTAAGACAAATACATTCTATTTATTGAGATTGATAAAAAATTTGTGAGAAGGGTTTGTAATAGGTCCGGGTTTAAAGGGTTAAATCAAAACCGGGTGGAGTCCCCTCCAAAAAAACTAAACATGATCAAATAAATCTGATAATAGATTCAAAATCAGCCAATAATCACTCAACAGCATAACTGAGATGGAAAAACAATTGCATTCAAAAGACCCGTGTAATGAAACTTGATTAACATTAATAATAATTAAGGGCTGAAAAAGAACTACGGTAAACAGCAGAGTTGCCTAGACGCGCATAATCATATCTTACGCGTATCTTTTAATTTGAAAGAGTCTCTTTTTTTGGCAAATATTTTTAAATTTTGCGTAGGCATATTATTTTTCCTCTCCAAACCCAAGGAGCAAAAAATGACTGAAAACATATAAGGTTTTTGAGTTTTTCCCCAAGAAAAACGGTCAATTTGGAATCATCTTTTTTACATCAACGGAACTTTTATCAAAAGTTTTCTTTCGGTTAAACGAAACTTTTCCAGTAAAACCGTAAAGGAGCTGGGAAAAAACTTCAAAATAACCTTTCATCTACGTCTGTATTCTTATTTTTTGAAGAAAACGAGTGTGATTGATGCATGCTTATGGTTATCCCAAAGTTGTTTCCGTTCTTTTTCGGCCTTAAAGAAGAGTTCCGTTTAACCGAAGTAAAACTTCTCGTAAAAGTTCTGTTTACATAAAACAAATGATGCCAATTTGACCGTTTTACGCGGGAAAACTTGCGTAAAACCTTGTGTTTTTGATCCATTCTTGCGACTTGGGATGTTAAAGCATAGAAACTGGCATCACCCCATAGTTGTGGGATACAATTATACAAATTGGCATCTTTTGAAATTGGTCCACAGCAGTCCTGAAAAAACAGGCTGATGATTCTCACAGCATGTTTTGCATCCATCACATTCTAGAAACGTGATGCTTGGGAGTAAAAATCTTGCTTGTGATGAACTCATCAAACATTGGATTCTAAAGATTTGATCACAGACTCATCAAACAGAAATATAAAGCTAAGGTTAGATGTTTGTACAAGAAGCTTGCAAGCAAGGAAAAGCGTTTTTCTTTTTTCCTGGAGTTTGCAAGCAATGTTCATTAAAGTGATTCCATAGCTCTTACCTACCAAGCTGATCTATCAACATTGATCAATCTAGATCAAAATCAGGAAGATATTTTAATAGATATAGATTAGAAAAATTGAGACCATGAACTCTCGGGAGAAATTCAGTTGAGGCTCAGACCAAGTAACCCGAAGACAATTTAAATAAATGTTTAAAAACGAAAGCTGGTGGTCTTTCCTTCTTTGTACATTTATGAAAGTCTAAAATATGTAAACAGTTTTTAATCAATTAATTATGCCTACATTTATGCTCTTGTCTCATAATTACAATAGTAGGCATTATTTCAGGCACGTGGTACAAAAGTTAGATTACTAAACATTCCTTAGTTAGTTTGAGTGTACAGAATTTGTCTAGGTCTCGGTTTCAACATCTAGTTAGGAATCACTTTAATCAAGCCTTTCAACTACGAGCAGGCAAGGAAACATTTTCAAGAGAAAAAAATAAGGAGAGGAGGGGAACACAACGCACACAGAAAATCACAAGTTTGGTACAGATTTGATTTGAGATAGAAAGAGCACTTTTGATAATTTGACGTAGTGCATGAATAAAAATTCTGGAATAAATGGAATGAAATATCAACAACTTAAAATAAGCCCCAAAGTTTACTGACAATCACCTTTTTCATGTTTCGAAGTTTTTTGTTCTAAATTTGGAGCAACTAATTTGACATTCGCAAAAAATTTATGTTTCAGAGCTGATTTTGCACTAATTCTACTTACAGGATCGTAGGTCACCAGTTTCTGAAAAAAAGAGAGAAAAATTGACTCATTCATTGACCGGATATAATAAGGTCCAGTTTAATTTCTTGTTTCTGTTAAGATCAAGAGGAAGTATTGTTATCAGAAAAAAAGAAAAGGGGCAAGGGGCAAGTCAACACTATTTCTTAGTAATTTTTGTTCCCTCAATCCGAAAAACTGAAACAGAGGAAGCAGTTAAAATGCCAAAGTCGATTCTTGTAACTGAAATAAGTATTACAGCTCCTAACAGTTCTACCTCCCTCCCCCCCCCAAATAATGTAATGGGCCCAGGGTAAATAGATATTGAAGGTACCCACTTGATCAAGAATGTCATTTATCTGTTACACGCAAATCATGAGATTGCTCAATACCTGAAAAACACAGACACGGTTGGTGCCGTCAGCACAAGGGCCTCCGGCCCTTCCGGTGGTTGAGGCGCAGCCGCGCCATAATAGTGCCTTGACTCAGAGCCGAGAAAGTCCTATTCATGTTCATTTGCCGCCTACAATATGTCTACCATCAATTTTCTGGTTACAGCCAAATTTACCAAAACAAAAAACCTACAGGAGCTTCCTTTGCTTCCGACAAACCTACAGCATAAGGTTCAAACGAAAGTTTATATCTTCAAGAAGCAAAAAGCTGCGGTTAAAAGCAAAATCATTTTTCATACTTCGAAAAACTCATGTTCCCTTGTTTAAAATACTACAACAGAAGGTTCAAACAGAGGTTTATATCTTCAAGAAGCAAAAAGCTGCCGTTAAAAGCAAAATCATTTTTCATACTTGGAAAAACTCATGTTCCCTTGTTTAAAATACGTCAACTTAAAGTATCAGAATGTGACTTAGGTTGTAAGGCTTGTCAAACATTAAACATCTACTGATGATAAGAGTAGAAAAAAGTGGATACCTGTAAAAGAAAAAAATCAGATAAAGAGACGAACAAACTTACCGAAAATAAATCTACTCCATCTTCATCAAGACGTGGGACAACTTCCTTCAATTCCTGCTGTTCCCAATAAGGGAATACAGCTTTGTAATCTGGAAGCTGAGTTACTCCCGGCCAAGATTCCTCGTCAGGAGTTCCTAATGTTCGAAATATACGAAATAGCTGATCAATCTCTGAGTCTCCAGGGAAGAGTGGCTTCTTGGTAAGCTGCAAATATTAAGTTGAACATTATTCGAGAGAATAAACCAATTTACCCTGTACAGGAAAAGTAAAATCAATCGTCAAAGAATTCTGATACATTGGTTACCCAACTAAAACAGACTCTTCACTGTGATTCAGTATAAAGTGGACAAATAGACAGGAGGAGGTTAAAACTTCATTGCTTTCTCATTAACCTCCAATACAATTGCATACCTTAAACTGCATCGATTTTCTCTATTTGCTCATTTCTTCAAAATATTTTGGAACTGAGTAGTATTTCGGTAAAAGGGCGTATACCTGTTTACGCCCTTAATGTCAAGATTGTATTTTTTGAAATCCTTGCATCGTGTACTATCTGAATATATATAATTTGTACCATATGGGCCAAAAATAATACAATAATCAGTCCGGCCTGATGCATTTGGTAAAGCCGTGTTATTCGAATATTCAAGCAAATTTATTGTCAATCAGAAATTTTTTCGCAAAGTTGTCACACCACTCAAATATACCTCACCCAGGAGTTTTCTACCCGATTTCTCTCTTTTTTCATTTTTTTTCTAATTTTTTTTATTTTATTGTTATTAATTTTTTTTATTTTTTTTATTTTTTTGTAAACCTCAGAGGGATTTTCTTTACTTTAATGTTTTTCATGGAAGAATATAGTCTTACAATTAATTTGAGTAATTTAGTAATTTTTTTTTTTTTTTTTTAACTCCATCCTAGCCTTCAAAAATACAGATTTTCGGTCATAGAAATGTTGAAAATAAAGATATTCCGGTCAAAGGGCGTATAAATTGTTCCATAAAATAATCTATCGTTTACAGCCCTGGTGAGGCAGACCTCTAAAATGTTGCAGAAATGTCCTCGAATACTTGCCCTTCAAAAATATTTTCAGTTTTATGAGAAATGTTGAATACTTTTGAAAATATAAACCACTAAACTTTCAAATGCGTTTTTCTCAAAACTCACTTAAGTGGTCAAAGCCATTGATAAACGTCTAAATAGATTTTGCCATTGGCGGTCAATCAAGGCTGTTTATAAACGTCATTTATGATTGCATGCGTATTAAGTATAGCAGACGTTAAAAAACGTCCACATAATTGGTATAACGGGTTGCATAGGGGTATGTAGTTTCCAAAAAATCCGCTAGGGCGAAGCACGTCTCGGCTACTACTACGGGCGATCTTAGCGCGTTTTGCTTCTCTATTTATTGTTGTCCGTATTTGAGGTTACTCAAGTTACTGTTTGTTTTGATTGTGTTGTGTTCATGGCAAAACGTAATAAAGAAGACAAAATACGGCAATTTCCAGACTTTATCTAAACGTTGTTTCTGAAGTTGTCATCAATAAAACTTTACTTCTTTTCTATTTTTCAGATTTTATTTCAACTTATCATAAAGGAGAAACCCTTGTACCTAGTTTTTCGGAAAACAAAAAAGGGGGATTTTGAGGGGGGTGGGGGTCAAACAATTTTTGAGTGTAAAATTTTACTAAAATATGCATCTGAAAGAAGAAAGCAAGAGCTTTTAGAATATGTTGGTATGTATGACATTTTTATCTCATGTCTATCATATTCAAAAAAATTGTTGAAAAGTGCCAAAAATGCCCGACCATCGTGAATACGCCTGTGCAAAAATGGCCGACCACTCAAGTGTTAATGAACAAAACTGGTTCTACCATCAAGCTTGGCTATTTTCCTGAAAATCGGAAGGATAAGACTTTTGATTTTTCATCGACTAAAATACACAAATTCTTCATTTTTACCTGAAAAATCTGGTCTCAACCAGAGAATCCTGTTTTAAAGGCGTTTAAATTTCACAAATAAGAGAACAAAAAAAAGAACAATGCCATACCATTTCAGCAAAAATGCAACCAATGCTCCAGAGATCGACTGTAGTTGTGTAAATTTTTGTACCCAGAAGGATTTCAGGAGCTCTGTACCAAAGTGTAACAACTTCATGCGTGAAACAGCGAAGGGGAATTCCAAACCCTCGAGCTAGTCCAAAATCAGCTAATTTTATATGACCTTTCTCATCGATTAACAAATTTTGTGGCTTCAAGTCCCGGTGGATGATTAAATTTCGATGACAGTAATCTATTGCACTAATTAATTGATGAAGATATGACTGCAAGAAGAAAAAAGAATGATTGGACTTTAGGGACAAATAATGAAATAAATATTCAAACAAATTACAATTGGTAACAAAATCACAAAATGTACTAAACTACAAAGCATTCGTAAAATTGAAGGCAAGCATGATGTAAAAAGTTAGTTCACAGCCTGCTCATCCATTTATTTCTTTACCATTCTGTTTGTCCTCATCTAATTCAGTAATGTTTCATTGAAAGTAGTAAACAGATGTGCGAATGAATGAATAGGCAGTTAAAAAAGCAAGCAGAGGCTCCGTTTCGAAACGTAATTGAGTGCATGTTATTCTTATGGGTGGCTTATCTTTTGAGCTGTCATTCCAATAGAAACCCTCACATCTTCACAAAAATTCATCAATGACTCCTCAGCTATTAAGCCCACAATCTCGAAGAGATTAAAGTATTTCTATCATAACGCCTCGCCAAAATATAATAACGATCCATAAAAATAACACATTCTCAATAGGGACTTGTTACGTTACAATACGATTATTCATATTACCCCCCCAACCATAGGCAAAAGGAGACGGTATACGAATCAAAAATATGTCCAACAAATTTTCAAGGCTCATTGTAGGTTTCTCTCAGGAGCCACCAACTTACATTAAAACTCAATTTCAAATTCACTAGGCAACAGGGCAGCCCATAGGTTAAGTACGGTGCTCTTTCCAGAGACCAGAATTTCAGTTAGAACAAACTCATTTTTTCAGAGTTGGATGAAACCCAACAAGCTGAAACCATAGTACGGCCTTCTGGAACATAATTTTGTAAATACCACCAAGGCAGACAGATCTTATACAGACATTTTACACCGGCAATACAAAAAAATTTTCTCACCTTGATAGTTGTTTTAAAATTCTGTGCCTCGATAGCCACTTCAAAACACTTGCACTTTCATTCAAAACCAGTTTCAAGTATATGAAGTAAGCAAATTATTAAAGGTAAAACAATTAGAGGTAGACAAACCAGAAAGAATTTTGAAAACCTACTACTTGTGTCTTTTTTCCAGAGGTGCTCTCTACAAAAGAGTGAAATCCATAAAATTTTTTGAAAACTCTTTTTCAGGCCTATGATCATCAACTGCTTTCATGATTTCCTCAAAGTTAGATTTTGTCACAGCAGCTCCTCTTAGGCCCGGTATCACGAACCTTGGTTTGTCCAAACCAATAGTTTGACTCAACCACAAGGCAATCCGGTGGGCAGCCAAACTACTGGTTTAAGGCTTGACCCGCAGCCAGAACAATACAAGAGGTCGTAAAACGCAGCTCCTCGAATACCTGAGGTTTGAGCTCTAACCACCGCCAAATTATCATCTAACCAGACATCGTAATACTGGGCCTTACTATAAAGTGTTCTATCATGATAAGAGGGAATTAGGTACTTACTTTAATAAGCGGGACTGATAACTGTCCAACGCAGACATCCATGTACTTTTTTAAGTCTTTATAAAGAAATTCAAAAACTAAAAACAATTTTGTTTCACATTGTATTACTTCTAATAATTTCACAACATTTGGGTGCTGTAGTTGATTCAGCAAAGAGATCTCCCGTATTGCAGTGGAAGGAACTCCCTCGGTGTCCCTGCAACAAAATATTTTTGCAACAAATATTATTTTGAGGAAAACGAAAATGTCAGGTACTGAATAATTATCCCAAGAAGGGCTTCGCAAAATATTTGGTCAAAAATCATAATAATGAAGCGAAATCATATTTCAGGGGGTTCTCCTCAGAATGACTATCAAGAACCTGCTTCCTCAAAATAATTTACTATTTACAGGTAATTTTACTATGATCAGCAGATGCACTCCAGAGGCCAAAAACAGCATTACACTTAAAGTGCTTTGTTTTCTTTGATCTTAATGTTTTTGATAAAATTAACTATTTTATTTCCAAAATCCAACAGGTTTTGGTACTGGCAGCAGTGGCGTATTTATGGGGGGGGGGGGGGGTCAGGGGGATCAATCCCCCCCCCCCCCCCCAGAGCCCAATAGTATATGGAAATATCATGAAAAAGAGTCAAGAAATAGAAAGGAGAGTAAATTTTGAAAGGGACGCAAAATTTATTTTTACAGACCAACAAGGTAATAAACAATTTTTGATAAATATTGGCAACTCAGCGGCATTTTCTAAAATTCATTCGGTAAAATATTTACGTTACTTAGAGTTAAAACGATACGGCACGTTATTTCTTACGGGGACAAGCCTCATAAAAAAAAAAAAACTGGAAGTCATAGATTTTTTTTTAACATCGTGAGATCTGATCCCCCCAGAGCAAAAGAGTAGTTACGCCACTGACTGGCAGCTTGTGGAAGGGAGGTGAAAAAAATGAGGAGGGGGGGGGGGGATTTTTTTTAACCCCTCCCCACAGAAACTTTCTAAAGAAGCTATGTATCATAAGCAATTTTTTGACTTAGGATACAATAAAAGATGAAAAAATAACCTTTTGAGCCTTGTTTCATTATTTTATAATTTTTTATCTTGCTCCTTCATCAAAAATTAAGCAACAGTGGGTCCTTGTCACCTCGATTGCCTCAACTGACAAGCTGCCACTGGGTTTACGTCCAGTTCCATTATGGCATGCTTAGAGAATCAATTTTAGTTTTGAGCCAAAATTCATAAGGGGACTAGAGCTTACGCATTTTGATTATCAGGTTTACCAGTTCAGAAAAGTAGCAATGCCTGGTTCCAAACTGCATCAAAACATGTACATGAGCGGTTGGTTAGCAAAGAGTTTCAACTCGTTACTAGCCAATCGCAAACCGGTGTCTTTTGATACACTACGGAAGCAGGCACCACGACTTATCTGAACCGGAGAACCCAAAACTTAAAATGTGTGAGCTCTACTTACAGTAGATTACAAAGACTATAATGAATAAAGTTAAACAGTAAAAGAAAACTTACGTTTCAAGGCGGAATTTTTTTAGTGCGACAAGTTTACCCGTTTTCAAATCTTTCGCTTTGTAAACGACACCATACGTGCCTTCACCAATCTTTTCGATTGATGAGTAGCCCTCCATACTTCTGACCTGAGTTTTAGTACCTCATAATCTGAAAAGAAAGTAAACAATTTAAAATGAATACAATACTTCACCATTCAACACCAGACTAAATCAAAGAATTGTTGAGTCTGCAGGAATAAAACGACCCTCCCCTGTAGCCACTTGAGCAGGATCATATTGAGTATTGGGTTCTGACAAGTAGCAGTGCGTCCTTCCAAACTGCATCAAAACGCTTCAGCGATCGGTTTGTTAGCGCAGAGCTTCGACTCGTTGCTAATCAACAGCTCACCGGAGCGCTTTGATGTAGTTCGGAAGGGCGCACCGCTACTTGTCAGAACCCGATACCCAAAATGGTCCTGCTCTAACACACCATCGCTATCTGTCTTTGTTTAGGTACCTCAAAGACCTCCGCTTAGATAACTAAAAAAATAATGGCAACAGGAAAGTCAGCAGACGTTGCTTTGATTAATTGGGGTTCTTCCTTTCGTCCGTTTGATTCCTACCTTTTCCCGTTCTTGCTCCTATTTTATTGGGTCAAGATTACCCTGGCTCATCCAGCAGATACGTCTCCTCAACAATGGCCAGAGATTGTGCTGGCACATCACTCGTAGCAGCAATCGGTGGACCAATTGTTTAGAGAGAACAGCATACTTCATTCCGTCCCAGTAGAACACTCAAACCACACTCCGTCCCAGTAGAACACTTAAACCACACTGGCAAACCACGTTGAAAAATAGGAGCTTTCCATTTCATTCTAGTTAGCAAAATTAGACACACTTACGTTGACTTTGAAAAGGTGTCGCGGAAAGTGTTATGGAAAATAAGTAACAAGTACCCTGCCCTGCCAGAAGCATACTGTGCACCTCTTCAAAGGGATTTATAATTTTTAAAAATGCGATTGAATTTACCTGCAATTGTTCCGAACCTTTGGCATAGAAGGATGAGTTGACACTGCACACTTTGATCACTACTTTTGAAACACGTATTTAATCATGTGAAAATAAAACTGAAAAATTGGTTTCTTTTAGAGAGACAAAGTGATGATTTTAAGGAGATATTTTAGAAATAAAAAAATGGAAATGATAGATAGGGGACTGCATTAAGGGTGGCAATCAATAGGACGAAATGGATTGATATTTTAATTTTTCTCATTGACTTGCATTGTAGGTTAGGAGAAGGGCGCCAAAAGTCCAAAACATTTACCGTCGAGCTTGATCGTGAACAAAGATTACTTATACATAAGTAATCTTTGATCGTGAACTGAAAAAGCGCGGTGATCCCAAGGCTACCATTTGGGATTTTACGGGTAATTACGATTTCCCACTCACATTACGGGAATCTTTGATTTTGATAATTTTCGAACCAAAGAGCAAATCTCGCAATCGGGATGGCTGAGGGTCATTTGAAATTTTTTGAATACTTATTCATCTTCGACGTTCAAAAACCCGTTTCTGCGAAAAACAAGTCGTTTCGGTTCACAGTAAAAAGTGAGAAAATTTAGGTTTGAATCTTTGACATGCATGCTTTTTTTCCTCGTCGATCCTGATTGGCTCTCGAGTTTGTTTTGTTATCATGTGTAGGTTAGGGAGTCTACTTTCCGACTGTTTCCGACTTTCCACTCCAACTTTCTATCAAAGTTTCAACCAAGTTGTCGAATTATTGCATTCCCAAGTGGAAACTGTGCTCGAAATTGTGATAAATTAGACTCAGTTAATGAAAGTGAACTCCGAGTAGTTTATTCACCCGCTTATGGAGTAGATTATTATGTTACAACTCTAATGTTTAGACGTTAAGTTATGGTTTCCGCCGCTCTTCTGTTTATTTCATAGCCTGTCTCTTCACTCCACCGGCGAGATAAGTAAAACCTCTCAAAATGACTTATATGGAATTTTTCGGCTGTGCCTCCGTGGCTTTTGGACCAGCCTTGGCAATGTTCATGTTTACCATTGCGGATGATCCAGTCCGAATCATCATTCTAATCGCAAGTGCATTTTTTTGGCTGCTGTCGCTATTGTTATCGTCATTCCTGTGGCTATGTTGGCCTTTCAAATCATCTCTATTTTTTGGAGTTACTTGCTCAGTGTTATTCCAAGAACTCTTCAGATATCTATTATACTCTGTGCTTCGCAAAGCAGAAGAAGGATTAAAAAGAGTGTCAATGCCGAATACTCAAATAACGAGTAATAACCATGCCCTCTCTTACGTTGCTGGTCTAGGTTTCGGCATGATGAGTGGTGCGTTTTCTTTAGTAAATATTCTTGCAGAACTAATCGGTCCTGGAACAATGGGCCTCAAAGGAGATTCTGAAAATTTTTGCATCATCTCCGCCACGCTCACCATGTCCTTTATCTTTCTTCATGTGTTTTGGGGAATAATCTTCTTTGAAGCAACGGACCGGAAAAACATGGGCCTGTTCATCTATGTAATTTCCACTCATCTATTAGTTTCTTATGTGACAATGCTAAATGCGATAGGGTTGTACTGGATTGTCATGTCTGTAATATTTACTATGGTTATCATCTCAGGATCATTAGCATTCATTATATCTGGTGGAACTCTCGGAAGCTTAAAACTTTTTGCTGTAAGAATAGCAAGGCCTCTTCATGTCCAGGCACCTTGATGAAGTGCTTCTTTTGGAATGCCAAAAGTTCCTCAATTATTATTCGACTGAAGTTTTATTTTGTATATGATTGCTCCTACCTTTCGAACTAATTTATTTCTTTAATAATATGATGAAAAACCAAAACAAAAATCTTTGCAAAAGCACACCAGCGTGACCCTCCTCCGAAATGGAGCTTTAGATGGGGGGTACTTGTTAAATATGTCAACCAAAGAACATTGTATGTCTGCATCATATTGTCAGAAATGATGTTTTTAACATCGGTGCCGGTAGAATATTTTCCACAGGGGCAAAACCTAGGAATCAAATTCCTGGGAAGCAAACCCTCGATAATCCAGAATTTTTGCCTGTTTTCAGCTCATTATGGATGATACTGGTTTGAAAATTGGTATATTCCAACTTCCAGGGGGAAACTGCTCCTTTCCTCCCTTACCGGCACCCCTGTTTTTGAAATTATGAATCTTTAAATATCAACTTCAACTACTTTACTATGACAGCCTCATGATTTTATCATGAGTGTGAGCCATTTGATAGATGGTATCAAAAGAGCCAGTGGTGCACCGAAGGGGAGGGGGTGGGTTATTGGGCTATACCCTAGGTCCGGAGTCAATTTCTGGGCAGGTTTATAGCTAAACACTGCACTCTGTATGTTGTGATGCAAGGCTAATTAATTTGAGTTTTTAGATCCCCCCCCCCCCCCAAAGCCTAGGTGCACCACTGAAAAGTGCGGTTCTTATGGTAAAATACTGTCA
Source organism: Trialeurodes vaporariorum (assembly GCA_011764245.1). Lineage (NCBI taxonomy): Eukaryota > Metazoa > Arthropoda > Insecta > Hemiptera > Aleyrodidae > Trialeurodes > Trialeurodes vaporariorum. Next base: position 79,166,155 of record VMOF01000002.1, read on the forward strand.
AGATAGTGCTGAAGGTACTCCAAGGTACCATGCAGGATTTTTAGCTAAAGCTCATACTCACATTAAGTACAACTCAGTCAAAAGTCAACTGTCTTGCAATTTTTCTGCTACTTTTCCTTCTCTTCCTGTACTAAATGATGAATGGAATTTGGAAAGTACTGCTCTTCATGATTTCATGATTGAAGCAGCATTAAGATACACATAATCATTTTATTTGCTATGTCCCATTCCTCTTCTCCAAGACTAACTACTAATTCATAAAAATAAAAATTTTCTTCACTCTAGAGAATCGATACTAAAAAATATGTTTCATAAAAATAAATGAAGTCATTGCTTGTAAAAATTTTGAATTTCTTGAAGGTCCTAAAGTGTGAAAAAAAAAATTATTTTATCTCAGTATTAAGTTTGCTGTTTTTATAATAAACTTGTATCACAGAATACTCTAATAAGAACGGAAACTCCCATAAGAGCCGATGGAAACAAGATTTGGAATTTACCAGTACAAACTGGCAACTGTACCTACTCACTTCACAACTTAGCAAACGTGCTTTTTCAGGTTATATTTACAATCATAGTTGACGCTCAACCAATCACAACCCGGCTAGTTACCAAAGATTGCCAAAAATGCTCACTTTCCAATGTGGCGACCCGAAGTAAAAAATGTTTCAAAATGAATTAGAGTTTCCGTAGTTTCCATTTGCTTGTATTCATTTAATTGATGCTCATAAGATGTAGTACATTGATTACTTCTGCATTATTTATTTCATTCAATCAATTTTAGCATTATTGTTTGTCTCTTTCAAATTTTTCCCTTAAGTAATGAGCACTGTTTTGAGCGCATGAAAGGTTTAAAGTCCACATGGTCAAACTATTTCAACTTTTTCACAAAGAAAACAAAATTTTTTGTAACAAACTGTCCATTCTGGAAAGTACCAAAACTATTCCAGTTACTTTGACGAAACTATGATTGCTTAAAAAAAAAAAAAATTATATTCTTGCAGGAACAAATTGGTTCAGTCGGTTGAAAATATCTTGTGACTTTAACCAAACCTTTTGAAGGTGTGATAATCCGTTTTACAACAGCAGCAATCAAGTTTATCAATGTAACTAGAATAGTGTTGGCACTGGCTAGACAAAATAATTTGTCTCTGCAAAAATCTTCTCTCTTTGTGCACCCATTCCTTGAAAAACAAGCTGGTCAATGTTGATCAACAAAGTTTGCGCGGTACGCTATCTCACGAGAATCAAACTGCACATACCTGGTCTCATCTACTCTGAGTAATCTATATTGTATTAATAATTATATTAAGAAATAATTCTGAAGATAGAGTAGGGTGCTCTGAAAACCACAGCGCAATGTCTAATTGGAAGGAGTGTCTTTACTTTGTTTTAACTTTATTCTCCGGGCGAAAGTAAGATCCTCTTTTCCTTCAAAAAAATAACCATTGAGCTATTCTTGGCTTTGTCCCCTCCCCCACTCCAGGTTTACCTCTATTCTTTACTTTCCTCGGGCACAAAGTCTTTTGACAAATGTTTGCAGAAATAATCAATCAACCTGTCTCTTTCAAATTCATTCCTGTCACTCTCAAAGTTGAAAGTGTACAGAAAACCTTTTTCTCCTTCTTTAATTACAGTCATGTTACAATGCTGTTTTACTCGTGTGCTGTCAGGTACCTAAAGACAAATTTTTATTCCTATGGTTTTATTTTTTTTCATTATTTGAAGAACAGGGCAGTTGCATGGGTCTGAAATTGTTTGTTTTTTATAAGGAAAATGATAGTACTTGATGACCTAAGAACAATGGTGCCTTTGGTTTTTTCCCAAGTGCCCTGGTTTTGGAGAAAAACTTGTGTGAAGTTGCAAAAAATCGTGGGTGTAGTGACGTCACTACGCGGAATCCCCATTTAAAACAATGTATTTTGGGCCAAAATCTCATCTCCGGAACAATGGAACTTCATTAGAAACCAAAGGCATCTTTGTTCTCAGCTCATCAAGTACTTTCATTTTCTTTGTAAAAAACGCGACATTTCAGACCATTGCAACTGCCCCATTTTGTATCTATAGGTATGTACATTTGCTCCCCCCCCCCTTTTTTAAACATTCAATTTTTAAAAGAATATAATTTTAATGAAATCTATCCTTTTAAAACAGTGCAATTTGAAGTCAAATGTATTATGTAACAAAATTTATTCTAATAAAAGCATTTGTTGTATGTATTTAATAAAAATGTTGCAAAACTTTTAGATCAAATTTCAAATTATTACTTTGGGCGTCAATTTTTCTCTTCCAAAATTTTCTCCAAACCTCAGCAATTATCAGAATCCATTACATACTGAAATAAAATGTGCACGAATCAGTTTATAAACAAGACAAAAATTTTTGAAAATCAATCCATGATTTGAGCTGCGCAAATTGGGATTGTTTAATTTCATCAATTCATTATTTGTTTTTCTTTCCAACGGCTCTTTTATACAAATACAAATAACAAATCAGCAAAAAAGCTGTCTAACCCTGAATTATTTCTATATTTTCTGCAAAATAAGCATGAACAACTTTAAACTGATGACTTTTGATTTAAAAAAAAAAAAAAAAAATAGTAGCAGTAGTAGTTAAGTCCAGCCGCCCAAACCTTGTGAAAAAAAAAAAAAATTAAGGAAAGAACGAACCAAATTTCAATCAAGATTAAATTTTCAAATTTTTAATAGAAAAGGATGCAGCAAATAAGAAGGAGAGGGAAATAGCTTTGAAAGGGGAATGACGTAGGTACATTGAATGATTAAAGCCACAGAACTTGTAACACAATTTGCAAGCCATTATCTTAACATGACTTAACCGTACGTGGATTGAGTCATTCGAGTCCTTAGCTTCACTTGAATGGCTCAATTGACTTACGGCCTGATCAAATCAAGGCAGCGGCAAACCAATTGAGTCCATGAGAAAGTTGCGGATGAACATAATGCTGCTATCTCTAATCATTCACACAAAATTGACTACCAGTTTTGAATGTTATTTCTAGCAGACTACAAATGGATGAAACAAATGGAGCTGTTGCAAACTTTTGCTACAGGCTTATTGATAGTTGATTATGGGGTAATACCCTGTAAAAATAACGATTAGCGCACTAAAAAATCACGAAATCCACTCCTTAACTCACAAAATGCTTTTAAACGCGAGACCGTAATGGCGGTCGCGGGCCGCGGTTTTCATTGGGGTTCCCTATCTTCAATCAGCGCCATCTACACGAGGTGTTCTCGCAACACCACACAAGAAGAAGAAGAAGAAGCATACAATTGCCATAAGGAAACCGCGGCCAGCGACCGCCATTACGGTCTCGCAATTAAAAGCATTTTGTGAGTTTAGGAGTGGATTTCGTGATTTTTTATTGTGCTAATTGTTATTTTTACAGGGTATTACCCCATATTCAACTGTTAATAAGCCTGTAGCAAAAGTTTGCAACAGCTCCATTGAGTGAGGATTAAGGGGCAAAGTAGGGATGGCAATACTGTATCAATACTTAGGAAGTATTGATGGTATCGATACCAGTAGAATCGATACTTTTCCAGCAGTATCGATACCACGAAAACTGGATTTGATTCTGGAATGTCCAGTGTTTAATATGTTTCTAATTTTTTCAGGTTGCCTTTTTTCTAACTTAAGCCGAAAATACGAAGATTAGTTCTCTCTTAGAAAAATGTAGACTGAAAATCCTGAAATACTTTTGTGATGACAGAATGCGAGTGTTCAGACTAGATGCGCGCACAGCAGCCGATGATTTCCTATTTAAGAAAAAATTGATACTGGTATCGTTACGTAAGGTTCGATTTCAGTACAGATGCCGGTATCGATACTACTGCCGAGTATCGCCATCCCTAGGGCAAAGTAACATAAGCGAGAGAATATACAATTAAAACAAAAAGAAATACAGTAGAAAAAGAAAATAAATACTGAGGAACATAGAATGGTTGTAGAGGAGAGATACTTGAAATGAAATACTTTGCACAGGAGGAGGAGAGTGGGCCTTAGAACCTGAAACCACTGAACATAGGACTCTCTCTGAACTCATTTCGACGATGAAATCTGTCAACAAACTGCAGATTTGTTCTTCATGCCCTGAGCTGAAATGTAGCACCACTTAGTGAGATGGGTCCAGCAGAACGGAGCACGCTGTTGTCAACAAGAAAAGATGCTAGCAAAGTCAGCTCCGTGACTCAACTTAATTTCTTGACACAGAAAAAACCAATTTCAATTTGAAACCACATCGGCTGCGGTTAAATTGACCAATAAGCTACTGCTGTTGCTTTCATGATACTCGATCCAATCAGCAATCTGCAAAATGGAATAAAAAAGATCAGTATTGTCACTTAAGATATTTCGAGGCAAAAGCTGCCAGATCGCGCCACAGGTCACTTTCCAAAATGTCATATTCTCTGGGTAATTAAAATGGGATATCAGATGATCACTCTAATTAGCAGAACATCCCTGCTTCCTTCAATTTTTTATGGATTTTTGAGCCATCAATCATTAAAATTGGTTGAGAAACCTCGCTCTAACTTGAGACCTGAGCGGGCGATAAATGAATTTCGGAAAATGGAGAATGGCAACACTTCAATAGGTTGTCGGAGCCTGAGATTCGAGCAGCAGCCCTGTCACCTCGGCCGACTGACAAGGGTGAGCACTCTTACCTTGCCACAGAAGGCAAATCTACCTGAATCTCCAAATCTCAAGTTAGAGCCAACAGACATGGCTTTCTTTCTAATGGGCGTGAGTGAGATACTGTGTCTCACTCACACCCATTAAAGAGATGGCCAACAAATTAACACCGTAACGTTCTCCTAATTAGCATGATCATCTGTTAACCCATTCTAACTACCCGAAAAACACAAACATTTTGAAAATAGACAGGTGATGCTATCCAGCCGATTGAATTATCTCTAATTTCTGTCCAGGATCTTCTTAAACTAGGCAAGCAAAAGAATAAAACATTTTAACAAAAAAAAGATTAAACTCTATCTTGCTAACCATGAGATAATTTGTGGATATATTCTGTATTTTAATTATTCTATCGACCATGAGATATCTCCAAAATGGACTTATACGTGGTTACAAGGGAACGTCATGACTGATAAAACCATTATTTGAAAAAAAAATCCAGCACTGGCGGGTGTGGCAAGCAAAAGAAATACATTGCAGGTTGCCTACCTGAACTAAAATGTGAGGAGTCGGCATTCTTTAATTTGCTGACTGTACATTAGCAAAAACATAGTAAAATTTAGCAACGTGGCATCTTTCCTTAGCACAGCAGATCTATAAATCATACTATGCAAGAAAACTTTCCTAAATAAGCAGCGGAGAAAAGCTGACCATGACACAGATGAATTGTTGAAAGAATATCATTACAACGTTCCAAAAATATTACCTCTTTCACATCTCTATTGCCGTGCGTTTCTAGGTACTTGGCATAAAGCTCTCTAATAATTCGGAAAGACTGTGCGGTATCATAAGGTACATTGGTTACTGGATCTACATACTTAGCTGGCATTCTGGAAAAAGGAAAAAAACAAAACCGGATAAATATACTGAGAGACTTTTTAAATCAAATTTTTGGTCACAATGGGTCTGTTGCATACTTTTGCTACAACAATATAGAACCTTGATTCTTATGTAAAATTTGGCGAAAATAACAATGCGCACATTAAAAATGTTCAAAATCCACTCATTAACTCAGGAAATCACTTCAATTTCAAACAGCCCGCACTACACTAGACACTATTTGCACCGGTATACTACTAAATAGACAGAACCACCGCGCAAAAAAGAGCAACATCATAACTACAAAATTATGGAATTCCCTCCTAAATACATAAACTATTGGCTGCATTTGCTGTCTGGTCTTTTCGGTTTATCAAAGATTACAAAATAATAAAAGAAATGTACGATTCTAATCGAAACATTCAAATGTTTGTAAGTTCTGTTCATGTTTACATAAACGAGATGGTTCCATCTACGTAGTTATAAGTCGGTGATATAGTGTCTTGTGTAGCGCGGGTTGTTTGAAAGGGAAGGTATTTTCTGAGTTAATGAGTGGATTTTGAAAGTTTTTAATACGCCCATCGTTATTTTCGCAGAATTTTACGTTAGAAATAATGAGTTATATTGATGTAGCAAAAGTACGCAACAGACCCATTTCACTGTTCAAGTCTAGGTTCATAATTTTTATGCGAGGGCAGATCTGGGAACTTGTTTTTCTTTCTCCTTGTCTTTTAAGAGTATTAGAGTATTAGAGGAGAATGGGGTAAGGGACTAAAATCACGCAATAGCCGCTTCGTCCATCCTTTTCCAAGAAAGTCATTCTTTTGGACAAAGAGAGAGAAAAGGAGACAAGTTCCAAGATGTTCCATTGATTTCACATCTACCATTATTACTTTCTTTCTCCACCCCTTAGGACTTTATAAAGCAAAATCCTTGTAATAACGTGAAAAATGAAAGTTAAGTTTTATCCATTTTTTTTGGCATTTCATGGCCCCCTAAGTTCAAACAACCTGTTCCAAAAAAATGTAAGTCTATGAGATGACACACACATCATAAAATTTAACCAATCAACCCATTGGGTCTGTTGCAAACTTTAGCTACACTGATTAAGAGGGTTTAATCTAATGTAAAATCGCCTGAAAAGTCCATTGGTGGCATCAGGAAGTCATAAAATGCTATAATAAACTCACAAGAGGCGTTTAATGAAATCCAAGATGGCGGAGAAATATCGAGCAATTTGTATGCATGCACCACGAACATCCAAGGATAGCCAACTTTGACAACCTCACTGGAGGTAGAGGTTATGTGTTTGTTTACGTTGTGATTGGTTGTGATCGATATTGTGAGGTTGGCTATCCTTGGATGTTCGTGGTGCATGCATACAAATTGCTCAATATTTTTCCGCCATCTTGGATTTCATTAAACGCCTCTAGTGAGTTTATTGTTGCATTTTATGACTTTCTGATGCCACCAATGGACTTTTCAGGCGATTTTACATTGGATTAAACTCTCGTAATCGGCGTAGAAAAAGTTTGCAACAGACCCATTGCATCCAAATTGGGCAAAAAGAGTTGTCTCTCTTATGGTTTAAAATTCGTTTCAAAAAGGGTGTACAATTTTGAGTAAGAACCCAAACCTGCAGTTTTTATCTAATTTTGCTAGTTTGCACTCACTTACCCTGTAATTGGACATAGTCTTGGAAAAACTTGATTACGAGGCTTTGGAGCTGGTTCGAAGTGTTTATAAAAATTGTCATGAAATGTTAAGGCATCGGTAAAAATTAAAAAAGTCCTTTCATAACAATTTTTGGGTTTAACTTTCTCTGGCTTATCAGGTTTGCTGGTGGTTGCATTTTCTTTCGTTTCTACCTCTTCTTTTTTTACCGGTCTGAAAAATTAAAACAAAAGAATAACTTTGATTTAGAATAATGCTGTTTCTATATTTTTCTGAGGAAAAGTCAGAGCTCTGCTCAAACCATACCCTAATAAACCCCTACAAAGGTAAATGGCACATATGAATACTTTTTTTTTTAAAAAGGACACTGCACGTTTCTTACGGTGTGTCCTCTACGACCAAGGTGCATTTTTTTGTAGAAATCAAAACTAGAGAGCATTCTGAAAAAATGTTCTCAAGAACTCAAAAAATGTCTACATCAAGTTTAGCCGATATAGTCATTATTGACGCTTGAACGTTGGATCAGAAGTCAGAACACTTAACCTTTTCATTGCTGAGTTCTTTTGAATCCCAAAATCCGTGACAGAAAAAATGTTGCCAGCGCCTCTATCGCGTAGTTCGTACTAATACCGTCAGATAGAGTATATGGTTTGCTATGTTTCGCGCAGATGCGGCAGCTGTACAGGCGACGAAAGTGCGGGGGGCAACCGGACGAGTTTACTCATCGAAGGCACTGCAGTGCACCATTGCGTTGGACGAGTATACTCGTCGAAGGCAGTGAAAAGGTTGAAGAAGTTGTTTTTGAGCATTCACTAGCGGAGAGCGCGAGTTCAAAAACTGCTACCCAGCACAGTCTCTATCTGCTACTTCCCGTCTTTCTCTCTGCTCAGTCACTACTGTCAACCCGACCTCAGATCTTACAGCAGGTAGAGACTGGGCCGGACGACCATTCTATGAGTTCCCTTACTCCGATACAGTGTGCTCAAAAATGAGTTCACAAAGAGTACTGATCCAACTTTCAAACTTTAATAGCAGCTAAACTTGACATGGAAATTTTTTGTGCCCAAAAAAACTTTTACTCAGAATGGTTCTAGTTTTGATTTCTGAAAAAAAAAATAGTACACCTTGACCGTGGTCCATGCACGATAAGAAACGTGTGGTGCCCTTTCCAAGTTCATGGGAATTTTGGAAGTTCAGATAAAGAATACAAACTGTAGAATCATGATTCATCAAATTCTGCAACACAACAGATGATATTGCCAGTACCATTGAAAGAGCTGATTACAATACTGAATGAAATGCTTTGATAAGGATGACATTGATAAAAAATCGATAAAAATGTCTCACCAGAGTTGGGTGACCAAATAGTCTGACCGGGGAGTAAAAAATGCCCGATCTAGCAAATCCATGGATCACGTGAAACACGGGGAAATTTTTAAGAAACTGTCCGCAGTAATTTGGCGGAACCAAATCTCAGGAAAATGGCCACAAAATTTTGAAAATATTGGTCATTTTGAGAGCATACTGTTAAAATACATTGTTCGATTTAAATTTTGTGAGGATATTTTTTTGGCAGTCCTATTGGGAAACATTGTGGACTGTGTGAAATATCTGGCGTTTTGGAACATTTTGCACCTCTGCAATCAGAAATAATGCAATCGGTCTGGCAGCAGCATTGATGCATGAGGTTTGGCTGAACTGTCTCAGAGAGGTTCAGTCAATTGACTTTGTAATTTGTTGAATAAATTGATTTTATTGCCTTGTCAAACATCAACGGATAATTTTCGAATAAATTTTGCTCAGCTCTGTGCCTCACACATGTAAGTGCTTGATCCTCCATAACATGATTAGACTTGTTCAAATAATCCCTTCGCACATTTAATTATTAGAAATACTTACACATCACTGTCCACACAAATAGTTTCCTCATCTAGTGCTACATCAGGCATCGTCGTTGATAAGTATCTAATTACGGGTCCGGTGAATATTTTTTTGATCCCTCTGTTTTTCTTCTTTTCAATCTCCATTAGTTGATATTTTTCTGCAACAAAAAAAGTTTGTTAAAAGAGGAGTTCCCTCAAAATATTTGCCAGTAAACAAAGAGAATCTATCATTCAGAATAAAATTTTCAAAAACATGTCTGAAATGGCTCAGTTCAAAGGAATAAGACAATTGCTTGAAAGTTCACGGGTGAACTGAGGTGGAATATTGAACCTTTCAGTGCTTCGTTTTGAAAAGTCAAACACACAAACTGAAGTCTTAGACCATTGAATCCACCCTGTAAAACCAAAAATAATAGATACTATGGTTGGCACAATATAAGTTCCGTCCTGCAGAGCCAGGTAGATTTTCACCACCTTGCAACACGTTCCAGACTTAGAAAAAGTTGCTCTGACATTAATTGAAAACATCAATGGACTTGAACTTCATTTAACTTTCAAACAAATATGGAAAGAACCAGACCAACGGAGACTTAATGCAAATACATCTTCTTGAAATAAGTTTACTTTTGCTTTGCTTGGAGTTGGCTGATTTTGAAATACAGAGGAACTTATTGCTTCGTTTTAGCAGCACATTTATCTTGAGTGGCGGTCTAATGGGTGACCAGAATAACCAGCGTAGATAATTTTTAGATTATGTCATAAGTGCATGTAATTTTTCCTATCTTTTGTCATGTATATAAGAGTCATGACTGCAGTAAAACATCCAGAACAAGTACCATGACTTTCATAAATGGGAAATGATCAGAAAAATTACACCATGACCCTGACCTAAAAATCTTCTATGACCACAAACCTTGATACTCAATCCAATCCTCAATGGAGCTATTGCAAACTTTTGCTACAGGCTTATCAATAGTTAATTGTGGGGTGTAACCCTGTGCAAATGATGGTAAGCGCACTAAAAAATCACAAAATCCACTCCCAAACTAATAAAATGCTTTCAAATGTAAGACGGTAACGGCGGTGATTAGCGCCTTTTATACTGGGTTTCCCTTCAATGAGCTCCATCCTCGCGAGGTGCTCTCGCGACACCACACGGAAAGAAGAAGAAGCATACAATTTGCATAAGAGTTGGGCGGCAACGGCCGCCATTACGGTCTTTTAATGAGTTGAATGGATTTTGTGATTTTTTAGTGCGCTTATCGTCATTTTGACAGGGTTTAACCCTGTAATCAATTATTAGTAAGCCTGCAGCAAAAGTTTGCAACAGCTCCATAGTACATCAGTCCTCAACAATCCTCTATTACACAAACTGCTACTCTAAATAAATTTGTAGAATCGTTAGTTTTAGCATGAGTGGCTGCTTGAACCACTTTGTAATTTTTTACATGATAAATTGACTTGTTTAAGTAATGCACAAACATCAGTGCTCCGAAAAAGGCACATGATACACGTAAATTACCTAGAGATTTCAGATTTTCTATTTCAGTGATTTTGGCCTCCTCTAATAATTCAGTTTGAGTAAGTTTGACTTCCGGTATGCTTTTTCTGGACTTCCGTTTCAAATCAGATCTCTCAAGAACTCTCTGCTGAGTTTTTGCAGATGCTACAGCAGTAGAATGTCGAATAGATTTCCTTCCTGAAACATAATGGATGCATGAAACTTAAAGAGAAGATCACAGCGTGAAAAGACTTTTTCATCGGTCCTGATGCACGGTTCACAAATAAGTAGCGGTAAGTATTGTCAAGTCCAGCTGTCCATACACGGTGGTTAGGGTGATTCTTATTTTTTAGAATTCCAAAATTTTTTTGCCAACGCTCGATTTTTTGTTCTTTGTGGTCTTAAAAATTGACCCACATCAAGAATTTTGAAAAAAATTAATTCTAAGTGAACGCTCAACCGCAAAAAGGGCGTAAGTGTCAAATATGAATTTTTGGATGTTTTAATAGTCTATTATGGTGTAAAAGAGCCATTTTTGGTCCTACAGGGCTGAAATTCTCATTACTTTTGGCATATCATAAAATGGACTTTTGTGGCCTTAGAATTGCAAATATGCCAAAAAAAATGAGAATTTCAGCCCTGTAGGGCCAAAAATGGCTATTTTACACCATAATTGACTATTAAAACATCCAAAAATTCATATTTAATACTTACCCCCTTTTTGCGGTTGAGCGTCCACTTAGAATTAATTTTTTTCAAAATTCTCGATATGGGTCAGTTTTTAAGACCACAAAGAACAAAAAATCGAGCGTTCGCAAAAAAATTTCGGAATTCTAAAAAATAAGAATCACCCTAACGGTGGTCCATTGTGCTGATATTTCTCAGCTAAGCAATGGATTAGATAGAATAAAGAGGGAGGAAAGACAACCAATGTATTTTCAAACAAAGATGGGAAGAGAAGAGAGATACAGCGACCAGCCAGACACTCTCAGGGATGGGAAGGAAGTGACTAGAGCACACAAGAAGGTAGAGTGCTCTAGATTATTTTTATTCTATTTTTTTCACTCCTTTATGTAAAAATGGAAAAACAAAATCAACAATTTATATTGAATCAAATGTATGGGTCAGCAAACTTTTGCTTCAGTAAATTTGAGAATTGACTCTAATGTAAACTGATGCAGAAATAATGCATGCACGCACTTAAAATAACTATTATTTGCTCCTTTTAGAACAGTGAACAAAAAGTCCCTTTCCGACACACCCGCTGGATACACCTCAGAGGCGTGACGATTTTAATGAAACTTACTTTACAGGAGAAACAAAAATCTGTTTCATCAAAAAGAATGTTATACTTGTCAGAAAAACCTTGAAAAATAAGAAAAAAACAAAATAAAGGGAGAAAAAAATACAGTATTAACCAAAATATTTAGCAACCTTTGCCCAACTCTGGATATAATTCAGCCTTGTCTTTCGACTTCCGATACTGTTTGGGCAGAAGATTCAAGATGACTGTCTTGACAGATCACATAAGCAAACACAATATTTTGTTTTGCCAGTGCTTTAAGAAATTAATCAATGCATTAAAAGGTGTACAAAATATTAAAAAGATATTAACTGCTGAAGCCTTGAGACAATTTGGCAAACTTTACCTAGAGTATCATAAGAAACTGAGTGGTGTAATTTTTTCCTCTCTGTCTTTGGTTGAGTTGGTTTTGACACTTTATCCGTAGTTTTTTTCACAGTTTTGGGGGGTTCCTGAAGACAAAAATAAGAACTCAAAGTTACATAATTTGACAAGAATCACTACTGTCATACTCAAAATGAATGATACCAGAGGTGCAAAATGTGCCCGATTTGGTGATGCGGGGATCGCATAAAAATAAGAACTTTTTTGGAATTTTGAGGAAATTTACCCAGTTTTTTTTTTTTTTTATTTTTTTTAAAAAATGACAGCAAGATTTTCCAAGAAAATGGTCTCAAAATTTTAAAAATATTGGTCATTTTACAAACATACAATGTAAAAATGTTGAAATAAACAAACAAGAAACTTTTCAAATTTTTGCGAGGAAATGTTAGGAGAATTCTTTGAGGGAAAAGTCTCAGATCACACAAAACTTCTGACGTTTTGGAAAATTTAGCACCCCTGATTGATGCTAGAGGCAATATGAAGCTTTTGCATCAAAACACAAACTAGTTCGATAAATAATTAAACTGGTTGTACTATCCACGCAAAAAGTAAGTCCCTTCTCCAAAAGTTACTTTAATTCATTTCCCAGCCAATTTTGATCAATCTTGAAGCTTTCGCATAGTTGAGTGTTTAATGTGATTACACTAGTAGAGGTTGTTTCCGATAGCTTTGGTTCTGACAGCTCTTTGTTTACATATGGCGCACGCGGAATCCAGTGTTAGCATCTGCCTGAAAACATCGACCCCTCTCACTGCGCGAATCAGCAGAACTTTTTGCCACATAAATTGTAATTTACCCGGTTAATTATCGTAGTTAGTGAAAAATAAAAGACTTACCACTAACGATGACTAACCGAATCCATTATGCAGCCAAAAGCTCTAGTTATTCGCGAAGTGAGCAGGGTTGAAGTTTTCACGCGGGTGGTAACACTGAAGTGAGCCTGCGCAGAGGACGTAATATCGTCCTTCTGCGCACGTAAACAAAGAACTGTCAGGACCGAAGCTATCTGAAACGACCTCTAATGACCTAGACTTTTTCATTTATGTTCTGAAAAATTCCCAAACCAACATTTCGCTCCACGGATTTTCTTTCGGCATTAAAAGTACACCCAAAATTCTATATTGAGATAAAACACAATGTTTCGACTTGATTGACGTAATGTGAGTTAAAGTACTAAATTATAGTAAATGAGCCAAAGGAGATGATGACAAATAATTCAGTTTTAAGACAAATTAGCTTAGAAAGACAATGTTGCAACAAGAGATTTTCCATCTCTTTCTGGTCTCCATTACAACATACATGTTAGACAAGGATAGCTTAGGGGGATGAAATCATCTCCTTTTATCCCCTTTCAACTGATACATTCAAGGGGAAAACGAGAGAGATATAAGAGATGTTGCAAGAGTTACTGCTCAGAGAAATATCAAAAACTCATCAATGGCAGTCCCAGCTTATCTATTTAAAAACATGCAGGCATTAATAATTATATTCTTGCAATTTATATTTCGTTTCTTCGGTCTTCCCAATTGCCTCATACCTTGGTCAGAAAAAAAAAGGTAAGCAAACAAATTCTGGCTTTATCTCAAGCTCTCTAATTCCTCACATATGAAGACCACTCGTAAAGAATACAGATGAGTCACTTGCCCCGTTTCAATAACTTTGCAACTTTTCTACTTTGCAAAAGAAATGATACACGAGGATTTTACATCATTTTTCATTTTAAAAATTCCTCGCATGAGAAACAACTTTTGCGGTGAAAACTTCCGATTTCATTCAATTTTTCGCAAAAAAAAAAAATGAAAGAGTGAAGGTCTGTCATCATGTTCTTTCCGAGTAGTCTTCATTCAAGTGGGAGATTAAAAAAAGAATACCAACCTTATAGACAGTTTTCTTCCGCTTTATATTTTTTTCATCTTCATGATCCGACACAGGCTCATCATTTTCATCGATACTGAAATCTGAGTCGACATCATCTTCAATTTCTTCCTCCGACCTGAAAAACAAATTTTTTCAATTGGTAGATTAGCTGATTACAATAAGCAAAGTCTGCAATGCTGATCAAGTTAAGTTTTTCTCAAGATTTTACCGTTGTGTATTCTATTGTGACCCTCATCTTGCAACACTTCCGATCAAAGAGAGTACAATCATGAGTTTTTATTCTCACTGACAGGGCTCAGATGCAGCAACAGTACCCAGAAATCTCTTCATGGATGCGTAGCTACTGAAGTCTAGTTCTCTCCGATCTTCAAATCTAAACCTGATCCGGATAGCAAAATTTGCATCAGATCAAATGATTACTCAGGAAATGCAGGTGCTGTGCCATTGAATGCTTACGTTGGTCCCAATTTATGGCTTACCAGTTTCTTCAAACATTACTTTCAGAACCAATGATCAGACCCGATCGTAAATGCTGTTGATAAGACTATCCAGCTATGAATACTGTTAGACTCAGGGGCTGATCCAGGAAAGCCTCCAAAGAGGCGTCATTCAGGACTCGAAAAACATTTTTTTTTTTTGAAAATTGCCCAAATTGTAAGAAAAACAGGTGAGAAGAAAAAAAAAAAAAAGGGTTATTTTTGACCCTCCCTAGCAAGACCTGAAATTACGCCCCTAATATTGGTAACGAGAGTAGGGGTATGGGGCGACACTTCTCAGTTAAGGGGGGTCAGGGGGCCCCAAGCTTTCTCCAAGAGAATTTTGAATATTTATTCTCCTCCAGAGGCTTTGAGGCATCAGTGAAGACTTTCGTTACAGCTTCTTTTTCTCTTTCTCTCGCCTTCTCCCCTCTTTCTCTTTCTCTTACTCTTTTATTTTTTTCATATTCCGCCCATAGTTTGATTTGCATCCCAGATACCAAATCGCAGGGGTTCAAAAGCGTTTCGACCTGCGGTGGGCAAATTTTAACGTTCCATGTGACTTAAACACGATTATCATCGAAACTTAATCGCCAAAACAATCCAAGTGACATTTGAACAGCTTGCAGATTCCTCTCAGCGTCAACGTGACAAGAAGAGACAAAAATCTTGATTAAATTTATTGTTAAACAGTTAATAAAGGTCTTACTTGTAGTCATTGTCCTCTTCAATTTCATCAAAACCACCGTACGTAGTTTTATAAAACTCATCCTCCTCCTCTTCGTTCAAAAGCTTAGCCAAGCGGTTGCCCGCGGTAGATCTCTTTTCTCTGCCTGAGGCCATGGCAACTTTCGGTCACACTCTTACAAAACTTTCGGTGATCACTAAACGTTAAATCTTTGAGGGAGATAGGAAAGTCAAAAATTATCTGGGAAAAACCAGGCAAAGTCGGTAGTTTCAAATTGGAAATTTATTTCAAACTTGGATTATTTACGTTTTGAATGTTTGAAGGTTAGAATTTTATATGGTACGCAAAGATTATTTCTTTGTCGTTAAAAGGGTTAAAAGTGACGTCAAGAACAGTGGTTGAGATTTTGAAAATGATTTTGCGATCCTTTATTCAAAAATCAACAATATCCAAAAAATGTGTCTCTAATTATATTGGTATAAAATTTATCTAAACCCAAATTAAAGTTCAATATTAATTTTCATTTGTCTGATCTTTCTATAACGATGTCAAAATTGGTCAAACTGCACTGCACCCCGTTTATGACGACAAGTCGACAACATTAGGGGCTTCAAATAATCTTTGCTTTGAATGCTTTTGTCGCTTTTGATATTTTATAGGTTTTGTTTATACCATTGGAATCTGCGGTCTCCGGCGGCAGCTCAACACAATTAAGTTTTACTAATTTATTTGGACTTTGAAGTCTGAAATTTCGTGTTTAGCCCGTTTTTTAGCACCTCATCATGGCAGAGTATCTGGCCTCAATTTTCGGTACCGAGAAAGACAAGTAAGTTAGATTTCAACAGACCCGGCGCTGACCGGTTCTCTCCCACGTTTTCGTTTCTTCATCTCGAAGTATCTTTATTGCTTCCTATTCCTTGGTTTTTTTCTTGTACTCTTAGTTCATTGATTGAAGAACTTGTGAAAGGTTGTAAGGAACTTGCAACACTTCCTCGTATCCGTCGTTTTGAATCGGTTGAGCCACACATTTGTCGCAGTTTCCTGTCGGAACTACCCGCCACATTTTTGTAAGATACAAGCTTGGATAGAGTAGAATTTCATCCAGTCCATATGCATTCTGCAGACACTTAACTGGGCTTAATTATATGTTCATAAAATTGAATACGTCTGTATCAATTCTGAAGCCATTTCATGTCACGACCATCACCATTTCAGTGCTTAAAGACTGGTTTCCTGTGATGCAGAAGGCCCTGAATTTGGTAGTGTTAGGACAAACAATTTGAGAAAGTAAATGTATTGTTCCCTTTAAGTTTAGGATCTGACCATTCAGCATCAAGGATTTCTAAAATCCTGCTTAGAATTATGTGTGCACTCATAGCACACAACGAGACTGTTGTGCTACCATGCAAGAATTTGAACTTTTCACAACCATATTAGGTCATTTGCCTGCTGATGCTGATGCTATTCCCTTCATTGTTGCGCTACTCCTGATTTGAATCCAGCCTGAACTTGAACATTAGGTCCATAAGAAATATTCATCTACTTCCGTTGAGTTTCAGAGGAATAACCAGAAATCTGCCTTCCTCGCTCGCCTCATTTGAACACATGTGTCAGAGAAGGGTTGAAGTCATGTGGTGGACCATCCTTTTGTTGAAAATGTGTTTAATGAGCCGAAGAGTTAGAGGAAAGCAAACTGATGGATCTGCCTATGACCAATTATATTTTCTGTTCATCGCGTTTTCTTCCTTTTCTTTTTAGGGTGAATTGCTCATTTTACTTCAAAATAGGAGCCTGTAGACATGGAGATCGATGCTCGCGTATTCATAACAAACCAACTTTCAGTCAGGTAATTCCCGACCAACTTACTCTTCAGTCCTGAAATGAATTAAACAAATGTGGAATACAAATTGTTAATGTGATTCTATCAAAAACTTACATCATTCAATGCGATGAATAGTTTCATTCTTTGCTGATGGAAATTTTGCATGTTCTGTGCACATGTAGCCAAATTGCAAAAGCTGCCATTATTCACATTAATTATTGAAATGGTGATTGAGAAAAGTGACTGTGTTTGAAAACGCATCATTTGGTGAATGATCACTCAGTAAGAGATCAATATTTTTGCCAACCGATAGCTGGTCGATGCATTCTGATGTGTTTTTGGTTTATCAACGCCAGTGCTACTTGTCAAATCCTAACTTTCCTCTGAAATTCATACGAAAAAGAACTGTGTAATCACTTGAGACATGAATATTTTGCTTTTTCATACCCCACTTTCTCCCGCACTGTCGTTGTCAAGTGCCGACACTGTTAACTTTTAGTGTACACAGTCAGCAATGCATTTGTGGAATGAAATTGCACATTTCAAGAGATAAATTAAGCATTTTCTGTCGCAGCAGCACTGGTAGTAGAGTTAGTTTGAAAACATTAAATTTTCAGGTCTTCAATTATCCCTCAGAAGTTTTCAAAGTAGAGCAGCTCGTTTCAGAGGTGGAGGTACACCTAGACCATAGTCTTTGGTGAATTTTCAACTTTTATTCCTGCAAATCAGAACATAATTTGCATCTGACTTAAAACTTCTAATTTTAAAGCATTCCTCAAGGAAAAGGAAAAACTCAAATTAATTTTCATTTGGTAATGTGAAAAAAAAATATTAAAAAATTCCTTAGATTATTGGTCTAGGTGCAGGGTTGGTTCTATTTTCCCCAGCCCAAAACAACCCAACGGGTTTTTTAAAAAAACCCCAAAAAACCCGCTAAAAAACCCAGCATGCAGAAACAACAATTTTAATGATTAAAAACAGGAAAAAAGGACGTAAATCTGTTTTATTTTGGAATGTTTTTAGTACACATAAATACTGAGAATGATCCAGGTTTGCAGGTAACTTGTGCGATGAAGCGTAAGATCCGAAAACGTTCAAACTGTTAAAAATTTACTTAGGCCTTAAGGGCGTTCATGTTAGATCCGATAAACAATAGATCGAGAAACGACTGCATTTTTTTGCATAGATTTCCGTTATACGATATCTAAGAATAGCTGCATAGTGCGTAAGCGTATGGATCAAGAGGGGGGTCGGAACTTAATTCCCGCAACATTAAGCGCACTTTTTGACGTTTTTCGATGTAGCGTTTTTTAGTAATATAACGTTGCTAATCGCCGGTCCCCTCAAAACGACGAAAATCGAAGTTTCACTGTATCAAGTCTAAAAAAACCCAAAAAACTCGCCGGGTCGGGGTTTTTTTAAAAAAACTCGGGTTTTTTGCAACCCTGTCTAGGTGCGCCTACACTCCTGAAACGCTTTAGAGCAGAATGTTTTAACCATGAATTTTTTCTCTCTCTCTCTTTTCTAGACAATCCTCCTTCAAAACATGTATGCAAACCCTCAAAACTCTGCGAAATCTGCTGATGGCTCTCATTGTGAGTATTCAATTGAAAGACAATATAGTACATATACTATTTGAAGGGCTCCACCGAAAAATGTTACTTATCCACTTTGCACAACTTTCGGGGAAGTGAAAAAAATGAATGACTTACGCGCTTATGTCTTTCGCTTACTTTCGTGTTGTATTTCCCTACTATGGGTTTGGAATTTTGCCAACAGAGTAAGTCGCCTTACTCAGCTCTGGATATGTATCGTTTTTCTGCTGAAAAACCACTTTAACCACTTTCGATTTTTTTGTCGCTTGTAACGTTTTTTGGTGGAGCCCTTCGTTTGTAGGTTAGATAATTGAAACTTGAACTTGGAAAACTTTGCGGTGGTGAATTGCAACCATGGTAACTTAATAAAAAAGGAAGGAAATGTAATTCTAATCAATGAAAAACCATCGTCATACCTTCCTGTGCCACTTCCATAGCAAAATATTTCTTAAAATTACGATTAATCATAAAAAAATCACGAAAACTTTTGGGACATTTTTGGATGACATTTTTGACAATGAGAACTGCTCAGACGAAGCCATTACGATCGACCAACTTCCAAGCTGAATAGTTCATTACCTGGTCAAGCAAAATAGCTAATGTACCATATGTACTAGCGGGGACAAAGATACCTGGCCAGAGTATGCAACACGCAACACACCTATTACACGCGTTGAATGGGATGCTGTGTATTGCTTATTGCATACCCTGGCTAGGTATCTTTGTCTCCGTTAGTACGTGATCAGCACACTCTAAGCTTTCATTTCAATCCATTTTCAATCTAATTGGAGCACTTTGATTTATCGACTTTTGTCTAGCCAGATCGGTCAAATCTCATAGTGTGCGCCGTGGTCGTGGTCCTTTGTCCATTTACTGAAAATTTTTGAATGAAAATTCACAACTGACTTGTTAGCAGTCCCAACTGTTGATTTATTTTTGTATCGGTTGTGTTGATTTAGTTAATTTTCTTTTTTTATAAAAATGGTTTCTTTAATCATTTGATTCTGTTAAAAAATTCAATTCAATCAAGTTTTAAAGTTACGTTTTTCTCTTCTTTCGTTTCAGTGGTTTCAAATGTCTCGGACGAAGAGATGCAGGAACATTATGACAACTTCTTTGAGGATGTCTTCGTTGAATGTGAAGATAAAGTAAGTCATCCAAGAAGTATTCCTCCCCCATAATTTGCTGTAACCAATATCGGAAGACTCGCTTGAAGTTAGCCCCTCCCTCCTCTAACTCCAATTTTCTCTTTTCCATCCATCAAAAGCTATTCCTCCGTCTGAAAAGTTGTGCTTCCCTGAACATCAACAGTGCCATAGTTTCTATCCTTCAAGATCTGCTCTGTGAAATTTCTTTGTGCTACCATGATAAAAAATTTTATTGGCTTTGAATATATTTGTCGAAATGGCGCCAAGAAATTCTGTTTCAACTAGAACCAATGAATAAGTATTAACATGTCATTTCCTAATTTCATTTCTCCATGTTATTCTTGCTTTATTTTCTTTTCAGTACGGTGAAATTGAAGAAATGAATGTGTGCGACAACTTAGGGGATCATTTAGTTGGAAATGTTTACATCAAGGTGAGTTAAATTAATTTTATATCCTTTTTAAGCTTTTATATTTGTATTACATTTCGAACAATCATGCGCACACATTCATGAACAATGATAAAGTTCTTAACGAATGTTCATGAGCACTGTGAGCATTCATGGCTGGTCAGAACGGTTGTCTACCTCCTCCCAAAATTGATGATATTCTTTTTGCTCTTGCATCCATTGCAAAATGATTGATTTGCATTTGTCTGAGGTACCCACAAATGTACATGAGTCTCCATGTATGTGCTTGAAAGCAAACCTAAGCAAAGGATTAAATTACTCTGTGAACTATCAACCACTGGTAATCCACTCAACTAAAAGGAAGAAGGACGCATGTTTGTGAGATCTGCCCTTTTCCAAACTGAAACTGTCCTGAAACAAAAATAGTTAAATTACTAGCTGTTAATAGCATTTAAGAGTTTAATCCTTTTGAACCACTTGTGAATCCCAATTCAAAATGTATTCGTGTGTATTCTTGTAAAAAAAAAAGTTACAACATGCTCTACATAATTTCTTTTCATAAATTCCTTATCTTTGTAACAATTTCCTTCTGAATGGGTAGAATCTCTAATAAGAACAAATAGGTAGGTACTGAAGAAATTTTTCTTTTCTTTAATCTGGAGGAAAGAATAGCTGTTAAAATAATATAGTACTAAATCAAATAAATTAAGAAAACAGACTCACTTGGGCAAATAAATTAATTAGCATCGGACGCGTTTCGCGCGGGCACGGCCGGTGTGTCGCTGATGATGCCCGGCCGTGCCCTCGCGAAACACGTCCAATGCTAATTAATTTATTCGCGCAAGTGAGTCCGTTTTCTTAATTTATTTAAAGAATAGATGGTTTCAATGATCGCGTCATCCTGGGAATAAGTTTGTTGAGCGTTCCAAACTATGTCTCTTGGTCTTACGTAACCCTGGAACCCCCATGTCTTACTATCTTACTCTCATCGCTAATATCGTATACTGAGACTTTTCTACCAAAATATTTTACAGAAATTGATTTCTCGAGCCATTTCAACTTCATTTTGAGAAGAAAATATCATGAATCAAGGCCCCGTATACCAAATTTGTCACTAGAAAGAGACAGCTGGAAAGAGATGGTTTGGAACAAGTTTTGTCTCAGCTGATTGTGACCGATGAGTGCATTGTTGGCTAACCATTTACTTCTATAATGCCGCACTAAAACCCTCTATTGTTTTTTATACGTCCATTTTGGAAGTGATCAGTTCAGTGTTCTTAGAAATTGCTCTGTGTTGTGTGCAATCAAACAATTTTACTCTCTGGTACTTTCAGTTTCGACGAGAAGAAGATGCTGAAAAAGCAGTAGCAGACTTGAACAACCGTTGGTTTGGTGGACGCCCTGTCTATGCTGAATTGAGCCCTGTAACAGATTTCCGTGAAGCTTGCTGTCGTCAGTATGAAATGGGGTAAGTAATTTTCGTTTTTTTCTTTGGACTCAATATCTATCTGAATCGATTGGCGCTTCTTCTACAATCCTCATTCTCATGCGCTAAAGAAAAATCTTTCAAAGTGAATTCCTAAACTTTTTTAATTTTATTTTCTTCTTGTTTTCTAGTGAATGTACTAGAAGTGGATTCTGCAATTTCATGCACTTGAAACCCATTTCTCGAGAACTAAAAGGATTCTTGTACAACCGTCATCGCTCCGGTAGAAGAAGGTAAGTTTTTCTTCCTATAAGGGTTTTTCCTCAAACTTCCTTCAGTCTTAGGGTGATTTCAGGCAAAAATAGAGGGTTTCTATCTATTTGCAACATACCGTTACCGATCACTTTCTATTTAATGTTGTCTTTCTTGGGTAATTTGAATGGACTAACAGACAATTGAGGTCTTGAAAATCAGGAAATAAGCAGAGTAGGAGGACATGAATAATTACTCTACTCTATGTCATGCTCACAAAAATGAAAATTGGTCAAACTTGCTATGGGGTTAAGTGTTGCTTATTTTGTAAAAAGCTACAAACTTTTTGAATTTCCACTGGGTAAAATGTTCTTTGTAGGCAGGAGAAAAACTTGCTTCATGGATTTTGAATAAAATTTATTTTAACCCTTTTCTCAAAAAACCTGAAGACATGGTCTAATCTAAAATGAGAATTTTGGGGAGTTTGATACATAAACCCTGTAAGTATTAGCTGAGTTGTGGTATTTTAGGCTTGTAATTTTGTCCGTTTTGCTAAATTCTTATTCGTTCATGAGGCCATTTTTGAGCTCTTAATGACAACTTTTTTTGCCCATTTGATTTCTGGAGCTCAATGTTGGTCTGTACAGATATGAACTATTGAGAACTGAGCAAAATGGGAAAAATTTTGTTTTGAAGGGCCACAACTCAGGAAAGCCCCACAGGCTTGATTAATTAAATTCCCAAAATTGCACTTTTCGCTTTTTGGCCCCTTGAAAGACAACTGGATTTTTTTTTTTTTTTATCCCTCTCTCTTAAAATCCTTGAAATGTCTGATTCTCCTACCAATAAGAAGCATTTTAAGCGGTGGAATTCCTTGAATCAGTGCTGCCTTCTTTTCTGTTGTCCTATTTTTTGTTCTTTACCTGTCAGGAAACAATTTTTGTGACAGAGCTCTTTTAATATTTTGTTTCTAGGAGCCGAAGCAGATCCAGGAGTCATGTCGGTTCAAGAAGAAGTCGCACACCACCCAAAAAGAGCAGCAGCAGTAGCGGCGGTCATCGTCACAGTCGAAAAGACCGCTATTGAGAGACCATCTACTTTCGCACCTGTTCCATTTTCATTTCTTCTATTTGGTCAGTCCACTCTAAAAGATCAAGATGCATGAAGTATGAAAATTTAATTCTTTAAATCTTGGGCGGACGGACCATTCAATTAGAAAAATTTAACCCTTACCACTCATTCAAAAAATTAAAAAAGGTTAGAATAGGTACAGTCAGAATAAGTACATATGATAAGCTAGGTTAGTTCCTATGATGTCCGCTAAAGCCAGAGACAATGTATAATTGAGACCACGCACTATCTACCTTGCCCATGTTTGCGCGCGGTGGCAACTTTTTTTTTCAAGGTCTCAACAGAACACATGGTCCATACGTTGACTGATGAGCAACGTCGTTGAGATTTTTGCCTAGTGAAACCGAAGCACCGAAATTGCATCAGTCAACGTATGGACCGTGTTGGATGGTGCACCCTCATGCTCCCAGTGTTAATTCCTGTTGAGTCCCGAAAAAGAAGTCAGCCACTGCGCGCAAGGCTAGTGCGTGGTCTCTATGATATATTGTCTCTAGCTAGAGCGCTGCACTTGTCAGATGCTCGGGAGAAGTGAACTTTCATGTCGGACCACGTCCGACATATGAGTGGAATGGGTAAATGAAAATGTCGGACCCTGGTCCCTGGTCTGACTTATGAGTGGTAAGGGTTAACGATGACTTTAATTTTGAAATAGGAATTGAATCTGTCTAAATAGCTTTTAAAGTCTGTCTTATCCTGTTTAACTCACATCAAAAGTCATAAGTCACTGCCTCAAAGTTAAGGAAACTTTATTTTTTTAGCCCTATGGATGATAATATTTCTCACTCACATTTTGAAAATGTCGCGAGTTGAAACTGTATCTTCAATGTACGGCAGTCTTTTTTTATGTCCTCAATTGTTCACGATAACCGTTTTGTTGTTTTGTGGATGGCTGTGAATGGGCTAAATTTCTATCATAGGAACATGGCAGTGCTGAATTCTAATTCTTAAACGGTTACCTATTGCCGTTTATACAAGCTGTAACCCTAGAGGGGCCGTGTAGAAAGTAATTCTAAAAAGGCAATGGAGGCAGTCTTAATGAAGATTTCGTGCAGCCGTTTGTTTTTGCCCTCGGTTTGTTTGTTTCCTAACTTTAACCTCATAGTAAAAATTGTAACAAATTCAACCAAAATTGGTTCAAAAAGAAAGCACTTTTGTTCTAGAGTGGCTATCTGGACACAGAAATGAATGTTGGTCTTTCCGGTGGAAAATTTTGCTCAGTGAAGAAACTGACGCAACAGAATTTTCTTACCTGGATTGTTGGTATAAACTGTGTCCAGACAGCCGTTCTAGAACACTATCTCTTTCATAGAAAACCAAATTCAATTAAGTTGCACACAATTCTTTATTGGAGGTTAAAATTAATGAGGCATAAAACTGTGCAAAGTTGCCCTCTCATGCTTTGCAAGCTTAAATCATGATAGAATTGGCTACGACCTTCATCTCATGCTGAGAGAATCATGCATCTTACGCATGATCTCATTTCTTCGCAACTTGTCGCTTATTGACTTTTGACCCAATACCAAGGATTCGTTTATTTTAATTGCATATTTCTGTGTCCTCGAGGGTCACTGAAAAATATTATTTTAAACCTTAACTTTTTTTTTTATAATTTTTTTTCTTTTCCAAGCCTCATCTAACTGTAAACTTTTAAATACTTTTTGGATCAATTGTTGTATCAGTCATTGAATAAAGTTTTTATGATGCATTATTCAAAATAGTTGTTTCGATTACTTGATTTATTTGTTCACTAATGGGTCTGTTGCAAACTTTTGCTACAACGATAGAGAGTGTATAATCTATTGTAAAATCGCCTGAAAAGTCCATTGGTGGCATCAGAAAGTCATAAAATGCAGTAATAGACTCACAAGAGGCGTTTAATTAAATCCAAGATGGCGGTAAAATATCGAGCAATCTGTATGTATCCACCTTTAACATCCAAGGATTGCCAACGTTGACAACCTCGCAGCTTCAGAGGTTATGTGTTTATTTACGTTGTGATTGGGTGTGATCGATATTGTGAGGTTGGCTATCCTTGGATGTTCGTGGTGCATGCATACAGGTTGCTCAATATTTTACCGCCATATTGGATTTCATTAAACGTCTCTTGTGAGTTTATTACTGCATTTTATGACTTTCTGATGCCACCAATGGACTTTTCACGCGAGTTTACATGAGATTGAACATCCTTTGGCGCTGTAGCAAAAGTTTGCAACAGACCCATTACAAGCTGACAAAGAACGCAAAAGAAAAAATACAAATTCCATGATAAGAAAAATCAAACGATACATTGAAATGGGAAGCAAGAGCAACAATATTAGTCAGAGATCAACAAGTGCTTAAATGAACCAAAAGAAAGGTAAATAAAATAATTTTTTAGATGATTCCGGGGTCGATTAGTTCGAATCGTGGACACCACAATGCGCTGCTCATAAAGTCAAGAGTTTTTGGCTAAAATTGATTGATTTATGCTAAAAGTACAAAATTGAGGGAGGTCAGTACCTGCAGGCGTACTTCAGAAAGATACCCTGATAGTTTCAAGCTGAAACAACCTTTAAAGCCGTAACTTATGAATTACAAAAATTCCCATAAGCTTCAATTAATGTAAGAGAGGCAGATAGACATATCACTTGCACTCTCTCATACTCACAGAGCTTGTGGCGAAATTAATTTCATAATTTATGGCTCTGATTCTTAACCAATTTTGCTTGTTGTGGGCTCGAAAAATCCATAAAAAAATTTTGCAAGTGCTGAAGTTCTTGGATTTTGTCTTTTTCTTCGTTCTCAATTTAAAATGCCGAAAACATAACTTTTCCCAATAGTGACTATTACCGCTATCCATCGGATTGAAATCTGGCAAGTTTCGCCTGGAATCACCTTAAAGGATCAGACCTGGCTGTGGCCTTATGAAAAATGGCTCCTGTTGAGTTTTTGATGTTTTGGTCTCAAATTGAAACTAAAATAATGTCGAGCCAAAAATCTAATAGTCAACCGAATCGTATGATAAGTTTTGGATTTATTTACAGTTTAAGCTTAATCCAAAGGGGCAGTGCTGTTAGATTTTGCAAAAAAAATCCACTGTTTTCCTTAAATTATAAGGAAAATTTGTATCTTACCGCGCCAAATTTGTCAGCACTGAAAAGGGGTCACTTGTACAAGCAGAGCCATAAGTCCTGCGTCGACGATTCGACGCAACCCGCATTACACGTTGCCCGAACCTCGCTCGGTCTTGAGAGAACAATAGAAAAGAGAGATAAGAGAGCATTTACTGTACATGTAATGCGGGTTGCGTCGAATCGTCGACGCAGGACTTATGGCCCTGCTTGTACATCCTGATTGCTCACCAGCATTGAGAAATGTACAAGAAAACTGTCTACTTTTTTGCCTCTGGCAGACCCTCCCCACACGGCACACAATGCAACATTGGTTTGTTGATCTGGCACTTTCTCAGGTTCATCAGTCATCACACATTCAAACACACATGCATTCCATAGGTAACTGATTTCGTTACCCCTGCTTAATCCATTTTCGGTTACTTTCTCATTCTTTACTGCCCTGCTACCTTATTCATGCATGGCCTGAGGTCCTCAAACTAGCAGTTTTCAAGTACTTTCCTCATCGTTGCTAGGCGATCATGCTCTAATAGTGGTCCCTTTTGACGGATTGTGAGCTTCAACTGTAAAACTCATCATACGATTGAGATAGTGCAGTGAGAGAAGTAGCTCAAAGTTTTGAGAAACAGGATCACTTGTGTCCAGGGGTGCCAGTTCCCATCTTCGCATAGGAGCTGCTCGTATACTTTGAAATTGTGGGGGGGGGGGTGATTTTTTTTTCCTACAAAAGGAGGGAAAAAAATATTTTTTGGGGAAAGAAAGATCATAATCTATTCTCTCTCCCGTATTTTGTATAAATCCCCCCCCCCAAGTGAGGTCTCCCCCTGACTGAAGATTTCCGCCCTAACTGAGGTTCTCCCCCTAATTGAGGGTTGCCTCCTCTAGCTGAGGATTTCCCCCACTAATTGAGCGTTTCCCACAAACTGAGGGTCTCCCCCCTAACTGAGGATCTCCCCCATGACTGAGTGTTTCCCCGTAAACAGCTTAAGATTGCACCTGTAACGTTCAAAAATTTTAACGGGGGAGGGCCCTCGGATTACCCTCCCACTGGGGGGGGGGGGGGGGGTTCATCATACCCTTTAGACTCTCCGGTAGGTTAGGGGAGAATGTCTGATTTGGGGGGGCTGGAGAAGGGGGGGGGGTGAAAATTTCTGATTTGAGGGAGAGGCCGGAGGGGGATGCAAATGTCTGATTTTGAAGGGTGATTCGGAGGGGGGAGTAAATGACTGATGGGGGGGAGGGGGGGTAACTCGTTTAGCGTCTGAGGGGGGGGGGGGCTGGCACCCCTGCTTGTGTCCAGGGAGGTGATTACGAAGGATCGGATCGGTATCGTTATCGTAATCGGATCAAATGAGCTTGCTACTGCGCAACTCGATCGCGCTGGTAACCCCCTCCTCACCTCTTCCTACTTCATTCGGATCAAAACGATCCGATGCTCCGTAATCGCCCCTCCCCCCTCCAGTTATTTGCAACGCGCCTCAAGCCTCAATATCATATTTATTATCTTCGCATCGGTGAGGAGATAACTATTACTACACGGAGGCCTTGGAATTGCATATCTTCCGGATTGAAGGAACTTTTCTCACGCCGCGCCGCTGAAGAAGTGATCTCGCCTGCGCTGTGCCTGTCGGACCTCGACAGGTAACAGTGGTTTTCAAGGCAAAACCACTTCAAGGCACACACTTTTCTGAATTTTTTTACTTTACAAACACGTTGACAAAATGGGAAATGTCAAGGGAAAAATTTAACCACTAAAACTTTAATCAAAAGTCATTTTCTGGCAGCCGAACGCACTTCGGTTACTTTCAGAATTGGTCACAAAAATGGTCCACCAGATCGTATGCCAGTTTGCCTTCGTAGCAGTCGATTAACAGTTTTGAGCAGTTCTGCCATGTCTCTTTAGCTTAGTAATCTCTGGTTTAGGCACAGACTTCGACCTCTGCAACGTTGCCTAATTCAATATTCCAAACTCGGGATAGGTACAGCATTTCAACGACACAGTACTTCTTCAGGCCCACCACCTATGTACTGCCAATCCTAGATAATTGTAGGTAGGTAACAACGAAGAAACCAAGACTAACTTATCATTAATTGTGGCATCTAGACTTCTCAGATCTGAGTTTCGCTTAAAAAATATGACACTTCCCTTAAGTTTTTCACCGATGTTTTCACCGTTTATCCGAAACGAGAGGTGACTGGTGTTCTTACTGGAGTCATCATAAGGTTAGATTCCCCCCCCCCCGTTTTTTTTTTTTTTTCTTTTGACGCTTTCTCGAAATCCAAAGTCTTTAGATAATAAGATGAGTGACACCGGTCAGCATGACAGATTGACTAAAACAATAATTTTATGAAGGAATCGATAAAATTTAAGTAACCTCTCCTCTTCGTTTTGTCTTGATTCTTATAAAATCGAAATTTTAATGAAAATACGTCGCTTGTTCACCTCCGTAATCTGGATCCTGCTTACTCAGCCATGTCTCACTCTGGACAATGGTCTAGCGTTGACTCCTCCGATGGGTTTCATGACGTGGCAGCGTTACAGGTGTACGACAGACTGTGAAACTTACCCCAAAGAATGCATAAGGTAAACAACTCATTCCCTAAGATTATTCTTTCAAGTTTAACAGTGAGATCTCTTCACTGTATCAGACCTAACCTATTAACATGTTATTGACTTTGGTGTAGCCAGAGTTGCCGAGTCCGAGCCGCGGAAAACTGTCCACGCGCCGCGTCATTGCCAAGTATATGGGGAGCGTAGACATTTCCTTTCCACGTTTGGCATTTTGGCAACACTGTGTTTTAATTCTTTAGAGACGTACGAGTGAATTAACTCGAGACCTACCTTCGCATTTGAATATTTTTACCAGTATGGCCCCGAAACCTCAAAATTTAGGGGGGAGATGACGGTCACTAAATTTTCTTTGATTTAACTGCAATTTTCTTTTTTATCATTTAAATGCACTTTCTTTGATTTTAATGTAAATGCGCCGCATAAAATGGAAGTGCTTTTAAAACATATTTCCTGTTTTTTACCACCCAAAAAAAAAAAATTAGGATGGTCTTCAGAGTGCAGCGGTCAATTGTGAATCGCCTCTTTTAGGGGTGGTTTGCCGAGAGAGAGAGAGAGAGAGAGAGAGAGAGAGAGAGAGAGAGAGAGAGAGAGAGAACCAGATTTGGAAAGGTTTTATTTTTCTACACCCCTTCTAACAATGTGTCGCTTAATTGACAGGGGTTGTCATTCAAGAAAACTGGGATGATCCTGATCACTGTCATGTGATTTTTCTGGTTTTATTTTAATTTATCGTTCAAGTTATCGACTTTTAATCTTTCTGTATTAGTGCTTTTTTTCGTTTTTATTTTAAATCTAAAATAGAGAAGCCAACGGTGAAATTTGAGAAAAAAGGAAAACAAATTTAATGACTCATAAGGGCTACTTGTATTCTTTGAGTTATTGGAGCGAAATCAAAGTGGAAATGCGTCGAATTTTATACCGCTTAGTGCCGCGGAAGAGCGTACACAGCTCAAGATAAAATATTAAAATATGTCAATGAACGCAACCACATATATATGTAAGTATCTAAAAGTTCCATGGTAAGGAAGAAAAAAATAATTGAGAAAGTGAAGCTGCTCTTGCAGAACAAATTGGCCTTTCAACGCAGGGTGTCATTGCTCAAGTGACGAAATTTTTAGGCGATAAATAATTGTCTTAGTGGCGAAATGTCCTGGCGATTAATTGTCCCCGATGAACTGTCCGGCGATGCATTATTGTCCCTATACCGCCTCTCCCCCCCCCCTTTCCCTCCCCTCACAACAAAAAAATCTAGCTCCTCCACTGGTAAGCTCCTGTTTTTCGTTTGGTTCTAGTGAGAAGCTAATTAAGTCTATTGCTGACTTAATGGTGACCGATGGGTACTTGGAGGCGGGGTATCAATATCTGGTCATCGATGACTGTTGGTTGGCACGAAAACGTCGCGATCGTCGATTGCAACCGGACCCTCGACGCTTCCCTAATGGCATCAAAGCTTTATCCCTTTACGTAAGCATTATAAAGTAATTGCTATAGAATCATTTAGAGATATGACCCATGACATAATTTGTGACCCATCAAAAGAACATCGCCTGTTGTATCAATGTAGTATGCGGCAACATCTACTTATTTTACCCGTTTAACCCATTATTCTATATTAATGTATGCATCAGTGGCGTTGCGTGCGATTTGACAACGTTGTAGTTTGTCCATTTAAACTCATGAAACATCGAACTATTGGGTGTTCGGTGAACACCTTAGTATTCGACCTTTTACATGGGTTCAAATGGAGACAGTCCAACGTTGCTAAATTTCACGCTACGCCACTGGTATGCATCAGTCTGATGAGACATTATGATTGACTCTATGCCAGTCTGCCTTGTAAGAACAACACCAACAATACCAACAACAACAACACCAACAATAAACGAGGCTATCTCAGAAAGCCCAAATTAATGTGTCGCATTTTCGGATGCCCTGAAATCCCAAGTAGTTTTAAGTAGGTACCTACCTCTACCTATCCCTCAATCAACTAAAACACCACTACAGGTTGCTTCAGAAGTTTAGACGCACCTAGCTCGATAATCTTTGGAATTTTTCAACATTTTTTTTCTCGTGTTACAAATGGAAATCAATGCAAATTAGTTAGAGCCAGTGGCATCGCGTGCCATCTGGCAACAGTGTAACTGCTCCATTTAAACTCACTAAATATATCGAATTTTCCTTGTGCACTGTAAACCCCCTGAATTCGATCTTTTACATGAGTTTAAATGGATAGAATACATTGTTGCCAAACTTCACGCGACGCCACAGGTTAGAGCGTTGGCTCTTCATAGAGGAGCGCTTTATAATCAAAAGTTTACAGTCGGAGGCAAAATTGGTATTAGTTTGAAGGAATGAAAATTGAAAATTCGCGAAAGAGTATGGTCTCTAGGTGCACCTCTACTCTTCTAAAACGAGCTCTGCCTCCAAATTGTCGTCTGCACCGATTGAAAGCAAGAATTCCCTTCGTGCGTCACAGAAACCACATTTGATGCAACTTGCAAACCTCTTTGAACTTAAAATAACGCAGATTAAAAAAAAAAAAAAACAAAAAACAAAAAAAAATATTTTGCGTTTTATTGCACTTATTAGGCGTTGCGCTATTATGTCTCTGGTTGCGCTGCGCTAAAGGTTGTGTTCTTTAGATGGGTCTCAATTGAGACCTCGAATCAATTACTTATTCAACCATTCCAAAAATTCTAAATTCTTCTGAAATAAAAATGTTTGGCATTAAGGTGATTCTATGGCAAACTCCCGAAAATTTTAATCCGATAGATGACTATGCTTGTCGCTGGCTCCGAAAATAGCCGTTTTTGACGGTTTTCGGCTGTTTCCTCTGAACAGACGAAAAATAGAGAAAAAATCGGACTGCTTAATTTTTTGTTTGATTTGTTGAGCCATGAACGGGCCAAATCAGTTCTAAAATAAAGGCGTAACTATGCAAAGAAAAAAATCATGTGCAATTTGGAGTTGTATCAGTAAATATTACAGGTGAAACAGAAACCTGTAATCTTTACTGATACAACTCCAAATTACACATGATTTTTATCTTTGCATAGTTACGCCTTTATTTTAGTTTTAGAACCAATTTGGCCCGTTTATGGCTCAAAAAATCAAGCAAAAAATTAAGCAGGTGCCGACAGTCCGATTTTTTGTCTATTTTTCGTCTATTCAGAGAAAACAGCCGAAAAACGTCCAAAAACGGTTATTTTCGGAGCCAGCGACACAAAGAGTAAACAAGAGTCGCAATTGAATGGAAGGCCTGCGTGGTCAACGTAGATAAGGGATCCGAACGCGGGCTGGCTTGGGCTGGCCTCTGATAGGCTGCAACGGGTGGAGCAAAAATGACTCGGGGTATAGGGAAAATAACACGGGATTTTCGTTCCGGGGCGTTTATCTCGAAACCTAAGCAAAATAGTATCTAAACAATTTATACGAGTCGATTCAGCAGATTTTTCCGAACAATTTGATAGGTCATGAGTGCCACTTTATTGCAAATTCGAAAAGACTGTTTCAGTTTAAAAGTACGCACAATAGTGTTACTCAAACACTGCTCGAACACACGCCAAGCATGTAATCACACTATTGTGCGTACTTTTAAACTGAAACAGTCTTTTCGAATTTGCAATAAAGTGGCACTCATGACCTATCAAATTGTTCGGAAAAATCTGCTGAATCGACTCGTATAAATTGTTTAGATACTATTTTGCTTAGGTTTCGAGATAAACGCCCCGGAACGAAAATCCCGTGTTATTTTCCCTATACCCCAAGTCATTTTTGCTCCACCCGTTACAGCCAATCAGAGGTCAGCCCAAGCCAGCCCGCGTTCGGATCCCTAATCTACGTTGACCACGCAGGCATTCCATTCAATTGCGACTCTTGTTTACTCTTTGCAGCGACATGACTAGTAACACCATCTATCGGATTAAAATTTACGGGAGTTTGCATCTTCCGTAGCTCATTTTGAACGCATACCATATTGTCGTGAGACCTATTGCAATCGATTTGTAGGGTCAATTGAAGTTTTTTCAGATAGAAGGGCGTTGAAGAAAATTTATGCTTTTGATAAATACGCGTTTCAAAGTTTTCAAATTGTTTTTTCGGTGCTTCAAAATAGGAAAGCGATGAAACCAAATCTTGATTTTATTTCTTTCTTAATATGCTTTAAAGTTTCAAAAATCCGCTTAGAAACTTTCGAACGCGTTTTTCTCTATAAAGCATAAATTTTCTTCTACGCCCTTCTATCAGCAAGGTGCCTATTCCATTTCCATAGAAATCCATCTCTAACTCGATTGCCCCCCTCCCCCCCCCCCATCGTTTGAAACTTGAAAAATGACAAAAAGGCCATCGTAATAACTTCTGACAAAAAATATGTTTTGCTACTTTTTGTCTCGGAATGAAATCGACAGTGACGAAGTCCCTTTGAAATTGCCATAAGATAGTTTCCAAATCGACTTGACATTGACTCATCACATGGACAAAAACGTGATGTCGCCAAAACCCCGCTTCCGACCTCTCTATCGATTCAGCATGGAAAATGGAGTCGATCACCCTCAAGGGTTTTCACATCTTTTGCATCTGAGCGGTTTCACTCATAACAACACACGACTCATCACATGGACAAAAACGTGATGTCGCCAAAACCCCGCTTACGACCCCTCCATCGATTCAGCATGGAAAATGGAGTCGATCACCCTCAAGGGTTTTCACATCTTTTGCATCTGAGCGGTTTCACTCATAACAACACACGACTCATCACATGGACAAAAACGTGATGTCGCCAAAACCCCGCTTACGACCCCTCCATCGATTCAGCATGGAAAATGGAGTCGATCACCCTCAAGGGTTTTCATATCTCTTGCATCAGAGCCGTTTCACTCATAGCAACACACGACTCATAGTTGACAAGCCACTCTCGATGTATCAAATTTTAGGAACAGTAAGCATCGTTGCATCGTTCTAAAATGAAGGCGTTTCGAATATAATCTAATTATTCTTCACAACGACCATAACTCGTTTGGAACACGTCATGTTGTCGTGGGACATGTTAGCTCAATTGATTTTCTGGGCCGATTTACACAAGTATAAACCTCTAATTAGAAGTCCCCCCTCATTGAAATTTATGAGAAACAATGAGGAGTTAGGCGCATTAAGTATGCCTACATCAATAGTATCAATACGCGGCGAAGATTTTGTTAGGGTTGCCGCGGCCTCGCTGAATAAAACGCTTTCCTTCAGACGGGTGACTAGAAAAGTGAGCCCAAACGCTTACTTAAATACTTAAACACTTTTACTTATTACTGGTAATCATATGATTGACCTCAGGTTCACTCAAAAGGATTGAAATTCGGCATTTACGAAGACTATGGAAATAAGACGTGTGCCGGATTTCCTGGCACCTTAGGTTTCCTGAAGGAAGATGCAAACACATTTGCTGATTGGAAAGTGGATTATGTGAAGCTCGATTCTTGTTTCTCCGTCGACTACAGAGACATGGAAAAAGGTTCGTATTTACTTCTCCTGCTATTCACTTCGAAATACTCGTGCGGGTCAATGGTACAGTAAATCCCCGGTATCCGCGAGGGTTCCGTTCCGCAAAAACCTCGCGGATACCGATTTCGCGGATGCCGGGACATTATTTTAATGGAAAACGTGGGGTTCGGGACTAGATAAATTTTAAAATTTTAAAATTAAAACTTCGCTGCTGGTTTCTGTCTTAAGGAGGTCTAGCACTTGCAATTTTTCAATTAATGATAGGACCCTCCTTGTTCTTTTCGCCATGCTTTCTCCTTTCGGTTGATGAGCTGATACGGAGCTGGAGCCGGCAGAGGATGTTGAGGGGAAAGTGGGAGGAATTAAATCTTCTCTGGATCTTTTCCGAGACATTTTTTTGACAGATTAAATTTTGACAAATTATATTATGGAATTTTTTAGAAAAAGAAAAAAACCTCAGAAAAAAAGTTGTTAAAAGGAAAAGACAAATAATTCGGTTTAAAAAAAAAAAAAAAAAAAAAAAAATTCTATAACTGCGTAAATTTGGGAATACGTTCAGAGAGATGAGGCATGAGGTTAGGCCATTTTCAATGCAACTCTCCCTTTCCATAGCAACCGTGCCCAGAAAGAGCGAAAGCTTTTAATTTGTGACGTTGCTCTGTTCGTCGTCTCATTTTAATGATTTTTTCTATTTCTCATTCGCGGATAAGCGAATCAGGGGGTCGTGGATAACGAGGACACTCCGTTAAATAGCGATCGCGGTTAAGCGAATCCGCGGATACCGAGTTCGCGGATACCGGGGATTCACTGTACCTATATAGATTGTCCTAGAAAAGATTGGATTTGACACTTCCATGGTTTTCATGAAAACATCAGCTTCCATCCTCAGATAGGTAAACCTGGTTGGTTTGGAACAGCAGGAAGCTGATGTTTTCATTCAAACCTACAGTTGTCAAGTCCAGTCATTCTTGGGACACTTGGGACAGCCTATACATACCTACAGCTGAAAGAACAGGTCAGTTGAGAGTGACTTGCGTAGTGTGGAATCTGGCAACGGAACATTTCGTCCATTTATACGCATGAAAAAAGTTGTATCTCCCCTCCCCCCCCCCCCAAGTTTGTTTTGCATAAGTAGTAAGGGCGTACGTTGAAGACAGTCCATCTAACTCTCAAATTAATATCAATTTTACCCAAAAAAACGAAAGTCTTAATTTCTTGAAAAATAAATCTTAAAATAAACCTTCACTTTTCCATTATTTTTAGACTTATTTCAAGTATTCTCCCCGTATTTTTTCATTGCGCACAAGTGTTCAGCCAAGATATAAATTTTTAAAGTTAAGATTTACCCTTTTTTTTTACACGTTTTCAAGTGTCAAGATTATTTTTGACCACTGAACTTATTGGTATAAAAGACTCTTTTTTTTCAAAATATTCAAGTTTTATTTTCTGCAATATGTGTGTTTGGGACTCCGGATATCCCGAAGCACCCAGAGCTTACACTAAACCCCACCCATCCCCACCCTTTCCCCCCCCATACCCCCATACCCCCCCCCCCCCCCCCCCCCTCGGATGAGTTGAGTGTAAGCTTTAGGGAACTTGTCGTCCTAAAATCTCAATCTGTTTACCAGATTGGACAGAAGACTCTTATTATGATTAACCTACTTCACATCTATTTACATTTAATTTTTTTGGTGCTAGATAGCTTTTTATTTTTTTATTTTTTTTTTTTTTTATTTTTAATGGTTTTTTTACATTATACACTCATTCATTCATTCACACACACACACACACATACCACACCCAGTCCAAGAGCGTGCGCACATATTTCATTGCAGGCGCCAATACAATGAAATATCGCCATTGCCGGGAATCGAACCCGGGACCGCCATGTTGCCAAGTGAGCGCGCTACCACTTGACTCTAGACGGCCGACAGATATACAGGGTGTTGATTAAAATATGTACCATCTCGAATTTCTCGCGAACGGCTTCGAATTTCATAAAACGCCGAAACACGTCTAAAATATTTTCGAGGGGGACATCTTTTTTGGGGGTCGCCGATTTTGTGGGCCCCCCTGGGGGCCCCCAGGGGGGGCCCCACGACCCTAAATCCCATACTTCAAATGGGGACCCCCAATTTTTATTTAATATTTGGAAAGGAAATAAAATTCTAAGACTTTTGGTGAAAACCGGAAGTCAATATCTTTTTTTTGTTTTCGATATATCGAAGGTCAAAGTTCGATATGGACCCATCTTCAAAATCCGTAACTCCCCTTTGAATGGTCCAAATTGAAAAAATTTTGGGGCCCAAAATTGCTCTACAGAGCAAGGTCTTTTCAAATAAAACCACGCATTTTCCAAAAAAATTATTTTAAGGGGGGTTTTGGGCCCCTAAATTTTTTTGAAATTTGAAAATTTGAAGAGGCTGTAAAAAGAAAGGACTTCAATTTTCAAAAAACGTTGAAACACGGGTCCCATTATTCAAAGGGTATCCCTTTTCTTGGGGTCGGCGATTTTCAGACCCTACAGGGGGGGCGGGGGTGGGGGTCACATTCCTCAAAATTTGAAAAATTTAAATGATAACGACCCAGACCCCTACTTTGTGATATGTCGTTAAAAGATCGTTACAAGCCGAACATTTTGGTGCAAACCGCGGTTCGATATCTTTTTCGTTCTCGATTAATCGAAGGTCAAAGTTTCATATCGACCAAAGTATGATATGAACGATATGAAACTTTGACCTTCGATTAAACGAGAACGAAAAAAGATATCGAACCGCGGTTTGCACCAAAATGTTCGGCTTGTAACGATCTTTTTAACGACATATCACAAAGTAGGGGTCTGGGTCGTTATCATTTAAATTTTTCAAATTTTTAGGAATGTGACCCCCACCCCCGCCCCCCCTGTAGGGTCTGAAAATCGCCGACCCCAAGAAAAGGGATATCCTTTGAAATAATGGGACCCGTGTTTCAACGTTTTTTGAAAATTGAAGTCCTTTCTTTTTTACAGCCTCTTCAAATTTTCAAATTTTCAAAAATTTAGGGCCCAAAACCCCCCTTAAAATAATTTTTTTGGAAAATGCGTGGTTTATTTGAAAAGACCTTGCTCTGTAGAGCAATTTAGACCCAAAGTTTTTTCAATTTGGACCATTCAAAGGGGGTTACGGATTTTTGAAGATGGGTCCATATCGAACTTTGACCTTCGATATATCGAAACAAAAACGATATTGACTTCCGGTTTTCACCAAAAGTCTTAGAATTTTATTTCCTTTCCAAATATTAAATAAAAATTGGGGGTCCCCATTTGAAGTATGGGATTTAGGGTCGTGGGCCCCCCCTGGGGCCCCCCAGGGGGCCCACAAAATCGGCGACCCCCAAAAAGATGTCCTCCTCGAAAATATTTGACGTGTTTTGGCTTTTTATGAAATTCGAAGCCGTTCGCGAGAAATTCGAGATGTACATATTTAATCACACCCTGTAGATGGAATAAGCTGTAGTTATTTGCAATTCAGCGAGAATATATCGAATATAGAGAATCGAAATTTATGCAATTATCGAAATTTATTGAGATAGTAAAATTGTATTTATCGAATATAGAGATATCGAAACTTAATGGAGATAAGGCCCCATCTCGGCTCAGTACGGAAGCGTTATCAGCGCGGACTCAGATAAGGCCCGTGACCGAGATGATCTGTTCTCATTCACTCCTTTTAACCCCTTCATCAAGTGCGGAAAATTCTCATTTTTGCAAGCTGATTGGAAAGTGGATTATGTGAAGCTCGATTCTTGTTTCTCCGTCGACTACAGAGACATGGAAAAAGGTTCGTATTTACTTCTCCTGCTATTCACTTCGAAATACTCGTGCGGGTCAATGGTACAGTAAATCCCCGGTATCCGCGAGGGTTCCGTTCCGCAAAAACCTCGCGGATACCGATTTCGCGGATGCCGGGACATTATTTTAATGGAAAACGTGGGGTTCGGGACTAGATAAATTTTAAAATTTTAAAATTAAAACTTCGCTGCTGGTTTCTGTCTTAAGGAGGTCTAGCACTTGCAATTTTTCAATTAATGATAGGACCCTCCTTGTTCTTTTCGCCATGCTTTCTCCTTTCGGTTGATGAGCTGATACGGAGCTGGAGCCGGCAGAGGATGTTGAGGGGAAAGTGGGAGGAATTAAATCTTCTCTGGATCTTTTCCGAGACATTTTTTGACAGATTAAATTTTGACAAATTATATTTTGGAATTTTTTAGAAAAAGAAAAAAACTTCAGAAAAAAAGTTGTTAAAAGGAAAAGACAAATAATTCGGTTTAAAAACAAAAAAAAAAAAACCAAAAAATTCTATAACTGCGTAAATTTGGGAATACGTTCAGAAAGATGAGGCATGAGGTTAGGCCATTTTCAATGCAACTCTCCCTTTCCATAGCAACCGTGCCCAGAAAGAGCGAAAGCTTTTAATTTGTGACGTTGCTCTGTTCGTCGTCTCATTTTAATGATTTTTTCTATTTCTCATTCGCGGATAAGCGAATCAGGGGGTCGTGGATAACGAGGACACTCCGTTAAATAGCGATCGCGGTTAAGCGAATCCGCGGATACCGAGTTCGCGGATACCGGGGATTCACTGTACCTATATAGATTGTCCTAGAAAAGATTGGATTTGACACTTCCATGGTTTTCATGAAAACATCAGCTTCCATCCTCAGATAGGTAAACCTGGTTGGTTTGGAACAGCAGGAAGCTGATGTTTTCATTCAAACCTACAGTTGTCAAGTCCAGTCATTCTTGGGACACTTGGGACAGCCTATACATACCTACAGCTGAAAGAACAGGTCAGTTGAGAGTGACTTGCGTAGTGTGGAATCTGGCAACGGAACATTTCGTCCATTTATACGCATGAAAAAAGTTGTATCTCCCCTCCCCCCCCAAATTCGTTTTGCATAAGTAGTAAGGGCGTACGTTGAAGACAGTCCATCTAACTCTCAAATTAATATCAATTTTACCCAAAAAAACGAAAGTCTTAATTTCTTGAAAAATAAATCTTAAAATAAACCTTCACTTTTCCATTATTTTTAGACTTATTTCAAGTATTCTCCCCGTATTTTTTCATTGCGCACAAGTGTTCAGCCAAGATATAAATTTTTAAAGTTAAGATTTACCCTTTTTTTTACACATTTTCAAGTGTCAAGATTATTTTTGACCACTGAACTTATTGGTATAAAAGACTCATTTTTTCAAAAATATTCAAGTTTTTATTTTCTGCAATATGTGTGTTTGGGACTCCGGATATCCCGAAGACATGTGTACTGAAAGGCAAAAGAAACTCAAAATTGTTCAGCGGGCCGATCATTTACTTCATCGTTAAACCGATCGTTAAGACTGAGTATGAGTGATTCTATAGGTCGAATATTGTAAAACTTAGCCGTTGCTATGGTAACGATCGTTATAGTGTCCGTTTTTAAAACGAGACTCTTAACGATGGTTACCATAGCAACAGCCAAGTTTTACAATTTTCGACCAATAGCATCACTCGAAGACAGTTTTAACGATCGGTTTAACGATAAAGTAAATGATCGGCCCGCTGGAGAACGAAATGAAAGTCATGAAGACAAAATTAGAAAAATCAGTTTCAAGAGCAAAAATTATGGAAAAAAATATGGGGGGGGGGGGGGAAATCATCAAAGATGCATTCCATCATTAATAGTGATTTTAAACTTGTAAAATTCCCTAAGTATCATATGAAAATGCTCAGGGCGATGTTAGGAAAAAAAAAGAAAACGAAATTTGAAAAAAAAAACCTATTTTTTTTTGTGTGTGTTAACCTCCTCTTTTAATGTCAACCAACTTTCATCCATTTTCACGTAGATCCGTTGCTAGAATCGAAGAAAACCCGCGATGTTTTATTAAAACTTTGGGGGCTGTAGCTCCGAGCGGGGACATTTTCGAACACGTGTTCATAGGGAAAAAAAGTCTTATTTTGGCCCCCAAAAATACGTGGTAAAAATATTTACTATGAAGAGAGAGAGAGAGAGGGGGGGGGGGGAGAAAGCGGACACGTAAGTATACTTTAGAAAAATAAATCTAATAATTGATTGCTCAAATCAAAGTCGTTTCAAGTCTTACTTATAAGGTGACAACGTGTGTATTTTTATTTTTCCAGGATACATAGCATTCGGCAAGTATCTGAATTACACAGGTAGACCAATCGTGTATTCTTGTAGTTGGCCCGCTTATTTCCAAAGAAAAAGTGTACCGGTGAGAATTGACCATGACCTATAATCTACATATATCCTTATCAATAATTATTTGCTTTCAGAGTCCCTGTACATTAAAGAGTCCCTGTATATTACAGAAAACAGAGTCTCGCCATACGGGGTATCGATTCTGAT
The DNA here is from genome assembly GCA_011764245.1 of Trialeurodes vaporariorum. Lineage (NCBI taxonomy): Eukaryota > Metazoa > Arthropoda > Insecta > Hemiptera > Aleyrodidae > Trialeurodes > Trialeurodes vaporariorum. The sequence goes on from VMOF01000002.1 coordinate 79,206,807, forward strand.
TGGCTGCTGGAGTTCAGGCTGTCACGGCAGTTGTGGCAGTCCTGTCCTTGTAGCAGTTACTTCATATCTCAGAGCTCACAGAACAAATTTTATGACATACTTACCTACGGCAAAAATTATTCCTCGGAATCGTAAGGGGTTATTTACGAAGCATATATAGTCCACTGTAGGGGCGAATAAGGAGGGTTTAGGGCCTTATGTATGCCCTAATGTACTTATGTACTTTCGAGCAGTGGCGCACCGAAGGGGGTGGTTTTAGGGTCAAAACCCCCCCTAAGCCTCAAGATTTTGCTCTAAAAAAGGTCATCTTCGGCCAAAATTGCTTTCAAAACCCCCCCTAAGGTCTCAGAAAATGGAAAATTTGCTGTGAAACCCCCACCAAACTAGTGTTCTCGGTGCGCCACTGCTTTCGAGTGATCTGATTTTGAGTTGGTTTTTTTTCGGCAATAGAGGCATCTCTCGTAGCACAAATTTTTAACATGCGGCGCAAATTATTCCTCAAAATTAAAATGGCGGAAGAAAGCAGGGTCAATTTTTGGAGCCAAAGACCAGTTTTTGGGCCATCAAGGATTGACGAGTGGTCTGATTTCGGATTTCTTTGTGACTTCGCACCTTGCAGCACTCATTTGTTGACATGCGGCACGAAAGCATTACCTACTTAAAATTTAAACGCGTCTATGAAGAATGGCCCATTTTCGGCCAAAAACCAAGTTTTGGGCCCTCGAGGACTTTCGAAAGGTCCATTGTTGATACTATTTGCGGCAGTTGGTACCTCGTAGCACTAACTATTTAACTTGCGGCACTAATTATTCCTTAAAATACAAAGGGGTTATGTGGCGTGATCTATCAGAGAGGCAAACCCCGATTTTGGACCCTCATCTGTCATCATGCGCTTAGATTTTGGCTCAGGTACATACATAACATGCAATGCTTAGTGCTTGAATCCACTGTGATAAGTATTGCAGGTAGCCTACCCCCCCCCCCTCCCAAGAAGCCTCAAATTTTGTCTTTTTTCAACAGAAAATGCACCGAAATGGAGCTGTTGCAAACTTTTGCTACAGGCTTATTAATAGCTGATTATGGGTTATTACCCTGTAAAAATAGCGATTAGCGCACTAAAAAATCACGAAATCCACTCCTAAACTCACAAAATGCTTTTAAATGCGAGACCGTAATGGCGACCGAGGCCGCGGTTTCCGTATGGCAATTGTATGCTTCTTCTTCTTCTTGTGTGGTGTTGCGAGAACACCCCGTGTAGATGGCGCTGATTGAAGATAGGGAACCCCAATGAAAACCGCGGCCCCGGCCGCCATTACGGTCTCGCGTTTAAAAGCATTTAGTGAGTTTAGGAGTGGAATTCGTGATTTTTTAGTGCGCTAATCGTTATTTTTACAAGGTTTTACCCCATAATCATCTATTAATAAGCCTGTAGCAAAAGTTTGCAACAGCTCCATTGCTTCCTCCGACGCTTCTCTCCAATTTTCACCGGCGCGGCGCGGGCGTGCACTCCTCCCCCAGACAAATTTTCTTGGTCCACCACTGAGCCTACCTGAACCGACATTTAAAAGCAGTTGACGGACACTGTTCAATTCGTCAAACTATAAAGGTCCTTACTAATCGAATTAATGGAGATGATACCCATATTCTATTTGTTTCTTTCCAGGTGAATTATAGAATATTGAAAACTTATTGTAATTTATGGCGGAACTATGGTGATATTCAAGATAGCTACGATAGCGTGATGAACATCGTTGAATGGTATGCCCTGACCCAAGATAGTGTTGCCCCTCATGCTGGGCCTGGTCATTGGAATGACCCTGATATGGTGAATATTTTGATAAAGTAGGTATTTCTTCATATTCTGAACGCCACCATGAAGCTTCGTTTTTCCTGATAGAGGTCGTCTCAGATGAGGGGGGCGATGGCAATAATGCAAAAGTTGTACGCACCGTAAACGAGTCTGCGACGTATATATTCGCATCAAAATCGTTGGACATATTTTGACGTTGATCGCGTGATAACTTTCATCAGCCATACTCATTTGAGAGGCAGTAAATATGAACTTTTGCCTCCTCCCCTAGATCGGTTTTGACTCCTCTTGGAATTTTTTCCAGCTGTACGATTTTGGTGGGAAAATTTTGCAAAAAAAAAAAAAATAAATAAATAAATAAATAAATAAATAAATAAATAAATAAATAAATAAATAAATAAATAAATAAATAAACAAACAAACAAACAAACAAACAAACAAACAAACAAACAAACAAACAAACAAACAAACAAACAAACAAACAAACAAACAAACAAACAAATAAATAAATAAATAAATAAAATAAAAAAATCGTAATTTCGCTTTGCCGAAATCGAGATCTTTGAAGCGCCTTCAGATTCAGAGTTCAGAAAAGTATTTGTACAATAAGTGCCTCAGAAGTAGGGACAATTTTAAGGAAAGAACAATGTGTCCCTGAAGACAAAATTACGATTCGTAAAGTGCCTTCTATAATGGAAAATTATAAGCAGCAGGTAAGCGGATTTTCAGAAGTCTTTAGTTTATTCTCATTTGGTAAAATTATGATTCTTAAAAGCGCCTTCAAAATGACGCTCATACAATAAGCATGAATATTTAACATTTATCTTCGAAACGAAATCGCAATACAACGTGTTAATCTCCTTCAAATAATACAAGTGGTTATACAGCCGCGAGGGAATTCATAATCATTTTTTGGCATTTAAATATACCGACAAGTTGCATATCTTTATCCATATTTTGTCGTGATTTTGAAATTGGTTTTGTTGAGTCCGTCGTAGTTATTCTTTCTTTCTTTCTTCTTTCTTTCTTTCTTTCTTTCTTTCTTTAAATCCACCAAATTACTTGTATAATCTCCCTCATTACGGAGGTGTGAATAACCTAGATGTTTAGTCACCTCCGACAAAAAATAAACGAAAATTACTACTACTTTCTTTCTTTCTTTCTATCATTCCATCCGCACCCAAAAGTCCGTTGTCCAGGCAGCAACAAGTAACCATCACGAGACTTAAAATTGGCCACACCATGTTCTCTCATGGTTACCTGATGAAGCAAGAAAACCGACCAGTTTGCGAAAAATGCCGTACCTCCTTCATAACAGTTGAACACGTTTTATTACAGTGCCCTTTGTACGATCCCTGGTAAAAATGACCCATGTTGGTCCATACATGGTATATTGGGACACGGACCTGCATGAACCTTCATGGACAGCCCTGGACATCCATGCTGGTCCATGCAAAATTTCATGGACATCCATGAAGGTCCATGGACAGCCAAAGGGGTGCGCATGGAGGTCCATGCGGGTCCATGGACCTGCATGGATGTCCCTGCAACTTTATATGGACCAGCATGGATGTCCATGCAATTTTATTTGGACCAGCAAGGACCATTTTTACCAGGGATGGATTAAGAAAAACGCACCTACCACACCCTTTGCCACCACTCAAAGACCTTTTGCTAACAGACTGTTATATTCCCTCAACTCTTTCATCCATTAAATCTACCAAATTACTTGTATAATCTCCCTCATTACGGAGGTGTGAATAACCTAGATGTTTAGTCACCTCCAACGAAAAATAAACGAAAATTACTACTACTTTCTTTCTTTCTTTCTTTCTTTCTTTTCTTTTTTTCCGGTCAAATCTCTGTTCACTCTATGTTACAGCTTCTGATTGGGAACTTTGGCTTGACCCTCGATCAAAGCAAACAGCAAATGGCCATATGGGCTATTCTGGCGGCTCCGCTGTTCATTTCTACAGATTTGGAGAATATTCAACCGGAGTTCAAAGAAATTCTTCTGAATAGAGACATCATTGCAGTGAACCAGGATCCGCTTGGCATTCAAGGAAAAAGAATTTACATGGCAAGTTTCATTCCTTCAATATTCATTACCTACTATAGGTGCCCACAGCTTGGAGGGGGGGGGGTGTACTTGCCCCTTGTAGGGGGTAGAGTCCCTATATGTAGAGAGTTAAGACAAGAGAAATCATGGGCGCCGCCATTGGATGCGATTTTGCACATTTGTTTACATTCTGAGGCCGTTGTTGTGTTTTGCTACACAGCAAAGATTACAGTTCCGCTAAGTTTGAAACGATGTAATCTTTCCCTGATTTTGTTGATCGACATGTATTAACGCTTTTTAATGATTCTTTTGAGATTTATGGACATTATTGTGGTGCATTATGATTAAAATTAACAGATTCGTCGCAAATTAACTCTTTTATCTGTAAAAGACCGTTGGTAAACAAAACAAAAGTGCAAAATCGCATCCAATGGCGGCGTCCGTAGAGCCTAAAATTCATCGACCAATCAGAAGTTGACTACCCTCTTGTCTTAACTCTGTACATATAGGGACTCTAGTAGGGGGGTCCCCGGACCTTCTATTGGGATTTAACAATTTTGCCCCCCCTCTGATATTTCTGGAAATTTCTCTGGGGGCGCCCATGCTACCTACATTGACCTCCCTTTCCAGTTTAACGTTCATTGCCTTTGTTATCAGAGCAAGGATAAATCTATCACAGGTTACACAATTACAATGGTTAGGCTCGCTCTTTTTTTTTTTTTTTTTTTTTTGTAGAAATGGTGATAGTGAAGCGCAAAAAAATGGTTCTCCTTTCATTGGGGGGGGGGGGTGGATGGTACCCACACAGGTATTAGGTTACTTCCGTAAAAACTTTACAAGGTAAACACCCCAGTAGCCGGCACCCCTTAAATTTGCACCAGTACCCGCGGTGCTTATTTTTCACAATGTGAAACATGTTGAGTGACAATTTGGTGTTTTTTGTATTTTTTGTATTTTTTTTTTTTTTTTTTTTGTATTTTTTCTTTTTCGAATTTTCCGCACTTGAGGTCTCGGAAAAAAAAACTGCTACAAACACCAGTATTGCCATCAAACTAATAATTTTCTCATTGTAAAAAATGAGCGCCCGGTACCTACTGGTGCAAACTTTAGTGGTGCCGGCTACTGGGCTGTTGGGTGTTTAGTTTACCTTACAGATGCTAGGGGTGACACTTACAATTAGTTTCCCGCCTCGAGTGTGTAATCACCCGCTCTTATTACGCCACTGGTAATGATTGGATCGCCCGGTCAATGAAGTCAGTCTGGTGGATTCGTCATCCTCGATGATAACAAAGTCAAAACTGAATTTCACATTGAATGAAAGGCATCGACATTTTGATATTTAATTCAGATGCGGATGTTCCATTTAAACAGAGCTGCCGATTTGCGTAGATTTAATGACATTTTGAAATTCACCGATGATTCCACCGGTTGAGAAAAGATTACACAGTTCAATTCAGTGTATGACTGCAATGCACGTAAATACTCTGATCTGTAATCTTTTCTCAATCGATGGAAACAGCGTTAAGTAATTAAAATATACCGGTTGAGAAAAGATAAAAGACGCTAGTATTTTTGTGCGTTACAGTCATACACTGGACTAAACTCTGTAATCTTTTCTCAATCGGTGGAATCTTCGGTGAATTTCAAAATGTCATTAAATCTACGCAAATCGGCAGCTCTGAATTAATCTCAGAACTTTTTTAAATTTTTAACTGGAGAGGGGTTTGGGTCAGGCATTGGGCTGCAGGTGCCAACGAGAGCTGAGAAAACCACTTGGGCAATTTCATGGGGGGGGGGGGGATTAAAATGAATCCCGGGCTTGGCACTGAGGTAGAATGTTATCAATGTAGACTAATGGACAATTTAAACAATTTTAAAGTACATCAGTTTGGTGACTTTAAAGTTTTGCAATAATTTTAAAGCAAGCTCTTATTTTTTCACTTTCGCAGGAGGAAGGAATTCATTATTGGAAACGACCGATATCCCCAAAAAATGGCAAATATTTCTCTTACGCAGTTGCGGCGATCAGTAGAAGAGACGATGGCATGCCACTTTACATTAACATGACTTTAAAAGATTTTGGGTTATCTAATCCGCGAGGATATAGAGTCAAGGTATAGTTCTTTAAAATTTCTAATTAAAAAATATTTACTGTATTTTAACGGAATCTTCACCTGACTCCACTTTTTTTCTCTATGAGATGTTTGCAACATCCTTTACTCGCCCTTCATGTTCACGATAAATAGATTATTATTCATAATCGCTATATGCTCCCCCTTCTATTTCTGACCCTTAATTTCCTGTTTGCAGACGCGATATTCGCAATAACTGAATCCCTCCCATATACATTATAATTAATTTTGCCCACCCTAGACTGGATTTTAAACTATAACGCTAACGCAACACATCCGGCCGAAAATACACCGATATGTCAGGGTACTTGGAAAGACAATGTTCAGTCAGCTCGACTCTCTTGGATTAGATTTTCTTTAAATATATTACAACAAACAGTTATTGAGGTACTATCGACGAATTAAAGATTGACGCGAGATTTTCACGACCTAAGTTTCACCTTGAAGGTTCTTGTTCGGCCACTCTTTATACCCCTCACAGTCACACCTTGCAGGCGAGGTGCCAGTGTGGTTGGGGCGGGAAAGCCGCAGCGGATCAGTCCCACACTCCCACCCATAACTGAACATGCATGAAAATCTTGCGACAATCTTTAATTCGTCGATAGTACAAAGCTGAGCAGTTTATATGATTCTGTTCACAGGATTTATTTGCGCCGACAACACTACCGATAGAGAAAATGTATTGCAAAACTGTTCTTCGATTTCGCATCAACCCCAATGGTAAGTTTCAACATTTTCTTCATTCCCGGAGAACAGAAATTTCCGCAAAGAAAACCCATGGGAAATGACTCAGAAATTGCGGAGATGCAAAAATCAAAGGTCATCACATTTTTAAAGGCTTCCGAAGGGGCACAAGTAAACATTTAGCGAGGGCAAGGGCGCTCGGTAGGGTTACTCCGGCTCTGAGAACGTCATAAGAACCAACGGGTCAGTTGCACAACCTTTTTTTTTATTGCAGATCATCGGATTATTGGTCAAGCTGAGCCCAATGTATTTTTGCGATTTTTTTCGGTCGCGGGATCGCAGAGAATAATCATTTTGAAAAAGCGAAAAAGAGCGCACGTTTGAAACGGGCGCCAAGTGAAGTGGCGGGAAACAACAACCACTATACTCCCAGTAGTGACGTCTACAGATTGGCGGGACTTGCACACTGCACAGCGCTGCGGAACGCAGTAGTCATGCAGTGCATTTTAAATGAGGGATCGGAACGCGGGTTGGCCTCTGATTGGCTGCAACGCGTGGTGCTAAAATGTCTTATACAGAGGGGTCACAGTCCACCGATCTGCCTCACCATTTCCCCCGAAAAAATTGCGATATTTCGTAGTGCCTCCAAATGGGCGGTTATGCAAATAGCGTGATACATAGTCATTTTATGATCAAGTAATTCAGTCGCTAAAAAGTCTCGAAAAATCGCGCTTTATCGCAGCCTACAGCTGAGTGCGAAACTCGCGAAAAAGTAGCGAAAAGTAGTTCTTTTTCGAGGAAAAATTATGATTATGACATGAATTATCGCAGTACGAAAAAATCGCGACAAATCAGATTTTCTTCCGAATTCTGGCAATTTTTCGGTGATTTGTGCTGCATGGGAGGGTGCTCAAAAATTCTGTGCACCCCCGCCCCCTAACTTTCAAATGGTTGCAGATAAAAGACCATTTGACCCAACCAGAAAATTTTTCATGGTGAACCTACCGGGGGGGGGGGGGGGCGAGCCACGGTCTGAACTCAAACTTTTCAAAGAGCAACCCCTAAATTGTGATTAGTCATTTAAAAAAAACATACATTTCTAAGACTATTGGATTATACCAGAGGTTAATATTGTTTTTCGTTTTTAATACAAGTTCAAAGGTTGATTTGGACCCTTTTCTAACAAATCATTACTCCTATTTGAAAAAAAAAAAAAAAAAAAAAAACAATTTAAAATAACAGCAGTCTAAAATACTCTAACTAATTAGTACTCTTCAGAAAAAAATACGGCTTTGACACTCAAGACAGAATTCAGCTTTAGAGCTCCCAAACATGTTTAATGTTCTTGCCCCTCAGTGGTGGAGGGCGGAAAGTGTGAAAAGTCCGAAGGTCGAATCTCCATTGAGTGATACTGATCCATCAATTAAAAGAGCGTAAAAACTGAATACTTTGAAGCAAATTGGAGGCATATTTCGCTTTTGGCATTCCAGGTCTTGAACTTTAAAAATCGAAAGTTGACATTCCGCATATCTCAAATACAAAACTTGATATCTTCCTTCCATTTGCACAAAAGAGTCCAGCTTTTTTAGTCTTTTCGATTGATGTACTGCTTGATAAGGTAAGTCCTTCAAAATTTTTGAGATAGCCATGGGGGGCTTTCTTGAAATATTTGAAGGGCAAAAAGTTGAAAATAATTGGGGGCTCTAAAGCAAAATTTTGACCAAATCTGAGTTGAAGCCATAGATTCTATGGTAAAGAACTAGCTTTCTTGAGTATTTTCGACTTCCTTTTTTTTTAAATTACTACTTTTCAATGACAAGTACATAATTAATTATGTTTTGATAGGGGACTAAAATTTACCTTGGAACTTCGATACATCCAATAAGAAAAAATAAATAGAGAAGCTGAATTGCACCAAACAATTTAGAAATGTATGTCCTTTCGAGCAATGTTTCACAAGATAAAAGTTATCGTTAGAAAATTAGGAATTAAATTCCAAGGGGTTGCTCGGATTGGTCCTAAGACTTCAGGAATCGATATTAGAAGCCTTTCTCGTAGGAAAAGTCTGTATTCAGGCTGTTTTGCGACTTTGTAATTTTCCGACCTAAAAACTCAACGAAACCTTGGCTTTTCTCGATTCTGAGCGGGGGAAAAATGTCCAGTTGGGCATCGATTTCTACATATGTATTCGCAACTGAGGAATTGATTGCAAGTGATCAAAAATCGATCAGATTCAGAAGCCTCGTTTTCATGGAATCAGCAGCAGAACCTGAATAAACAGTATGGGCGTGTCTAAATATTACATGGCGGGGGGGCTATAGATCTGACAATCTTTTTCTTTTTGGCCGTAATAATTTTTTTGTCCAGACCCTTCAGCCCCTCCCTCCTGAGGAAAGTCCTAGCCCTTACAACTCGCTGCCCATGTCATTCACGTTGGCTGCATACTTAAGGTAATCCTACAAATCAGGCATTCTAAGTACCCACATCTCTCCAATATTGTCCAAGCACATCCCATTTGAGAATTATTTAGTGTTTTCAAAATGTCCAGCCTACAATTGAACAGGCTCTTGCAAAAATGTCCCATGTCCAAAATATTTTTACTAAGAGGACAAATATAAAAAAATAAAGAAATCAGCAAATTAAAAAATAAAAAATTAATGAAAACTACCAAAACAAGGGAAACAGGAGCAAGAAGTCGAGGAACAAGTCTGATCAGGACTTATACAGGCGCAGCGTCTTCATAAGAATGATTGTACCCTCGTAAAGTCAAATCAAATACAATAGAAAAATGGACAACAGACGTTTTTGCAAGAGCCAGTTCAATTAAACAGCGGGGTTCACTAAAATGAAACATTTCTCTTTTAACACAGGGGTTGTCTTTCTAAGATTGGACGTAAATTTTGAAGATGACTCATCAGAGTTAGATGAGAGCTCCTGAGGGATTTTGGCTGCTGCATTTCTTGACTGAACGGAATAACTATAGCAACTATGAAATGAGCTTACAGCTAATGTATGCAAGGAGAAGGAAGCTAATAACCATGTAATGCACTATCTCCTTAAAACCAACCAATTTTCACTTAAGTATGTATGTTTAAGCCCAAACTTTACCCGAAAGCTTCACACTCCATTGGAATCAACTTGTCCTCTCCAGAAACTCTTTTCTTTTGACTCTTGCACTTTGTAAGACTAAAAGAGTGTCTTGAAAAATTAGGTGAGAGTGAACTGCTAGAGAGCACATCTGCAAAAATGTTTTTTATCTTATGTTCTAGGAGGTTTTCTTGAAGTTTCCAGGACTTATAGTCATACATTGAACGCAAGAATTAGTTCATATTTTACTGGGTTCAGTAGTTATTTTTGCCAACGTTCATTTTTATCAAGCGAGAGAGGCAAAAGATATTTTCCAACGGTAAAACAAAAGACAAACTTGAAACCAATATTTTTATGAATGAGCATTTTATTTTACAAGATTGTACAGAACTTTGTTGAATTTTATGAACAAATTTACACAAAGGTGGTGGATTATTATTAGGTATAAAAGTATAAAAAACTCAAAAATAAATTAGAACATTCTAAATATAAAACAAACAAAATTGAAAGCACAGTAAAACTTGTCTAAGCAGAATTGCTTTTGACCATAAAAGATTTTCTGTCTGAAAGAACTGAAAAAAGGAAAGGATTTGATTAGATTTAGTTGCTTAATTGATTCATAGCTGAAGGGGTGTCTCCACCTGCGAATTTAAAAGCGCGAATAAACTGATTGAGCCAATGAGCTTCTTTGTTGTCGATACATCGGACTCGACCTTCAAGGCAGCTCATTGGCTCAATCAGTTTATTCACGCTTTTAAATTCACAGGTGGAGACACCCCTTAACAACACGGATAACTCTGTCTTACAAACTGCCATTTTGCCCTTCGAGCGCGATAACTTCACTCAGTTTTTGTGCTGAGCAGGATTCCACCAAGCTGAAGATATTTTCAAAGGAAAATCTGTTTAATCTGAGATTTTTTAATTTCGTGGAAAGTTTCTGGTTATAATATAGGTTTCCGACTTAGACAAGTACTACCGTAAACAAAGAGGTAATAACAACGGATAATAGCTAGATTGCTTCTAACAAATAGGACAAAAAAGATACGACATTTTTGAACAAGGCATACTTGCCTCCTGTCTTTGTTCATTTATTACACCTGTAATTAAATGTCCTCAGGTGTTCTTGTGCTGATAACAAACTTATTCTGAGATTAGATTCGTGAAAATTCAATGAATTAGATGACACATCAGAGGAAGTCGCTTAAAATCTATGTAACATTCAACCACAAACAATTGGAGAAATTGACTGAAATTTTAGCCCAGAATAGGGTCAAATTTCCTGTAATTCATCAACGATAAGACTATTCAATGATAACCTAAAAGCGCATTTTCAGAGATTGATTAAAGGGTGGTTTCAATATATTTTGTTAGATACAAATCAGAGTAATCTTAATTACAATGCTCAAGGTAGAAAATCAAATTATCTCCTTATCTCATCAGTCATCACCTCTCCAACCACTAACAGTATTGACTATGAAAAGATAGTCAAAGGCAACCTGTAGATGGACGCATCTGACAATATTGCTAATGTGTTGGAAATGGTGATTTGTTTTTTTTTCACAGTACTTCTTTTAGATCCGAACACATGAGAGAGGCATACAGGTGAGTTTTAAAGAAAACAAACAAAAATATACCAAATTAGGTGAATGCACAAAAGAAAATTTTGTCGCATCAATATTTATCACTGAGGACTATTAATTAAAAAAAAAAAAGAGGTATGAAAAGCGGCAAGCTTTAAAATAAAAGCTATCAAATTCGTTTAAAAAAATTTGAATTGAAATATGGCAAAGGATGAACACATTTTTAAAAAAAAAAAAAAAAAAAGATTAGATCTGCAAAAGTATAACTACGTCTCAATAAGTTGATTCAGATACATAATTATAGTTAAAGCGACTGTGGTGTTTCGTGCAACCGGACAATCTTATCTATTTGAACGGCGGAAGGCCATAGCCATAGCCATGATACTGTCTATCTCTCTCTTAGCCCATTTGAACGCATGTGTTAGGTAAGGACAGAAAGAGGGGCTGAAGTCACGTGACAGCCCCTATATCCATCCTTTTCTAACACATGCGTTTAAAGGGGCTAAGAGAGAGAAAGACAATATCCTGGCTACGGCTATGCGGAAGGCTAAAACTGAGGGTGTTCATTTTGCACCCAATAGTTTGATATTTCTGGGCAGTTTTACGCGATTTGATACTTAGCCGTAGTCAAGCCTAAAATCAAAGATATGGCGCCACTGTCACTGTAAATCGATATGTTACTAGAAGTTTTTGACCCCAAAATTAGTAATTATATGTGATGACTATAACTTCATTTGGTTAAAACCCTGGATCAACAATGTGGTGTGTGGATCACCCGCATGACGACACTGCTTGACGGTGGCACCATCTCTGATTTTGGGCGGTGCAACAGCTAGGTATAGAATCACCCTAAAAGGACAAAACTCAACTGCCAGATTTTCCGCTACATTGCTGCATACAGAGCAAATGGATTGCACTGCAAATCAAAGATTCTAATTAGTTTTTAGTTTTTAGCAGTTCATTGACTCATTAAAGTAAAGTAATCTGAGAACAATAAGAATAATCATTACATGAAAATCAATTTTTCTTTTAGAAAAGGGCAAAAAAATACAAAGTAAAGAATCACAAATAGAAAAGTTGGACGAAACTTTCAGTGCGCACAATACTGAGAAAAAATGGAGCAACAGTGCCATTTAAATGACATGTTCTTAGATGAAAGAACAGAGAATTTTCTGCGCAAATTTTGTTTGAGATGATGGGTGGTTAAACTTATCAAATACAAATATTAATAAGATTTGAATGGCGCCAGGCTCCATTTTGCACGCAATCCTTAATCTCCAATACTATGATTGCTTTTGTGAAAACCGAACCAAGTGTGCCGTGATGTCCCGATAAATTAAGACTAGAGTATAGCGGTTTGAGCCAATAATTGGGAGCCAAACTGTGGCGAAACTCAAAAGATGGGTGCGCATAGAAGTATAATTGGATCCCAGAATTTGTATTTCTACCTCCGGTCAATTGAACACATGAGTTAGATAAGAATAGAAGGATGGGCCATGATTCATGATATGACTTTATTCCCTAAAATGTCCTTTTCTGACACAGGCATTTGAATGGAAGGAGAAAGAAACAGGATAGATAAGACAAAAAGGGGTGCAGGAATAGGGAATAAATAACTTCATAAAGACTTGATTAATATTCAACATTAGGATAGTATTTCTTTTAAATACTTTTTCTGAAGGCCCATTGAAAGAGCTCAAAAAGTTAGAAAGTGACAAGCCATTTTGAACTGGGTTAAAAATTTGGGATGGTTGAGCGAAACCTAGTGAATCAGCAACCTGTAGTGAGATGCAAATCCGCTAGATCGCGCTACTGTCACTCACGTTTTGAAACCAAAGGTTCGCCGCCGTTGACCATCATTTGCGGATGCTAGAGTCCAGTTTTTGAAAATCTTGGAACTTGACGTTTAAATCTTAAAACACATTTTGACACCATTTTGAGCTTGCTACGACCAATTTTTTGGGTTGAAAGTAATGGAAAGAAATTGCGATTTTGAAGGTTCCGTACGAAACCTAGTATGTAGTTGGCAAACCTTTGGTTTCAGAAAGCGCGCGACAGTAGAGCGATCTAGCAGATTTGCATCTCATAACAGGTCGCTGAGGATTCACCTTAACAGGATTGATTTTGAAGGAAAGTCAACGAACCCATTTGCCTAAAGATTATGCAGTCAGCAAATTGAAGAATATCAGTCAACTCCTTTGACTTTGCTCAGGTAGGTCAACTGCATTCAGTGTTGCCGCCTTGCGGCTTTTCCCATAAGAACACATAGAAAAAGCCCAAGGATCTGGCTACACTGACTGCATTGCTTAAATTCGTTGTGATAGGGATTACAGGTTGCTTACCTGAATCAAAATCTACGGAGTTGACTGATAACATGTAATTCATTGACTGCACATGACAAAAATGATGAGCTCTTTCCGGAAAAATATAATGTCCTTCCAGTGTGGTTCTAATTTGCCAATTTTCAAATCATAAAATTGTCTTTCCCGACTTCTCATCTGTGCCCTAGTTTCAATATGACCGCAATCAATTACATCGGAATTTTGGGGAATAAAAAGGATAAGATGCATCCAGAAAACAAAAAAAGAAGACATGATATGAGATTCTCTATAGTTTAACCTTTTGGTCACTATGTCCCATATGAGGAACAACAATCAACACTTGATCTCATGACATTTCAAATTGTATGACTCTCACTTAAAACCATAAGAGAAATCTGGCTCAATTTAACTTCATAGATCTAAGATCACGATAGTAACTCTTTCATAATTTGTGACTCAATGGGTTAAAATGTGGCTGACCCTCACATTCAAAGAATCAAGATTCGAGATTCAAGTTCAAAGCGGTACTTTCCAAGAGAGCACATTGCAATTCTTCCTAACTGAGATTTGCTGCATCAACGATTTTTAGTACTTTGTAGTTAATTGTACTTTAAATTTAAAGCTCCTTCACAAATGGAAATTCCTTTGAGACTGACTTGATGAGCAAAGAGCAGAGCGTCAAAATGACTTCAAATAGAAAAAAAGAGAGAGTAACCAAACTAGCTTGAGTACACAAAAACTAATGGCAATCAGGGTGCTAAACTCTTCACTTCTTAATAAATCATGGAAACATTAGCCTCGTTTACGCGAGAGATCTGAACCCGCGTTAGGATGCCCGCAAAAACACTTCGGTTTTCACTGAACACGGGTTCGACTCGGCCCCAATTCAAACACGGGTTCGACTCGGCCCCAATTCAAACCCGAGTCGAGTCGGCGAACTCGGGTTGAGATTTCACGCGCAAACCTTGCGGCGTTCCAAAATCGGGTTGACACGGCATCGATGTCACCAAAACGGGCAAGGTTAACCACGCGTCTTATGCAGCCTTCCTTGTCAGTACCGCACCGAGCATCGTTGCCATTTTTATCAAAAATGTAAACAAACACAGAAAAGAAGAAAGAAATCCTTCTAACTCAAGTTCAAATATATGGGTGTTTAATCGCTAATCCGAGTTGGACCCGGGTTGGCCAAACCCAAATAGAGATCTCTCGCATAAACAAGGCTTATTCATTCCTTAAAAACAAAAGTGAAAATACATACTTCTTTTTCCGAATGTAGAAGAAAAAAAAGAAGAATAAAAGAAACAAAGAAAAAAAAAGAGTTAACTATCACAATTAGATTTCATGACATTCTGTTTCATTTTTCAAGTAGAAAAAAAAAGTACAAAATATATGAAAGATAAATCACACAATTCACAGGTATATACATATGATACATTTTCTACAAGTAGTTTACAAAATGAACTTACAATATTGAACAAAATTACACAAATTACTTAAATAAATTACAACAAATTGAGCAAATTCTGCTCTAGGAAACAATTAAAATGCAAAGAAGCCTCTAATAAAAACAATAATAACTTATCATAGAGCTTTTGAAGGTCTACCACTTAAATCTAATCCCTGGCAGATATGACCGAATTAAACAAAATCGACTAGGTAAATGTTTCATTTTACTTTTTGGTAGAAACCGACCACACTAAATAATCAAAAATGCCCAAAATAACTTCCACTGCTTAGCTGTTTATTTAGCTATAACTAATGGCAAAATTGGGTCGAGAGAGATTCTCCGAAGAAGCTGGAAAATGGAGTTCTTTTCCTCTTTGCCACAAAAAATCAATTTTGGAAAAGTGACATGGGTTTTCCGTAAAATTGGACTTTAATAAAAGTATTGAAAAGTGATGAAAAAGATAGGAATTATTTTATAAAAAATTAAAGAAGTAAAAAAAAAGAAATGTAGAGATAAAAAAATAAAAGAATGGTGAAAAAGATGTACTACCTACATCAGTAATCAAGAAAAATAGGAGATTCCATTGATCAATACAATTTCTTCAAGAGAGAAGAAATATAAACAGGGTTGGATTATTGAAAGAGACCGACAAAAATTATCTGCTAAGTCGGTTGCAAAATAGAAACAAAAAATGAACAGCAAAAAAAATTTGAGAAAAAGTAAAGTGAAATAAAAAAATTCCATATTACCAATCTACGATTGAGAAAAATTGTTTGAAAAAATCAAAATCTTCGAAAGAGATGGCAATAAACATTAAAGATTTCGGTTTCAAAAGAAATTAAAATAGAAATCAAATATATCCCAAAGATAGCACCAAATTTTTGGGGAATCATCGGCAAATTAAAAGATCCTCCCAAGACCTGGTGGAAAACAAAGAGAGGAATGACTTCCGCTCAACAAGATAAAATGGAAAAATTTATGTTTGAATGATAAAAAATTAACCTTTCATTAAAATATGAAAGCACAGGAAAAAAATCTAAAGGAAAATAATACATAGAAAACCAGAAATGGTGTTTGTTTAAAAAATTAGAACAGTACCTAACTAAGAGCAGTGTTTTGTCATGAATGTACCTTGTATTAAGGCTGTGGCAGTTTTATTGTCTCATTTAGGAGACTCGTATCTTACAGAAAAGGTTTGATTTTGAGCCAAATAGATTATTGTCTTAGTTTAACTTAAGTTACATGGCTGTGAAAGAAAGATTGGTTTGAGCAAGCTATCAACGGTGTTGATCAATGCTCGTAATGTAATAAAAACAAACGGTGGGATACGACATGACAGAATATTTCACAAGAATTCAGCTCTGGCTATCCATTGTTATGAAAAATTAGGAACTTTTTCTCAGTCACTTCTTTTAAAATGGTTTCTAAAATTGTCTGAAAATAGCAAAAACTATACTGCGATAGAAAAAAATTCAAAACATTTGACAAAGAAGTCAAAGGAAGATGAGTGTGATTATTGATTCTTGCTTGAGGTCAAAACCAATGAAATAACTGTAAATTTGAGTTTATTGACACCTTTCTCAGAGGCACTCTTTCTCGTTTTTTACAAATAAAAATTGACAGATTTAATGAACTCGGTTTCCTTCTGCATACAGACAAGATGATTCACTACAGGAACAACAAGTATCACTATTATCACTACAGCTTCCTCTTCTACCGTCCTCACAGCCACAACCGCTGTGCCACCGATCGCACTCGCGATTTGATGCGTAGCGATGGCGAGATGGGGCAAGACTAGGTAAAGATGACTGGATACTTCTATCTGTTGCAGGACTGTTGTCATTTTGTTTGCTGCTACAAGTTTTCCCGTATAATAGGGATGCGCTTTCGTAATCAGACTCAGCGGCTATTTGATTATTGCTTTGTCGTTGACGTCGCTCTGAGCTACGACAATGGTTAGAACTACAGCTATTTACAGAATTTGAAAAGTTATTAGGAAAACATGGAACCTGAAACAAAAAACCAAAACAAAACTTAGTGAGTAAAATTTTTATGGTGGTGGGATCGAGGTGGAGAAAGAGGAGGAACTTTAGTTCGAAAAGTAGCCACAACATAATGCTCCTTAAAAACTTTAAAGTTTTTGGCTGTGAATAATTTATGAATAAAAAACCAAATTGCAGATTGTCAGGAACTCTGCCATGTTTCCATTGATTTTTCGTGCCTTCAAGCGTCAAAATCGGTTGAGGAATAAAGATGCAGATATTCATGAAAGTTTTGATTATCTGAGGTGTTGAAATATTTGCTGAGGTAAGTACCAAAATCAACTTTTCAAGAAAAATAAGACACTATATGTCATTTTATTAGAAACAGCTCAAAAAATTTAGAAGTACCACAATCTTTTAGAAAAACATGGATGCTACATAGCATTAACTTTTGAATCGAATACATTTTTCTGAAACTATTGCAATGGTTTCACTGCTGTGGGTTACACAGTGAACTGTTTAGGTCCATAATAAAAAGAATAGCTGTAGAGTAAATTAAAAGTTTATATTGTTTTCACTCACAGGAGGAGGATGTTCATCAGGTGGAGGTGGATTGTGACTAATCCACGATGGGGCAAATTCATTGCAACTGCTACCACTGCGTAACGGAGGAGTAGGAGTATTGTTCATATTGCAAGGACCCCTCTTTGACATCTGAGGACTTGTGCACACAACTCCCTGAAAATCAAAACATTAAATCTCAGCAATTCAGATTGAAATAAAAAATTAAA
This sequence comes from Trialeurodes vaporariorum, assembly GCA_011764245.1. Taxonomy (NCBI): domain Eukaryota; kingdom Metazoa; phylum Arthropoda; class Insecta; order Hemiptera; family Aleyrodidae; genus Trialeurodes; species Trialeurodes vaporariorum. The sequence continues at coordinate 79,224,700 of VMOF01000002.1, forward strand.
GCGCAATGCATTGGTTAAAATTAGAGATTCAAAAATTTATTTTGGATATGAAAATTTTGAATCTTTCACGCTTTCTTGTTTTTTCCACGTGTAAGAGCAGCGATATTCTTCCTACCACCCATTCGCCGCTATGCGAATGGCAGCATGCGGGTTATCTACCCACCGCTTTGTAGGAGTTTTATTCAATGTTCCGTAAACGCAGAAAAAGATGGAAGGTTGGCCAAGAGAACTGAGAGTCAAATTGACCGAGTTCAGACTTTAAACTGTAATTTCTTCAAATCATCCAAAAATGGAGAAGCACTGACCCAAGGGCCCACTGAATTTAGTTTTCCTCTTTACATATATTTGTTCAGGGGTGCAAAATGTGCCCGATCTAGCGATCCGCGGATCGCGTGAAAGTGAGGAAATTTCTGAAAAAGGTGAGGAAATTTTTCCATGTTTTTTTTTTAAATAATGGCAATAAGGATTTCCCAGGAAAATAGTGTACAAAATGGGAAAATATCGGTCATTTTGCGAACATACGGTGTTGAAATGTTAAAATAGGCAAAAAAAAAGTCATCCCTTTCAAATTTTTGTGAGGAAATTTTTTACAATCCTGTGAGGAAATAAGTCATGGATCGCGTGAAACTTCCGAAGTTTTGGAACATTTTGCACCCCTGTATTTGTTCCTTTTCAAAACAAAGAACACACCATCAATTTGTGTTTTATTGAGAATTTGTGACACCTTTATCTTACTCCATGTCCATTTTCTCTACTTAAATCAAAATTTGTTTTCATGAAGAAAATACGTGCACTGTAGTTTAAATAACTGATCTCGAAGTCTATGCAGATCCAGGTTCAGATTTGGATTCAAAATGGAAAAATGGGATTTTCACACCCCAAGTTCGAATAGGATGATAATTGTGTTTTCACAAAACTGATCTTGATTTACAGAAAGCCTTTTGAATTTTTTACGGCCCCTTCGATTGGTTGCAGGTTGCTAAAATACTCTCAAGAAACAAGAGGCAAATGATTGAAGTGGTTGTAAAAGTAGACACAAACCAGAAACACTATCCTCAAGTACTGGAACTGAGAGAAAACTTGTAAAGAAATACGTAAAGGATGGTGCCATTTCTGATAGTAGCACACTAAAATTTTATAATTACAAACAAAACAAACTAGATTTTACTATTTCATGGCAAGAGATTGACAACTTCTGACAAAAACGTTACTGAAAAAGATAAAAAGGTGTATTAAGTTAATTCATTTAAAGTTTAAATTTACCTCTGAATAACCCCGGGAGGCGTCCCGATGAGGTGGCGGGTGATTTGGAGGAGGGGGTAAAAATTCGTTCCAGTTTGGAGCTGGATAAGAACCGGATCCTGAGCCAGAACCGGCAGTGTTGACAGGATATTTTCTATGAGATGAATGAGTGCTTCTTTGACGATACTCATCTGAAAAATTGTCGAGATATAACGAGGATTAAATCACCGCACATACCAAATCACTAGCGGATCCAGAAATTGTTCTATCTCTTTTTTTGCCAATTCGAACGCACAAGGTAATAACTTATAACGATACCCGGAAAATCCCAAAGTTCATGGCTCTAATCAAATGTAAAAATAAAGCCGGAAAAGAAATAGAAAATTCCTGTAACCGCTAGTGCGAGTGATAACGATAGACTTTCTTAATTTCGACTATCTCAGGGCAAAAGCTTATGGAAAACCGAATTCATAATCTTTCGGTTTGACTTTTAAAAATTTTCTCATTTTAAAAAAGCTCAAAGTAATTCACACAAAAATTTAAGCATGTAACTCACAATTATGTGGATTTTCTTTTAGCTAGATTCCATTTAAAACCCAAAAAAATTTTGAGTTGAAAATTCGAGGTAGTGGGTTTATTTCCTTGGAAAATTTTGCAAAAAGGGTTTTTGCCTTTTGGAACAAACCCCAAAGGAAACTTTGCATTAATTTCGATATACACAAACAAATTTGAAAGGGAAAACTACACTACGGGAAAATTTTTCTTTAGGAAAATTCCTTTCCAACTGATGGTCGTAAATCGTGTTTACAATCAAATTTACGACAAACCTCAAAGGAACCTTTGGCATTAAGGTATCTACGATAATACTCATACATGAGGATGTTGAAGGAACAAACCTACACTACATAAAACTTTTTCAAAGAAATTACCTATGTACAACTGATGCAGATCGCTACCACTTCGTAGTTGAGCATTCATTTCACGACAAGACTGCTCATTCTTACAGGAAGAGCCATTCGAGCTTAATGTTTTCGTTTCTGAGGAGCTGCTTGCTCCAAACATCAATCCGCTATCCTGCAAAGGTAAAACAAATTAATTGGTAAGATAAGCTAAGAATAAAATGACAGGGAGAAATTAACGAAAAGACAACCACAGAGTGATGTTTCGCTTATCTCAAGACTGAACAAGTAACAATTTTGGACAGAGCGAATGTCCAATGACTCCTTAGATTCTGGCTTTGGAAGCCACTTTCTTTATATTCTCTCAAGGAAATTCATAACAGGGCAATTCCAGAATATAAGGACTTATCACAGATATTGAAGGATTAATGGAAATGGAATCATTGAAACATTAGCCTCGTTTATGCGAGCATCTCAACCCGGGTTCTAGAACCCGAGTTCAGCTGAACCCGAGTTGAGATGCTCGCATAAACACTTCGGATCTCGCTGAACTCGGGTTCGACTCGACCCCGATTTAAACCCGAGTCGAGTCGGTGAACTTGGGTTGAGATTTCACGCATAAACACCTCGGAGTTCAGAACCCGGGTTCACGCGGCATCGATGTCACCAATCCGAGCGAGTTAAACAAGCGTCTTCTTACGGACACATTTTGTTTGGGGGGTATTTGCTCCAAACATCAACCCCCTATCCTGCGGTCAAAAATTTGGTAAAACAAGAATAAAATGAAGGGAGAAGAAAGAAATCCTTTTGCTACTCGAGTTGAAATAACGGTTTTGGCGGCAAATTTCCAATTGGACCCAGGGCTGAAACTCAACTCTCGGTTCATAACCCCAGGTTCAGATCTTTTTCGAAATAAAGGAAAGGGGCTAAATTTAAAGCTGAGTATGGAACATATAAATATTTCAAGGAATGTTAGAAAGGGGAGATTAACTTTTTTTTTTTTTTTTTTTTTTTTTTAGGAAACAGCTCTGGGGTACCTATGAGGCCCCACTTAGGTAAATGAAGGTTAATAATAATGGATGCATAAGGATAAAAAAGAAGAAATTAAAAAAAATAAAACTTGAGAAAAAATAAATAAAATGAAATAAAAATCAATTGCTAAACACTTACAAAACACTCTTCACTCTTGTTATTGTTTGGTGCCAACAGAGTTGTAGTTGCATAAGGAGTTGGGTTGCTTAGTTGACACAATTCTTTTCTAGGATTGTAAAAGGTAGATAAGTTCCTGGTATCGACTTCGGCATAATCGCTGCATTCTTTTATCTGGCCAGTATTCAACAACTTTGTTTCCGTTTCTTTGTCACCTCCTCGCCAGCCGTGGTCAATCCACAGAGTACCCTTGCCACTACTCATGAGACCCATTCCCATGCCGCCCATCAGACTTAAGTCATTGGCATTTACAACAGGAACTACAGAGGAAGAAAAATGCACAATGTTATGCTCTGTTGAACAACTTTCATTCAAAAGGAATGAGTCTGCAGCAAAGTTTTGCTAAAGTTACTTGAAAATAATTTTAGGAGCATCAAAAAGTTTCAAAACTTACTCTTAAACTCAATAAATAAGTTTAAATCAAATTAGATCATAACTGAAATAAACCGAGTCACAAATGGGGTGATCCTATCTCATTTGACCGTTACTATATGATGAATCACTATTCCCTGCACAGAGAAAGCTGTAACAGGATGGGACTTCCCTTTTATGACTAGCTATAAGAAAGGCTTCTTGGAGTTTTTATTGAGTTTCTGAGAAAATATTGGAATTTTTTGATACTCTATTCCAAGGCTCAATCAAGTTTTTTCTAGTTTAGACCCATATAAGGACCAGGGATTGTAAAACAATAAGTAATGGACAAATAACGTAGACCACTTTCTGCATCACCAAATCGGGCATGATTTTGTTCTTGAAGAGTTCACATTTTTAGACAGACTATGTATAATCAAATCCAAAGAAATTTTGAAAATTTTAAGCAAACTCAAGAAACAAACAAATGTCAAAATTTTATTCCTTTTTGGACAAATTTTTCAGTTCAGGTGGTAAGTAATAGACTTAATTCGTGGCTGTTCTTAACAAGAGTTACTTACCGCTAAGATGTCCCAACTCTTTCCCAGGAGCTTGTCTTTTCTTCACAAAAAAGACGGCGAAAAATCCAAGTATGATGGTGCACAGTAAAACGGCAAAGAGGATGAGGAACCACATCTCATTCACTGTTTCACCAACATAAGCTTTCGGTGGTTGATGAGGGTTCATAACTAGAGGTACGGGTGTTGAGTAAGGGCCAAGGCCAATCCTCGTGTACGCAACCACTCTAATCATGTAAGAGCCACCCACAGTTAGATTATTCAACTGCACGGATGTAGTTGATGCATTCAGAGACATCTGCGCCAATATTTTGCTGTTGTTTGATCCCTTGACTTGAATCTGAAATTTAAAAAGAGATAAGAATCAAATCATCTTTCAATTTTAAAGAAATTCATTAATTTATTTGATTTATTACATCATTTATTTATTTATCTATTTATTAATTTATTTTAACAAACAAACAAGGCCCAGTTTAAGTTTAAAAAAAAAGAAGAGTTAACCAAGTTATTATAGAAACATTAAGGCAAGCTAGAATGTTATAAATAACAAGTGAAGGCTAAAGTCATTCAATTCTATAGATAAAATACATTACTCAAGATCAAGATGATTTGTTTGTTTAATGAAATTAATTTTTCTGAGTAAAACTTCTAACGATTATACCTTATAAAAGAGGGAGCGATGAATGGGTCTGTTGCATACTTTTGCTACAACAATATAGAACCTTGATTCTTACGTAAAATTCGGCAAAAATAATGATGCGCAAATTAAAAATGTTAAAAATCCACTCATTCACTTCAATCGAGGAAATCACTTCAACTTCAAACAGCTCGCGCTACACTAGACACTATTTGCACCGGTACACTACTACATAGATGGAACCACCGTGCATAAGTAAACAACATCGTAACTACAAAATGATGGAATTCCCTTCTGAAAACATGAACTATTGGCTGCATTTGCTGTCTGGTCTTTTCGGTTTATCAAAGATTACAAAATAATATAAGAAATGTACACATCTAAACGAAACATTCCAATGTTTGTAAGTTCTGCTGATATTTACATATACGAGATGGTTCCATCTATGTAGTTATAAATCGGTGATATAGTGTCTAGTGTAGCGCGGGTTGTTTGAAATGGAAGGTATTTCCTGAGTTAATGAGTGGATTTTGAAAGTTTTTAATGTGCGCATCGTTATTTTAGCCCAATTTTACGTTAGAAACAATGTGTCGTATTGATGTAGCAAAAGTACGCAACAGACCCATTGTTGAGGCATTACTAAAAAAATATGCTAAAATTTGACTGCTGAGAGAGCTTCGCAGTTAAAGCTAATTTTTTTTTAAAGATTTTTATTTTACAATTTTGTTTTATTTCTTCTTTTTTTAAATTTATTTTACAATGTTTTTATTTATTCTTTTTTCTAATATTAAATGAGATGTTTTCGACGAGGAGACTAATGGTTTCATGATCCCAGAGAAAAAAGAATTAACTTCACTGCCTACCTTATAACCAATTAGAATTCCGTTGTGATGCTGAGGAGGAGGAGGTGCCCAGCGAACAAAGGCAGAAGTCGTATTAATCATGCCGACCTGAACATTATCTGGAGGTGCAGACGGTACTGAAATAGAAATAGAAAATTAGTGACGTACAACTATTATTTTTTCTAACAAGAAAGTGCATATTGAAAGAACTCAAATGATCTGATGATACAGCTACCGCACATTTTCAAATAATAAATAAATAGTGAGTTTTACGGAAATGAAAAAATCTAAATCAGCGTTTTCATGTCTGTCTCTTCTACAGTGATGAGAAAGCAAACTGAGTGGCCATAAAAAAATGGCGTAGGAGACAAGGGAGAAAGTTGATGACTGAGGTTGAAGAAGATACAGTTTTTCTGGTGACGACCCAAATAAATAATACATAGTTAGCTATCTCTACTATGGCAAAAATCACTGTTTTCTCAGTAGCTGTATTCTTTCGAAAAGTAGTATTAGCAGTAGTATTAGTAGTCATAGCTGTAGTCAGGATATTGTCTTTCTCTCACAGCAGCCCACTTAACAGCAAGTGTTAGAAAAGGAAAGAAACAGGGGCTGAAGTCAAAAGATAGCCTTTACTTCCATCTTTTGTTAATGCAAACTTTCAAATGGTCTAAAAGAGAGAAAAAAAAATTTCCAGGCTACTGCTATGTCAGTAGTATGTTAGTTTCACAGCCAATGACTGGAATGAGAAATAAAGTAAGGGGGAAAAGAGAGGAATGATACTGATATAATTCACATCCACACTCTGAGAGACATGATGGCAGGGATATTGCAACAAGTTTGCGACACCTTAAAAAGAGAAACAATTCCATGAGCATGCGAGGACTTCTATATTTTAAGATTTTTATTTTTTTTCCCCAGTTAGTGGCAGTGTTTCAAGCAATGTTTCAAGAACTTACTATTTTTTTCGTCACGTTACTTATCTCAGTTAGTTTCTTACTATAGTATAAAAATCTTACGAATAGCTCACCCAAATCTCGATTTTCTCACATTTCTCTCAAAAACGTTGGTTTTTTTCATTTCCTGGCATTTCTGTGTGTGCGCCTAGAAGTGCTGTGACTAATTACCGACGTGATGACCGGGGGGGGGGGGGGGGGGATGAGCCGAGATGTACGGGAGAGCCAGAGCCTCCTCACTCCTCCGCTCCGTCCAGCCCGATAGGTGGGGTAAACCCTTGAATTTATCCCCCATCCCGCAGTCTTTGAACTGGTCATTTCTCTTTCATCTTGCGTAACTGACCTATTTCCCCTAATCTTTTCTCAATTTTATATGGTGGTTAAAGGCGGCGCGCAGCGCCTCCGGGGAATGGGCCGCGGAGCGGCAAGGGCGAAGCCCCCTAGTAAATATATATATTTTTTTTCCTGAGGAAAACAAATGCTGGTAGAAACATATTTCCAAACTATAATAAAAATTGTACTCACTGTCTTCTTGAGTTTGGACTAACATTGAGTTGCTTGGCTGTCCTTCCACAGACTTGTAAAATGGTACAAGAAAAAATTCGTACTTTGTGTACTTCCTCAAATTGCTCACTGTATAGTTTGTCGTTGATGTGGCCATTACCGTAGCAAGATTGTACTTTTGTGAGCCTCCAGAAAGATCTCTAAATCTTAAATAAACGCCTTCCATGAACTCAGCACCATTGTTAGACACAACCTGGAAAATTTAAAACGTATGGTTTAGCGTTCCATGATACAGAGAAACTGAAAGGAATTCTGTGCTCATGGCTCTGGTTTTTTTCTAACAGTTGGGTAGAAAAAAACAAGGAATCACAAATGGAAAATTTGGATTTTAGCTAAAAAAAAAAAATGAGATAGATGGAAGATCACAAAAAAGTGAGATCTCAAAGTAGGTGTATAAAGAATTGAAAAAAAAAAAATGTTAAAAAATAAGTGCTTAAGTAACACAAATGAATCGGGCAAATTGAGTTTATACTAAAGGTGAAACAATTTTTTATAACATTACCTCCCATTCCACTCTAACTGAAGTGGAGCCAGCCGGTACAAGTTCTTTCAACGCCAATACTTTCGTTCCCAATCTTGATCTGGCCTCATCTAGCAAATGTTGAGGGACAACTGTGTTCAAGCCAAGAGTTCGTACACCAGCAGAAATTTCGCTTGGAACACTAAGCCCGTGAGAATTTTCCGCTCTTACAATGAACATGTACATTGTGTCTGGCTTCAAGTCATTCACCTAGACAAGGAAATATTTCAGCGTACACATCTCAAATAAGTCACAAGGAATGTGAGGAAGAGGTAGGTAATATCAACAAAGTAATTTAGACGGATATTCATAAATGGAAGAATTTTCATTTTTTTCTCACAAGTTATCAACATATTGGTTGTTATCATAGCAATGGTCAAATCGTAGAGTTCTCGACCAATCGAGGCACTCTTATGATAGTCTTAACAATCCGTTTGAGGAATATGTAAATGATTTTCCCACCATCTGCTCCGAAGTGTTCCCCCAGACTCCTCTGGGAGATAGAAGCCAACTGTTGAAGATAGGCACTAAAGACCGACAGGCCTGGTTTCTTTCATTTTTGAGTTTTTCTTTTCGTTTGGATTAATAGAGAATGAACCACAGGGGACTGTAAGTATAGTGAGAAAAGACTCACTTGAAAAGAATAGTCCAGATTTATTCAAATGAACCAAGAAAATCGGCTCAGAGAAAGATATTTACCGTGATTGTTTCAGTTGTGACCCTATGAGCTGCTACAACCCATCCTGTTTGCAAATTGGAGGAGAAATATTCAAGAGTATATCCTATGAGAGTCGAGGCACCTTGCTGTTTTGGAGATTGGCTCCAGGCAACAGTAATACTTGATTTGGTGACATTCACCACCTTGGGAGTACCAGGTGGGCTAGGGAAAGTTGAAGGGTCCGGTGTTCGGTGAAGATGGGGTCCTCCGGTTTTTTCAACGCTTAGACTGGCAGACCATGATGTTTCCCCGCTTTCAGACGAAGCAGTGCATGTGTACAGTCCAGAGTCAGTTGATTGCAAGTCTGAAATCAAACAAACAGTATCTAGATGTTACATGGGTTTCCAATGAATGTCTTCAAAGTGCATGTAAAGCATAAAAATATAATTAAGAACAAGTTAGGTATCAGTTATTAATTTTTCAGAGAATAAGAACATTTATTTTTAGAGGAACTAATAAGGCGTGAAATAAACAGGGTGATTATAAAAGAGGAGCCAATGCTCTGCGTTTTGCTTACTTCCGTTATGGATGTGTTACTATAAAAAATAGGCACATCCACACATAAATACAGCGCGTTTCCAGAGGATAAAAACATCTTCAAAACTGGAAAATACAAAACGCAAATACTATCATCCTGTGCAGTCCACAAAATTTGAAAATATCGTGAGCTTATTATTTTACTTTCAATTGTTAAGGGATTGGTAAGTCTGCACTTCCTTAAAAAATGTCTAGCCTTCAAATCATTGAATACTATTTTAAGCAAGATTGAAAAAGGAATAGAATTAGAAATAGAGTGTACCGTCAATTTGCAAAGTGCCTGTGGGTGAAACGCTGATTCTTGAAGAAGTGGAAATTGAGTTTCCGTCTTTGTACCAACGAATTTGAGGAGGAGGAACCCCTCTTGCTTGGCACGGTAAAGTTGCTACTGACTGTAGCGGAAGCGTTTGATTTGATGGTCCTATTTCGACTATTGGAGGAGGGACATCTTCAACAGATGTAACCTAAAATCAAAGAGAGAATTTTTGTTTTTTACTAGCAGTGCACACAAAGTTGAGAGCTTTGACAAGTTAGCGTCTTCAAAGGACTAGGTTTTAACTTTTAGTCATCGAGGGTAAAGAACATGCATTAGGAAAAATCAGAAAAATTCCTAGCCAACAAATAAATTTGAACTAGAGTTGACAGATAAGATTGATGGATTTTTAAATCATTGATAAATAAAATGGGGAAAATTACATGGAAACTTGAAGAAACGGCTTTAGACCTATGAGCAGTGGCAACATGTGACACTTGGTATCGATGCATTTTGACCTTTTAAGCCTGCTAAAATATTGAATCATTGGGTGTAAGAAAATTACCCTCGAGTTTGACCTTGTTCATGGGTTTAAATGATCAAAAAGTAACGTCGCAAGAGTGTGCACATGCAAAACTCAAGAACACAGAATAAAGGTGTATATATGTAGGAATTTTTGCATTTCTTTCCAAATTGAAACAGATGTGCAGTGTTGCCAGATCGAGGGTAAAAAGCTGTATCGTCCCCATTAAAATCGATGTAAACCGTACGGCTTTTTCACCCCAATCTGGCAACACTGCAGATGTGTTAGAAAGAGATAGAGGGTGGGGCTATCTCATTACTTTAGCCCCTAGCTCTGTCCTTTTTTGACTCATGCATTCAAATAGGCGAAGAGAAAGAGAAAGAGAAAGAAAAATTCCAACACACGCCTGTCGCCTCTGATGCTGAAAACTGTTCATAATAAACAAAAGTAAATAATAAACGTAGGTAAGAGATGTAGGGAGCTACGAACCTGTAAAAAAGCTCTTGCTGTTGTAGAGCCGGCGACACTTAAAGCAGAACAAACAAGGAAACCGGTGTCTTCTTTTTGCACTCCTTGGATTCGAAGAGTGCCGTCTGTAGAGACGAGCATATGTCCATATGAATTTCCAGGGAACATCAGAAGTTGGGAGCCCTCTTTCGACCAAAAAACAGACGGGGGAGGGTTCCCAACAGCCAAACATTCAAAATTCACAATGCCATTGAGACCCACTTTCTGATCTTGGGGCGACTTTTTGAAAGATGGAGGAGCTAAACAAAGAGAGTTCAACTTAATGAGTCAGTTAATTAATGACAGAAGGCCAAAGATCTTATTTTCATCTTGAGCAAAGATGTCACAATAATTTGACAAGATAAATTATTTCTGGCAAAAACTGTCGTGTAAATTTACCTGCTTAAGTATATTCTTTATCGATTTGTCTCGAAAAGTGGCGTGCGGTACCAGCAAGCAATGCAGGCACTGCCTGCACTAATATTTTCTGCATTATTAAAAATCACACTTTAAACCTTCTCATTTTCAGTAATTTATCTGTCATTCGACTAAATTCTGCACACAGAAAAAAAAGAAGAAAAAGCTTTTTCTAGGAAGAGCCTCAGTCACAGTATGAATTGCCTGCCTTAAGGGGGTATCCTACCCAAAAATTTTTTTTCACCAGTTAACCTCCAAAATTTCTGAAATTTTGGCAATGGAATAAGCACATTGAAATTAGGCAATCCTGAAATTTTTGTTGTGATGGTTGCATACCTGCCCCTGAAATCTAATAATAAGCAGAAAAAAAGGTCGTTTACAGGAAAGTTGCTAGAGCCTGATATAATTGCTCTATCGACTTGTTCTTTGGCTCAAATGATGCACTATTAGATTATCTGTGATCTGTTGGAGACAGATTTTTTTTTTCAATGCTTAGTTGCCCGGGTAAGAATTTTTCAATGGCATCTATTTTTTTTAGCTTACTTTTTCACTTTAAACTTTAATTTGAAAAAATATTGAGGGTAGGTTAAAATCTGATTCCAACAGATCACAGATAATACAATTTCCAACATTTAAAAAAAAAAATGAAGTCTGTAGCTCAATTAGGGACTGAGATACCAACTTTCCTGTGCGGCAAAACAGGGGGAAAATTAACATGCTCTAAAAATGGAAAAAGAAAATAACAAACATTTATTTTTTGCTCACCATAGATGTGTAAATTATTGGCGCATGACTTTAAAAAATTAATTAAAAATATTTCTAAGCCTTCAAAAAAAAAAACCAAAAATATCACGTTCTTTACGAGGATTTTCTGAACAAGGAAAGTCAAAAAAGTCAAAATCCCCAAAAATTGCTAAAGTGACCCAAATTTAGGGTAGGATACCCCCTTAAGGTAAACACCCCAGTAGCCGGCACCCCTAAAATTTGCACCAGTACCCGGCACCCATTTTTTACAATTTAAAAAGTATTAGTTTTATGGTAATACTCGTGTTTTGTGTGGTTTTTTCTGAGACCTGAAGTGAGAAAAATCCGAAAAAAATACGCAAAACACCAAAATTACCCTCTAATATAACATTTTTCACTTTGTGAAAAATAGGTGCTGGGTACTGGTGCAAATTTTAGGGGTGCCGGCTACTGGGGTGTTTACCTTAATATTATACCCTGCACCGTACGCCATTAGTCTGGAACAAATTCTGGAAGCAGATACAGTCGATACAGAGTAAGCTCTACGGGGGTCATTCTATCATGACTGTCCCACCCGCAAAATTTAAAAACTACATTTTTCCGACTAAAAGTGGGAATTATAAACTTTTTAGGGATGAGGCAGCTAAAAAGAGACATCCTACCTTTTCCATCCTTAAAATATTGACTAAAATCAAGCTTTAAAATGAAAATAGTAAGCCAGTTTGTAAGTAGTTTTAAACTGATGCCGGGGGGGTAGGAGTTGGAATGATCTTACATATTAGGTAATTTAAAAGATCTCACGGAATAATTCAAGCGCAACAGGAGGTTGAAACTTACAATGCACTACGAGAGGAGCACTGGCGGTTATAGTCCCGACGAGATTTTCTGCGCTGCATACATAGACACCCTCATCGGCAGGGGTTACATTTTCTATCCTCAAAGATTTATCATCTAGTGTCCTCGCTTTTCCCATTGTCTTCTTGGCATCATCACGGTACCATAGAATGTTGGGCATTGGCTCACCGGCAACTTTGCATTCAAATTCTACACTCTGTCCGGCTACAACAGTAGCCTCCCGAGGTTCTGCGATGAAGTAAGGCTTCACTGTAACATTAAAAATCATCATAGGTCATGAATCATTATTTTTTTCTTTTTTCTTCGTAAACAAGGTACCTAGCTGTTATTTCCTTTTTAACACAACGAATCATCGAATCAGAAAAACTTTGGAGAGCTGAAATGGGTAAATACTCTTGATTGGGAACCTATTTTACAGTAGAGGCTCGTGCAATTTGGCAACGTCAAATTTGGCAATTCTTTACGTGAAACTACGTAAAATAATAGATCCTCAGGAGAATTGTTGACCCCCCCCCCCCAATATAATTCCTAAAAATTTGCCTCTACGCAAAAGCTCATTAAGTATGCTGTCACAGTTGAACATTGTTACTCAAATGAAAACAAAAAACTTTCGTCAAGTGCACTTGTGGTCATGGTGGGTTTTTTTAAGGATAGAATCAGTGGCGGCTCCAGCCCTCGCGAACGGGGGACGGCTAACTTGGAAATTCGACCCTAAATGGCCCCCTTGTCTTGTTTTCGCTCTTGCTTTCCCCCTTCCTCTCCCCTCCTTTCCCACTTTTTGTGCCGAACGGGGGGGGGCGGTCGCCCCCCCCCCCCCCTGTATCCGCCAATGGATAGAATTAGAAAAAGTGACACAATACACACTAAAACATGGCTAAGCTGAAAACCTGCCGAACAGGACAATTTTTTTCCAGCTGTCTGGTCAGATTTTCTGCAGTATAAAATTACACACATGTGTATAACTTCGTAGCAGTCAGAAAAAACTGCTCGGCGCGAAATCGGAGAGGACTTGTTAGTATGTAGTCCCTTGGTGGAAAATCACACCTGACAAAGACGAAACGTTTTTATGCCAGTATTCGCCACGTCTTATCCATAAACACACGGGCTTCTTAAAATGATTTTAAAAGTCAAAGCTTTCCTATTCAGATTGATTTCCTATACCGTTCGGGAGTCACAATATGTTCGCACATTTTGAACATAAATTAAATTATTACTTAAATGCATATACATTCTTTGAACCCAATAATATGAATTTTTCTTTCTATTTTTACTGTAAATAGATTAGGTAGTTCGTTTCAGAAGTGTAGGTGGAGTTCACCGATTGTTCAGTATTCAAGTACTGAATTTTAGCAGTGTTTACTTTAAGTTTTTATTTCATGATATTTTCACTTTTTATTGTATAAGTTACTTTTGATGACCCATTTCCAATCTATCTCTCACACACTTTCTCTTTCTCTCTAGAAACTCGCTTCTTCCCTCTCCACCTCTCTCTTATCTCTCTTCCTCTTTTCTTTTTCTCTCTATCTCTCTCACTGTCAAGGTCTGCGACTGAGCAGTCCGAGTGGGGGTTGATCTGACCAAAGCATGTGCGCACTGCGCATGCGCGGGCAGAGCAACCCCTGCGACGGCTGGCCTCAACTCGCAGCCCTTGAACAGTGAGAATCAGTTCCCCAGACAAACTCCCTGAGAATAGTCGAGCGAGACCTCTCTTGTAAAATCACTTCTCACTCTATAGCTAGGCGTCAATCTATATCCTTCGTTTTATAATAGAAGTGCGTCGAGCTTTTTATTATAAATTCATTCACCTTGTTAATTACTCTGTAGAGTACGTCAAGTTATCTATTCTACATTGTTATTATCATTTTATTCATCGTTTTGTTTTTGCTCACTTTTAAATCGTTCAATCTTAAATTATACAGTCCACTTCGTAAAATCAAATATCTACTTAATCACCGTGTTTATCTCCGAATTTTAGCTCTACTCGCGAGTCGGCTTGGTAAGCTCGTCTAGTACGGGCTGCAAATCCGGGCTGCATGCGTGAGAGCATCTCCTGTTTATCACCTTCAAAGCTCCACCACAGTCGGTACCCCCCAGTGCTTAAGTGCCACTGAGCCGACTGAGAGCTTTGAAGTCTGATCAAACATTCATCTACGTAATTTAACGGTCCATATACTCAAATCTCAAACCAAGCTACCGAGGTCAAACATTTTGGTCCCCCGGGGCCGGTTTTTAAGAATCGTTTATAGTTTTTGTAAATAACAATCCGTCTTTTTATTTTATTTCGTTATTTTTGAATCGCCCATGTTTTTCACTCGCATTTTATCTCGTGTCGCTAACGCGTTTTTATTTTACTTAAAAATTTTTTTTTTTCCCTGTATCACGCGCATTCGTTATTTAATTCTAATCTTACCCCAAAAATGTCGGGCATTTTAAAACTCGACTTGAACGTTTGCATAAAAGGCTTGAATTAGCCACAGAAGCTGAAAAACAAATCGATCAAGATGAAAAAAAAAGGGTTTTTTTTTTAGAACGCTGTTAAAAAATATCGGAAGACCTCTCAGAATTTGAAGATGCCCTTGAGCGTTATCAGGAGGCCTACGTCGCAGAAAATCCTGGTGATAGCTCTATCCACGCAAAAATCAGGAACAATCCAAAGCTTATGGGGATTTGTATTACCCTCTCTGCTCCACTTACAAAAAACTCTGCGCTGCTGAAGCTCAGATTTTATCTCAAAACTCCGACAAAAGCCACAGTTCAAACTCTCACTAAAACGTGCGTCTCCCAAAAATCGACTTAAAAATTTTCGGAGGAGCACTCTCAGAAGGGCTACATTCTACAAAAATTTTGCATCGTTGATTCATCGAAATCCCTCGTTGGACAATGTTCCCAAAATTTTCTTACTTGATTTCATCGCTCACTGGCCCTCCTCTCACTATCGCCACGGAACTTGATATTACGCCTGGAAATTATCAAATTGCGTGGGATAACTTGGTAAAACGTTCCAAAAACACTCGTTTATTAGCCTCTGAAACTTTTGGGGAAAGCTTTTAAATTACTCACCAATCAATGAAAATCACAAGTGCAACTCTCCAACTTTCTCACAGTATTTGAGGAAGGAATTAAATCGTTAAAAGCTCTTAAAATCGCCGACTTGGCAGATTTTATTCTCTTATTTTCGACTCTGCGCGTGCTGCCAACAGACACCAAAAAAACCTTCGAACGAAATTTTATCGACACAAATATTCCAACCGTCAAACAGTTGTTAAATTTTATCCGTGAGCAATTAGTAATTCATGAGGTCACTCAAATCAACTCTATTGATCCACAAAGTGACTCAGACTCCGAAAAATCTTGTCCACCGATCGAAAATATGAAATGCGCTTTTCTCGTTACGCCAGAAAAGTCAAAATGTTGTCTTCGCTGCAATGGCTCTCATTTCATTTATGCCTGCCCAGTATTCAAAGGCATGCATATTCTTGATCGGCGAGATTTTGTTCAAAATAGAAATCTTTGCTTCAACTGCCTCCGACCAAATCACAAGGCCAGTCAATTTCTAACAAAAGCGTTGTTTTCACTGCAACGCAGCGCATCACTCTTTGTTACACATTGCATCAGCGATTTCTCCGAATGCAGCATGTGTCGAGAGGGTGTCTTTGAAACAAAGCGAAGCCTCCCAAGCAAAGGTCTCTTTGTCAGCCGTTGCAAGAGACTCTCCATGCACCGTTGTTTTGGGCTCGGCTTTGTTTCAAGTCCGAGGATCCAGCGGACGATTTTCTCCCCCTCCGAGGAGTAAACGATTCAGCCGCTTCGAATTCGTTCATCACGTCTGCCTGTGCTCAACGATTAGGGCTGTTTTTCGAGCGCACTGCTCACCCTGTTCAGGGTATCGGGGCCATCCCACAGCAACATCTTGGGCAAGGTCACTTGTCTCATCAAACCGCGCAGCACAAATGACCCAGTTTTGTCGACTGAAACACTGGTCATCGAAACCTCCCGAATCTACCAAACATGCCTCTACCGAAAGAGTTCGGACACACTACGCAGGCCTGGGATTGGCCGATCCTACTTTCGATTCCCCTAGTGCCGTGGAATTTCTGATTGGTGGAGATGCATTTCCATTCATCTACACAGGAGAAAAGAAAATGGGGTTTCCCATGGTATACCTCCAGCACTCTCCAGCATTTTTTGGGTGGGTAATCACAGGACGAGTCAGTCATAAAAATGTCATGACTCCCCGCTCCACTGCCTTGTTGTCCCTTCGTCAACTGATTCCCGCCTGAAGGAATTTCAGAAAAAGGAACGCCTGCCTCCCGCTTCCTTGCTCATCGTAATGACGTCACATTTTATAAGCGAATCAACGGACGTCCCAGCCACCGTGACTCCCTCAAGAAGCGTTCAGACGCACCATCATGGAGAGGTCACGTGATCTCACGCACAATCGCTCGGGGGGCACCAATAGCCGCCCGAGCACAATTCAAGATTTCAATTCATGTTTTTTAGTGAATAAAAGCGATTATTCAAAACAAAATTCTACGGAAACCGTCGAGGGTTTCACTCCCATTTGCTACTGGCAAAATTCACAAATTGCACCTGCCATTCTGACGTCAAGCTCAGAATTCAACGCTCATCGCACAGCATCCAACCAATTGAAGGCGCTTCAACCCTGCATCCAGATCAGGAATGGTGGTCTCTTCACGGGGGGGGGTACGACTCCAGATCGTAAGCTTGCTAAAGCTCACCTAGACCTCTCATCAACTCACATGAACCGATTTCATCGGTGCCAACACCTACAACACGCCACTCATCAGTATCAGGGAAAATGGTCAGGTGACCATCTACACATGAAACCGCATTGGCTACGCATAGACTCACCTGCAAATCATTCTCACTGATGTTATATTCTTAATTGTAGTTAAGTTTTTAGGTTTGTACTTTGTATCATAAGCATAATCTATTTTTTTAAAACCCCGGGCAAGGGTTCAAGGTGGGGGGTATGTTCAGTATTCAAGTACTGAATTTTAGCAGTGTTTACTTTAAGTTTTTATTTCATGATATTTTCATTTTTTTATTGTATAAGTTACTTTTGATGACCCATTTCCAATCTATCTCTCACACACTTTCTCTTTCTCTCTAGAACTCGCTTCTTCCCTCTCCACCTCTCTCTTATCTCTCTTCCCCTTTTCTTTTTCTCTCTATCTCTCTCACTGTCAAAGGGCTGCGACTGAGCAGTCCGAGTGGGGGGTTTATCTGACCAAAGCATGTGCGCACTGCGCATGCGCGGGCAGAGCAACCCCTGCGACGGCTGGCCTCAACTCGCAGCCCTTGAACAGTGAGAAACAGTTCCCCAACAAACTCCCTGAGAATAGTCGAGCGAGACCTCTCTTGTAAAATCACTTCTCACTCTATAGCTAGGCGTCAAGTCTATATCCTTCGTATTATAATAGAAGTGCGTCGAGCATTTTATTATAAATTCATTCACCTTGTTAATTACTCTGTAGAGTACGTCAAGTTATCTAGTTCTACATTGTTATTATCATTTTATTCATCGTTTTGTTTTTGCTCACTCTTAATCGTTCAATCTTCAATTATACAGTCCACTTCGTCAAATCAAATATCTACTTAATCACCGTGTTTATCTCCGAATTTTAGCTCTACTCGCGAGTCGGCTTGGTAAGCTCGTCTAGTACGGGCTGCAAATCCGGGCTGCATGCGTGAGAGCATCTCCTGTTTATCACCTTCAAAGCTCCACCACAGTCGGTACCCCCAGTGCTTAAGTGCCACTGAGCCGACTGAGAGCTTTGAAGTCTGATCAAACATTCATCTACGTAATTTAACGGTCCATATACTCAAATCTCAAACCAAGCTACCGAGGTCAAACACCGATAATCTTCAGCGAATTTTCAATTTTCATTCCTTCACATCAGAACAAAGCTTGCGTTTGACTTTCATTCTTCGGTTTTAAAGCATTTTAGCGCAAATCCAAAGTTCAAATTCATTTTAATAAATTTCCATAACGTTAAAACAGAGATTTGGGAAAAATTGCAAAGATTGTCGGTCGGAGTTCGCCTCTACACTTTTGGAAAGAACTCCAGCCGGGGTTTTATTTCGTTTCAACTTAACGAGCTAGAAACTTGCTGAGACGGAAAAAAAGTGGCCGATCATCTGGCGACTTTTCGCGGCTTTTAGCCAGTTTTTTTCTGTGCATTGATTTTTCGGATGATGAGAAATCTGAAATAGAGAAGCTGCGTGTAAAGCAAAAAATTGAGAACAGATCTGAAACTATCTAGGATAAGATTTTTGCATAATCGATTGATTTTTTGACTTACCATGAACTGTCAACATCGCTACTTTGCTTTCTTTTGTGCCGACCATGTTCTCAACTAAGCATTGATACTTGCCCTCGTCGACTTTCTTGACATCAGTGATCATTAGGTTGCCTCCATCGACCAACTGAATCCTAAACACAGATTTTAAACAGGTGTTGAAACATCTTCGACTTAATTAATTAATTGAACTTATAATAAAAAAGACAAATCAACCGCAGAGTTAACATTTCATTAATTTACTTATCAATAATTAAGTATTATATGAAGAGTTATTCGATACAAGAAAAACCTCCTGGTTACGATACGCCACCATCATATCTCCCAGTGGCGGCTCGTGCAATTTGGCAACAATGTCTTCGCTCCATTAGAATCTATGTTTAACAATCGATTGCTGGCGAAGCGCTGCTTCTTTTTCGAGTCGATTGTTTTACATACAATCAAATGGAGGGATAACACTGTTGCCGAACTGCACCAGCCGCCACTGATATCTCCTTTACTACCAGGTTACGCAGATAAATCAACACTCCCTCGCACAAATTAATTTAGTCGTTAAATATTCGTGTTCAGCGATGTTTCTTTTGCCTATACCGTGAATTGAAGGCGCTTTACAAAAAATTATTTTGCCATGACCAATCAATATGAGTCGCTTTCACTTTGAATAATACATTGAAACTTGGTGAATTGGACTTTTAGTAACGTCAACGAATATACTCGGGCGCATGAACACACTGGACGGAAACATGGATTTTTACGGATATTGAAAGTCGTTGTATATTTCTTTGCTTTAAAAAAGCATTCGTAAGTGTAGATATTCCCTTGCAAAAACCATTTCATTAACTAATTGTAAGCTCCAAAATGAAAGATTTTACACACTCGCTTCGGTTTCATTCGGAAAATTATGTCCGGGAAAGTGCATTTTTCCATCCACTGTGCGGGGTATTGCGAGAGTTAATTCGAAAAGTGCTGAAATAGTCCAGGCAATGGGTGATTACTGGAAGAACAAATTCCCATCAAAGGTTTTTTGGGCTTAATCGCTTTGTCTTGGTATCAGTAATGACCACCTAAAAGTCCCCCATGCCTAGGTGCTGTGCTAAATTCAGGGGAGGGGGGGAAGGGCCCCAAAATCGATTTTTTCAATATATATCGAAAACGATGCAAGATATTGAAAAAGTCGACGCATGTTTTTTGTTCCTGAAGTAACTCCCAACAAGGAAGGTCCTTTGTGTTTTTACGCTCTGACGACGTCTAAGCTCTCAAAAACACGATTTAAGTTTTCGGCGATTTTCAGGAAAATTGATACCCCAGGGCAACGCTCAATTAACGCAATGTTATTTTTAATGACTTCGATCGCCTTACCGTAGCATTTAGAGTGCTCCGGTTTTTGTGAAATTTGGTATCCGGGGGTTTTTTAGGTCGCTGATTTCATTTTTGGAGTCCAAATTTCCTCAAAACGTGATTCAGATAAGCTTTTTGAGCTTTTATCTAAAAAGCTGTATTTTGTGATAAAAGCTCAAAAAGCTTATCTGAATCACGTTTTGAGGAAATTTGGACTCCAAAAATGAAATCAGCGACCTAAAAAACCCCCGGATACCAAATTTCATAAAAACCGGAGCACACTAAATGCTACGGTAAGGCGATCGAAGTCATTAAAAATAACATTGCGTTAAATGAGCGTTGCCACGGGGTATCAATTTTCCTGAAAATCGCCGAAAACTTAAATCGTGTTTTTGAGAGCTTAGACGTCGTCAGAGCGTAAAAACACAAAGGGCCTTTCTTGTTGGAAATTACCTCAGGAACAAAAAACATGTCTCGATTTTTTCGATATCTTGCATCGTTTTCGATATATATCGAAAAAATCGATTTTGGGGCCCTTCCCCCCCCCCCTCCCCTGAATTTAGCACAGCACCTAGGCATGGGGACTTTTAAGTGGTCATTACTGACACCATAACGAAGCGATTAAGCCCAAAAAACCTTTGATGGGAATTTGTTCCGCCATTTGCCGCTTATTGATCCCCATTGCCTGGACTAAAAAGAGGTGCGTAGTTATTAGTATGATGACTTTTTGATTGTTGGGTGGAAACAACAAGGAAAAGGGCAGTAAAACAGCGTGATCTCTGACGGTCAACTCACTGCAGGTATGTGTGGTGGCTAATGATACATCTAATTGTATTGTTTATATTGTTGTATGAAAAGAAGCCAGAGGACTGACAGAACTACTATCACTTGGACCTTTATCGATGCAACGAGCGTTTGTTTTTTGTACTTGCTATACAGAGGAAAAATAAAACTTCATCGGCACAAACCTTTTGGACATTCCCAGGTCTATGTATTGATTATCTTTCTTCCAGATTAGCGTTGGTTCGGGCTGGCCTTTGGGAGGCCCGCATTCAAGTAAAGCTGTCTCTCCGGATGCAACTCTTGTGTCTTTCGGCTCCACGCGGAAATCATCTTTGAGCACTGAAACAGGGAAAAAAAGCAACCATCATTAATTTGATGCAGTGGCGGGCTTTGCTTGACGAGAGCAAACAATTTTTTTGAGGGGGGGGGGAGGGAATAAATTTCGCCCCTTCTCAATTTTTCGCAGGACAAGTAAGTACCTCAACTGAATTTTAGGGAGGACAACCCCCCCCCCCCCCCAAATAAAGCCCTTGAGTGATGCTTTTCGAGACAGACGATAGCGAATGTTCCGTCTCTGTTCGTCCCTGTCGGCGTGACTATATCTTACAAATAGGAACTGCAACTTTAATTTAGACCATGAATCGCTGACATCATAACCGCAGAAATGTCAATATTATGTGGACGCTTTCTGGAAGAATGACCCATAAGACACGGGGTGCGATCTTTCCCACCAATGGAGCTGTTGCAAACTTTTGCTACAGGCTTATTAATAGGTGATTATTGGGTAATACCCTGTAAAAATAACGATTAGCGCACTAAAAAATCACGAAATCCACTCCTAAACTCACAAAATGCTTTTATATGCGAGACCGTAATGGCGGCCGAGGCCGCGGTTTTCTTATGACTCTTTGGGCAATTGTATGCTTCTTCTTCTTCTTGTGTGGTGTTGCGAGCACACTTCGTGTAGATGGCGCTGATTGAAGATAGGGAACCCCAATGAAAACCGCGGCCCCGGCCGCCATTACGGTCTCGCGTTTAAAAGCATTTTGTGAGTTAAGGAGTGGATTTCGTGATTTTTTAGTGCGCTAATCGTTATTTTTACAGGGTCTTACCCCAAAATCAACTATTAATAAGCCTGCAGCAAAAGTTTGCAACAGCTCCATTATCACCAAAAATTCATTCGGGATTTCTTTGGAAGAGCACATACCTGCTGTCTCTTGGGCCATTCAGTAGAGGCAAATTCAGAAAGTCTTTCTCTCTTTCCGCTCATTTGAATGCACGTGTCAGGAAAGGATAGAGGCAGGGGCAATCAAGCGACTTTCACTCCTGTTTTTGTCCTTCTCTAACACTCGCGTTCAAAGGGACGGAGAGAGAAAGAAGGACACATTCCTGGACCCTCCTCTGTCGCGATCCGAGGCGACGTCTCGGCGATATCAACGATCCCTTCGCGAGCGGGCGCGAAATGCGTGTTTACATGCATGCGTGCAAAGAGATGGCGCACGTGCGTGCGTGCAAGCGTTCAAATCAAACGCGTGCGTGCGGATTTACAACAGCTCCGCAGTCTGCGCGATCTGGAGGGGGCAGTGCGTTTCCCGGTGATGCCAAATTTGGCGGGAAATACAAAAGTGTAACCATGGAGTCAAATGGGGGAAAAGCGTGTAATTAGACGCAAAACGACAGCCCTGGCGTTTCCCTTTTTCTTTGCGAGACTCTCCCCTTTTCCGTCTCTTCTCTCTTCACCACGCACACACACACGCATTTCTCCTCAGCACGCTTGCTGCTTATCTTTCGCATAACAAAACTCCGCGCTCACACACGAGCAGTGTTGCCAGATTGAAGTGAAAAAGCCGTACGTTTTACATTGGTTTAAATGGGGGCGATACGGCTTTTTACCCTCGATCTGGCAACACTGCACACGAGAAAGTCGCTTAGTCACCCCTCTGGCCTCTACCCCAGTCCCCACCGCACCGCAAATCCCTTCAGGCTCCCACAAGGCTTCGAGTGATATCAATTCACCCCCACAGTCATATCCCCCCCCCCATTCCATTATTATTACAAAATGTTGAGTCGTATTTGATGTTTACTCGACGTGTTTTGGCGCATCTACCGGCATGTAGAGCAATTCGTCCCCCTTTTTCCGACGAACTTTCCGCCCCAACCTCCTTTTCCGGAGTTTCTCTGAAAATTTTAAGGGGGAGGAGGGAGTTCGGGGGTTTGAAGTCTAATTACCAATATGGGAGTGAGCTCGAGATAAGAACCAACCGATGATCCCACCACCAGTTAGCTGACGGATAATCAGATATTTCAAACATATTCGGTCTTACCGTTATTTTTTATATTTAGTTTTACGTTTTGTTTTTTCCTTTCCTCGATTTGAACGAGACGCGTGCCTCGAGAAATCGGTCTGAAGATGGTTTTGGAAAATCCGAAATGATCTTCGCTATAATTAATTTTTTTAACTATATGGATCATTACAAAGAAGGGAGTTAATCTAGGAAGACATAAAATAAAAGTTGATATAATGAAAACGCGATTCACCTTTCTGGACTTCAACATTCCTCCGCAATTGGGTCTGTTCAATGAGCTATAACTTTAGAGTGGCAGCGGATTGGTCCACCTTGTGCCACACAGGGTAGAAGAAATCCCGGGAAAAAGCGGAATTTGGACGGCAGATTCCAAGGTTTGAGGTTAAGTTTTGTAGGTCGTTTCCAAGTCGTTTCCGGCGATGCCCGAGTTTGTTTACGGAACGACCGGAAACTGCCTACAAAATTTAACCTCAAAATCGGGTTTTACGGCAAGATGGCGGCGCCCAAGGCAGAGACAAATAGAGACCCAGCACAAAGCTTGCGACAGGTGTCCACTTTCCGGGGCTCAATTTTGGTTGGAACTCATCGAAATAACAGCCAACAGTCGCCTACTGTTGACTGATGAGCGCCTGGTTTGCATTCGACATGCAAAACCTGTTTCCGTTTCCGGGACCGCGGACCAATCACAGCCTTTTGTTGAGCTCACCGCTCAACAGTAGGCGACTGTTTATCGTTGCAGCCGGTGACTCCCGAACAAAACTTGCTTCACTTTTCTTGACACGGGGAGCATACGCGCGGTGTGCTGGGTCTCTATTTGTCTCTGGCCCTAGGTGACAACAATGAACCAGCGGAACGTTCCTTGATGTGCCACTCTAAAGTTATAGCTCATTGGGTCTGTTGCAAACTTTTGCATCAGCATAAAAGAGGGCCAATTCTTGAGTAAATTCACATGTAAATAGAGTTGGGAGCATCAGAAAGTTCCAAAATTGACTGAGTTTCAATTCAGTAAATGTGACTATACAAAATTCAAAGATGTCGTTTAACGAGTCATAATGGAAAGCTAATTGCAGTTTCCTAGAAATGATAGGTATGGGAAAAGTGATTCATCCTAGAATGACAGAAAATTGGATAAGACTCCCTCATTGGGACTTGCAGTACGGTAGGATAGGCGGCAGCCATCTTGGAACTTTGTTCTTATTGAACTTATTGAGTTTGTGAGTCAATTTTGACATTTTCCTCCAACGTTACTTTCGAGTGGTCTTACACAAGTAACGACCCTCATTGTTGCTGTATCAAAATGCTTTTGATGCTTTGAAAAACTTTTGAACAAAAACTTTGACTTTTGAAAAACTTAGTTTGCAACGCATCACTCATTTCGAAGTTTTTTTTTTTTTTTTTTTTTTTTAAACAGAGACGTCTGGCGGTCAAATCTGGTACAGTTCGATTAAGGGGAGAAGGTAGTGCCTATCTCAGCAATGTAAAAAATACCCTTTTTCCGGTACCATTTTCTGCCAGAGTTTTAGAGCTAGAAACTTCTTTGGTACAGATAGTCTTTAGATGTATCTAACATGGCTAACTAATTTTTTTTTTCCCTCGGAAAAACTTTTTGTCAATGAGCTTTTTCAAAACAAGTATTAAAAAACCCTAAATTTTCAGCGCTCTTGCTAATTTAAGAAAAAAACAGTCATACTTGCTGATTTAAAAATAGGTACACTGTGTTGAGCATATCTAAACGAACGTTTTAAAAAAAATTGAGCTTTCTAAGTGAAAAAGTTTCTGAAATAAGTGTACCGGAACATGGAAAAACCTTTTCCTTCAAGAGAGGACTTTCATGCAACAGAAAACAATGAAGTTTAAATCAGCTTGAATCAGCCACGAAAAAACGAAAATCAGAATCGATCTACTTTCGTTTTCTTTATTTATTTGCTTTTCTATCATCGAAAAATGTGTATAAATTAGAAATGGGAATGTTCGTTAGGTTATGCAGAACAAAAAAACAGTAAACAAAAAAAATTGAGATGTTTTTTCACTACCTTCTCCCCTTAAGATTTGATTTCGGAGAACTTGATACTTAATACTCCAACTCCGGGAGGAAATTCTGATTGTCTTACAGAGTTCTTCAATAATGCGGGTGTATAGTTTATATAATCCTGATACTATATCCTTCTCTCCTGTGTTATCAAAACGAGGAGAAGGCGGGAATCCAGGAATCCTCCCCTCCAGTGGCGTCGCGTGCAATTTGGCAACAATGTATTCTATCCATTTAAACTCATGTAAAAGATCGAATTCAGGGGGTGCACAGTGCACAAGGAAAATTCGATATATTTAATGATTTTAAATGGAGAAGTTGCATTGTTGCCAGATGGCACGCGACGCCACTGCTCCCCTCCCCTTCCATAATCTCGTTAATAGTGCACACATTCATGTCCGATCTAATCAAATCAAATGGCAAAGCCCTTATACTCCTTAGACCTCTTGAATGGAGGGTAAAAGAGAGGACTTTGGCTCGGCGAAAAACTTTCACCCTTCACGAAATAGAACGCAACGTCAGCACCCGAGCCGCTTTATTCGTTAAAGGAATCTCGAATGTCGAAGTTCCATTTACAAAGATCGACATATCGAATACAAACAACGACATCGACCTCTACATGGGCCAGAAAGCTCGCCTTTTCAAGTTCTTTCGATTGATGTATCACTTGATTAGAGTCGTCCTTCGAAATTATTGAGATAGCCCCTGAGGGGCAAAAACATTAAACGTGTGTTTGCGGGAGCCCTAAAACCAAATTTTGACTAAACTTGTGTCAAAGCCGTATTTATTTCTGAAAAAAGTACTTGCTTTTTAGAGTAGTTTTGGCTCCTGTTTTTTGAATTTTCGAATTTTAAAATAAAAGTGATGATTTTTCAAAAATGAGTCCAAATTAGACTTGAACTTTCGAAGTATCGAAAATGAAAAACTACATCGACCTCCAGTTTTTGGGCCAAATATTTCGGTACTTTTTAAGACCTTTTGAATGATTTCACAATAAATTGACACATAGGTAATAGGGGTTGCAATATAAAATTTCCTAGATAGCCTCCCCCCCCCCACAATCAGCCAAGATGACGAAGATTGGTGCAAACCGCAACTTTTTGTCTCAACTCGTTCAAAAATTGGACCGGGGGGGGGCGGTCATCCTTCTATTACGCACCGTGTATATAGTGTATACACCTACTAAACTTAAGCTAGATGAGTTAAAGACAAGCCGCAAGTGGCAATGGCGATGCGTTTAATCTGGCAACTTCGGATTTTGTCCATTTGAACCCATGTAAAATATCGACTTGAAGGAGCCCCTTGTGCGCCCTTAATATTTAGACATTTTTCAAGACTTTTAATGGACTAAATGAAACGTTGGCAGATTTCACGCACCGCCACTGTTAAAGGCTAACGCTGGATTACATAGGTAGGCGTCGTAGGCCTTCCGCAGGTCAGCTAAAACTAACTATTCATAATTTCATACCTTAAAAATCAAATACAAAAATGCGATTATAAATCGAAGCGGAGATTCAGGAAGGGGAAGAAGGGATTTGGGGGGGGGGAGAGATCGTTAGAGACACTTCAATATAATAATTAATCAAAAGAGAGCGACGATTTTCAAACGAGCAGAGAGCATTGCCAATTAGCAAATTAATACAAACAAAGAAAACCGCCTTCTCAAGGATCCCTAACCTACCCTCACAATCAAATGCACAGAGCAAAGGACTCACTTTACAGATTACCTCATTTCCCAGTAATCAGGGTTTCTTTGAATCTCTTCGCCTCGCTTTTTAATCTATTGACATTTCCGAATCCAACAAAAAATTATACTGTCTCTTATCTCAAACTGAAGTGCCCACTTGAGCGAAAAGCTCTCTTTAATTCTCAAATTAAAACAAGAAAATGGAGAGGTAAAATTTCAAGATATAAAACTAGGAGTTATTTCTTTTACTGAAAGTGAATCCACTTTTGATCCATTCGACTACGTCAGGGAATCAGGCATTTGCTTGGTTCGACTCTTTTAAGACTCGAGCGAGAGTCTATAATGAACAACTAAGATGGATTTAAGGAATTAGTGTTTTTTTTCTCCTTTTTTTCAGTCTTAATGCAGTTTCGAACATAATATGAGACAGGAAAAGGAATGAAAATACTCTTATGGTCATACAAACAAAGATGTGGTTGTTTGTTTGTTTGTATACTGTAATTAATGTGTAAAATAGTATCTTGATCCATTTAGGTGAATATTTTTGTCAATAAAAACATATTAACTGTAATACTGTATTAGAATAGTAATAATGATCAAAAATATAAAGTACGCTGTGACTGAAAGAATTCACTATGGAGTAGTCTCTGTACGCTTCCTGCACGACAAAAAATCAATATTATGCAAAATTTGCTGTATTTCCATAATGCAATAATATCCAATGAAACGTCGACACCATTATTCACTACGACGAAACGTTAATAGGTGTATTCGACGAAAATTCATCACCCATAAGAAATAATTATCGATAAATCGTGGTTGGGTGACGAGGGGAATCCCGCAAGATTAAATAATTATCCATAGACTCGTAAATAACCCCTCGGGCGTTAAACTGTGTTCAACTACCTAAAACTCCATCACGAGCAGTGCCATAAATCTTTATGCCCCCGCCGCACCAATTATGTTAACGTTCATATTTTTTTAGCGGAGGTGATTAGGCGAGGGGGTGTATTTTTCTAAGCTGATGATATACATATCTTTGCTTTTAGTATCTCTAGCCTTTCCCTCTGTCTCCAGCTCTTGAAGGATGCAGACACCATCCACCGACTCGTCCAGTGTGGCAACACTGTATTCTCTCAATCTAAAGCTATGTAAAACAATCTATCCTCACCAGGAGGTTCAATTTCACCCCCCCCCCCCCAACCTCGATACTTTATCACAGGTTTAGATGGGTGATTGCCAAAATGTACGAGCCATTTCTTCTTAAAACAGGCTCCTTTTTAAACCCTTAAACCAACAGGATACTGAGACAAATCAAACGCTCTCTCAGTTATTTGAGGAAGTAGTTAAATATTTATACTCCGCGATGTTTATTTTGCCTATTCAATTTATTGAAAGAACTCTAAGAAAATTAACTAATTAATTACTTCATTATACAAACATCGACGATTTGGAGATGCTTTTCCGTCAATAACAAATTAAAATTGTGTGACTTGGACTCAGCGATGCGAACGAATATGCTCAAGCGTGGTGTTTAAAGGCTTCGTGGAAAAAAATGTGACAATGCATGTTTACTAGAGACCATAGACTTTACTTGGATTTTTTAAAATGGGTGAAATTTTTTTTATTTTTTAAGGGGTCGTAACAAAACAACGTTCAACTGGCGCCCATGCGACGGCTGATGAGCAAAGATATTGATGTCATAGTAACCAAAGAGAGCAAAGCATCGGAGTTTTGTTATTGGTCAACAGCTGACGCAGGAGCCAGTTGTTGGGTGAGATCAGAGATTACTAAGCCTAAGAGATATGGCACTTCCTATCTCCGCCGTGTTAAAAAACCTTTGGCCGGGCTCCGTAAAAAACGCCTGCAGAATGGCCGTGATACAACGTGCAGTACGCTGGTGACCGTCAACATTGTTGTTATTCATGTTGTTGGAAATGAAGTTAGATTCTCTGCAGCATCTAAATGTTTGTCATTTAATGGCCGATGAGATGATTAAAGTGACTTAGATTTTCAGATTCACGTACAAAATATACTCAGAGCTCATTAAACTTCCCAAACACTTTATTAATCTTATTAATTTAGTTAGTGGCGTTGCTGTCAAATCTCATTCAAACAACAACAGTAGTAACAATGTTTACGGTCACCAGCGTACGCCACATTGCATACTTCGTAGGAGTCGAATAACACTTTTGAATCGTTATGCCATATCTCTTAGGCTTAGTAATCTCTGGGTGAGATCGAAATTTATTGAAGGCGTGAATCGAGATGGAAATATTATTTAGCTGTTGGTTGACCGTATTTAAAAGTGCGAACAAAAGCAGCGCCAATCCCTAGGAAGAGTGCGGTGCAGCAGTGCAGTCTCAGTTTGTGAATAAGGCCCTGCAGGGATAAAAAGCTTATTACGACTTGAAAGTGGGGGACATCGAGGTAAAAAAAAAAAAAAAAAAAAAAAAAAAAAAAAAAAAGAGAGAGAGAGAGAGTGCAGAATGAGAGGGCTTTAAAAAAGAACTTGTTTACTTTCAATTAGTGCTCATGACGTGTAGCGTCTCGCTTTTGAGTTAGTATAAACACAGGGTTATTACGGCAGAACGGAAAGGAATGGGCGGCTCGGCGACCCTGCGTAGCCCAAGCAAGCCCATGGCATGCCCCTCTCCTTTTGCCAGGGAACTGCTATTTACTACTTTACTGTAAACCATCTGCATGTTTGTTTAAGTTTCAGCCCAGTTTATTTTTAACCGACTATACCTCCCTTTTGCTTCGTCTGTTGATAAGAGACCCTTGTCCAAACACTTGGAAAAGTGCAGAATTGCACGATGGATTGCAAAATTTAAGTGAGTAACAGACTAACAGCGGAGTAAACAAAGGGACCGGCAAACCTTGTTCCCGACCTCTTCCAATTTACAGTTTAAAAGGGGGTGGGGGAGAGGGAGGCTTTATTTTCTAAGACTATAGAGAATGGAACACTTAAAACTCTGAGAGGAGCTAATTCTAATTGTTTTTCTCGCAACACTTGACAAAAAAAAAAAAATTCTCGTCCATTTAATGAGACACCCGTTACACGTTTTACAAAGATAAAGTGTCTAATAAAACATGGGCTTTTGCATGAGTTTTCTGTGAGTGAATGGGTTACATAGAATCTTTCAAAAGGTTCTACGAGAAAAAACGAAGAGCACGACAACATTGTCTGAAACGTTTATTCCCAACGATTAGGGCAGTAGGGCTCGACCCTAGCCGGACGTCATGCGCCAGCCGCTAAAAAGCTTAAGCCATATGGTTATTATTAGTAGCCGTGAATTTGTCTTTCTCTTCATCTAACTGTCTTTTCTTTTGTCTTTGTTCCAAAGTTTCCCTGTTTCTAGGACGACCTGGTACGGTATCTTCACAGACCACGTATGGTCAATTTCAGTGATCCACTGGTACCGGAAGTTTGGGAAACCCTGTCCCTCGTTCGACAATCGATTGTGTCCCAATCGGTGCAAAGTGTCGCAGTGTTAAAACCCGCTTACGCAGCATTTCGGAGAGAATCGTATATATACGCGACTAACGTTATTGGAAAACGATTTGCTTCTCGATTCGGAGGATTTTTATTCGCTTTACTCGCTCTTCTGAATGCAAACGAAATCCAAACGGTTGTAGAAAAATAGGAAAAAATGGACATTCGTCATTTCGGAACCGACGTATTTTTTGGTCTCGAAAGAGCTTTAAAAAGCTTATTCAGCTTGAATCTGTGCAGCGGCTACTCATACTCATATACGCAACGCAGAGAGTAGCGATAGTAACAGCTGTTTAAGGGAATAGAAAGAGGAAGGAGAGAGAAGAAGAGAGAGAGAGAGAGGAGAGAGAGAGAGAGAGAGAGAGAGAGAGAGAGGAGAGAGAGAGAGAGAGAGAGAGAGAGAGAAGAGAGAAAGAGAGAGAAAGAGAGAGAGAGAGAGAGGGAGAGAGAGAGAGAGAAAGAGAGAGAGAAAAGAGAGAGAGAGAGAGAGAGAGAGAGAGAAGAAGAGAGAGAGAGAGAGAAAGAGAGAGAGAGGGGGGAGAGAGAAAGAGAGAGAGAGAGGGAGAGAAAAGAGGAGGAGGAGGGTAAAAGGAAGAAGAAAAGGAACGGATGGAACAAAGTGAAAGGAAACCTATTGTTATACGTAAAATGCAGCAAAAAGTATTTATGGCCTAGGCACGAGGTATATTTGAACACGTTTGATTTTATGGAAATTGGTTCCCGATCTCATCGAAAGCGCCTGCCTCCCGTTCGGAACGACGAGAGATAGGTCCCGCCAGTTGCTTTTATGAGTTTTGACTCGCAGACGTGCCCCCCCCCCTTCCCCACAAGCTTTCCACTATTCCTCCCCACCCCCCGGAACTTTCTTCACCATCAAGAAGGGTGTATTACCCTTATCCTCCCTACATCGAAAGCTCGCCTTCATCGCTTTTCCTAACTATGTTTCAACTTTTAATCCCTGCAAAAAAAAAAAAAAAAGAACGGAACTCCATTTTATTAAAACTGAAAAATAAAAAGTAAAATCTTATCATAGTCAACCTTAAAAGCAGCCTCCTTTTCATCCCTCTTTTCCCCCACTCCCGAAGCTCTCTGGCATAGCAGTTTTTGTCCGTCGGCGACCGACCGCATAGTTTCACTTAAACGGTTTTGTTCAACTTTGAAATTGAAAATTTCATTAAATTAATTCTTTCCTATATTCCAACTTCTATTACTATGTATTCTCATTTCTTTGGTTCCTGTGGCGGTTTTTCAGTTTTCATTAGAGATGAGTAGGACGTAAGACTTATATTTATTCATCGCGCTCATGACAGCTACGATCGTCTAGATCGATTCTATAATCATCGATCGATACATAATAAAGGTTCAGATTGACGGTCGGGTATCGGTTTTCCGATGAGGATGATTCGCGAATATCGCACTGATTTACGATTGCTGATGTTATTTTAACATAATAAGCGCGCATTGAGCCGCCTGAGCGAAGCAGCTAGTGAGGCGGGTATGGTTCAATATGCACCGATTGTCCGCATTGGTATTTCCCAGATGCGCAACTTTGAACAGTTATAAATGTTGAATGAAGCGTTTTTTCCTAAGTGCAGTTTGCGCCATTTGAATATTTTTTTTTTTTTATTAAGCTTCTGTTTTTCTGCGTGCGTTGCGAGTATTTTTAGCTTCAAAACGCGTAATTTTTAAAAGTCTGAAAAATCTACTAAATCGCAAAAAATGGTTACAGTATATCACACACGTAAACAACTTTCAAAAGCTCTTAGAAATGCTTATCTTTTCGCATAACCTTCATTTCATTTTTTTTAGTGTTCGTTTAAAAGTTACGATTGAAAAATATTTTGAATTTGAACCCCTCTCCTTCCTTCCTGAGGGCTTTAAAGATAGTGAACAAATTCAGACGTTCACGCGGTCTATCATCCCTGAAATTTTTTTTTAAAGGAGCCCACTCCAACGGAAAGCTGGATCGCCAATCGACCTCTTTCTATACTGTAATGTATGGACTACAGAAGGTTACTCTGAGCCAGGTCTTGGCTGGAAAAGAGGAAATGGAAGGAAGAGAAAGAAAATAAAAGAAAGGGATGATTGAAGAACCGCAGAATATAAGTAAAGAAGTTACGGTAAAGGTAAAGAGAATCGTGCAGCTATGAGAAAGATTTGAAAGTATGATAAGTTGAAGGAGTATTTATGTTTTCGAAAGGGAAAGCTTTGAGTGATTTTCTTAAGGTCTCACTTGCTAGAGACAGTAAGTTTACTTGCGTACTGAAATAAACTCAATCAGGGGAGGGGGGGGCGAGATATATTGACTGAAGAGAAGATCATAGCACGGAACTTCAAACTTAATAAAATATACGGAACTAAAACAAAAGGGGGAAAACTGAACAAGAACAAATGAATCTAAAGACGAAGATTATAAATAACAAATAATACCAAAACTTACTGAAAGGAACTGTCGCATCAATTTCTTTTCTTTTCGCTCTCTCTCTCTCCCTCTCTCTCTCTCTCTCTCTCTCTCTCTCTCTCTCTCTCTCTCTCTCTCTCTCTCCATCCCTCCCTCCCTTCGCTGTAATTTTCATCCCTTCCGGTGATGATGGCGCTAAATTTTATATTTTAAGCTTCGTCATCAAAAATACCCGGGATTAAAAACAACAATTATCGGTCACAACAGTCGGGAAGGAGGATGTCGAAGGGGGTGTGGGGCCGTGGAAAGGGGGGAGGGGCAAGCGGAAAGGGATGCAAATCTACGGGATTTCCAGAGAAATTATTCAGCAGTTACCTACCGGATTTGTAGCTGGCGGGGGAGGGAGAGGGTGGGGAGTGCAATAATCCTATCAGACTTTGCCCTCCTCCTCCCCCTCCCTGCGTAGAAATAACGCGAGGCTTGGTGGAAATTTACTCGTGCGATTATCTTATCCGACTAGTGAGTAGCGCTATGGTGGAGGGATTGGAGGAGGGGGGAGGGAGAGGGGGTTGGGGGAGGGGGGCGGCAACGCGACGTCAGGACTATACACTATAGTTGACTATAGTGTGGTATAATGTATAGGTAGAGGCAGAGGCGACCTGCTCCCGCGCGCGCACCTCTATCGCACAGATTCGGTGCATCCGAGCAGATCACGGGGGTTAATTTAGGGCGCCGTTCATTAAATGATTTAGGCAACACAGTGCACTGCTCTGCAAAGCGTTGCGCGGTGTAACGCGGGCACACGGCACCACCACCGATACCACCATCATCGCACCTATACCCGTATTTTGCGTCGTCATGGCACAGTGGGACGCAATCAAAGCCACGAGCAACAACTGTAGAGCAGGGCTGCCGTTTTGCGTATAATCAATGCTATTTTTCTATTCACCGATGATTCCACCGGTTGAGAAAAGATTACATAGTTCAGTTCAGAGTATTACTGTAATAAACTAAAATACTCGCATCTGTAATCTTTTCTCAACCGGTGGAGTCGTCGATGACTTTAAAAAACTTGCGGATATTTTAATTAATCAACGGAGTTTCCACCGATTAAGGAAAGATTACAGATCAGAGTATTTTCGTGCATTACAGTCATACACTGAACTGAACTGTGTAATCTTTTCTCAACCGGTGGAATCATCGGTGAATAGAAAAATAGCATTGATTATACGCTAAACGGCAGCCCTGCTGTAGAGGGACGACGCCGATGCCATACTTTCCACGAAGTCCTATCAGTGGCATAGCGTGCAATTTGACAACGTTGTATTGCATTCATTCAAACCCGTGTAAAAGGTCGAATGGAAAGGTGTTCACCGAACACCCAATAGTTCGATCTTCTCCATAGGTTTAAATGAAGGAACTGCGACGTTGCCAAAATGCACGCAACGCCGTTGAGTCCTATCCTAAAGAGAGGCAGCATCACAGAATAATACAATCAGAACGGAAACTCCCATAAGAGCCAATGGAAGCAAGTTTGGAATTTAACGGCACCAATAGGCAACGCTGTGGTCCTATATCCCAACATGGCGGACGTGTGTGATTTGTGTTGAAACTCATTTATTTCTGTAAATTCTACAAAGAAATCTTAAGTTTCCGCCCTCACTTTTATTCTTTTGGCATTTCAGAATGAAAATTTCGCGGGTCATGTCCTATATTTTTTTTTTTCGCGAGCGAATCCAGATGTAAACATCCTATATCCCAACATGGCGGACGCGAAATGAATTTGCTTCAAAATCCGACAGAGTTTCCGTTCTGGTTGTATTATTCTGTGGCAGCATAGTGGGAAGTCCAATGCTTGCCTCTTATTTGTTAACCTTAACTCGTTCAGTCGCAGACTTGTAAAGCGATTTTGGCCCAACATACATTGTTTCGAAAGGGGGATTCCGCCTTGTGACACCACAATACACACGCTTTTTGGTAACTTCACAATAGCGTATCTCCTAAACCGGGACACTCAAGTAAAAACAAAAGGTAGTTTTTGTCTTAGCTCATGAAATACTTTAATTTGCTTTAAAAATCCAAGAAATTTCAGACCCTTGCAACCAACTCGTTGAGACGAAGTAAAGTTCAACGGACCGGTTTCCTTAACCCTTTAAAGACCAGGTTATTTCAAAAGAACGCCATCCCTCCGTTTGTACAGGGAAGGTAGTTAACTGTTCGTACTCGGGGGAGTTGGAATTGCCTACACGACGAATTTAAGGCGCCCGACAAAATCTTATCTTGTAAGTGCTTTCATGGATATAATCGCGTTTATCTGGAATGAAGATTGAAAAACAATTTGAAATAGTCTGGAGGAGAAAAAACGAGTATACTTAGGCGTGGCCCATAAGGGGTTAAACTGATATCAAAAATACTGTCCGACAGTCACTTCTTCTCTTCCCATCGTGCGCTGAGCCGCTTGATGAACTCGTCTCTTCGCCCCCCCCCTCCATTCCTCCACCCCCGCCACTTCATTCCCTCAAACCACCAACAGCTTTGCGTTCCTCATCAACCGACTCTCTCTCATTCCCACCACTTTCGTCGTCCGATACGTGTTCCATGATTTACAGCCTCGCAACTAGATGCCAGATAAATTTTCACGTGTTCCACGTGAAGTATGGCCATCGCGTCGCGTGTCCAAATGTCTGTGCCCGCTCTCTCGCGCGAGATTAGGGGTCGGGAATGGGAGGAAGGTTGCGCGGTAGGTTGGAGGGAAAGGGACCCTCACGCTAATTATCAGCGCAAATCGGCGAATTAATTGATAACGGAGCCAAAATTGATTTCAACGATGTTTAAATCGATCTTTGCCCCGGTTATACATATAATTGCCTCACCGCAGCACCGTCCGGTCCGCTCCACCACGCACCACACATGAAGTGGGTTACCTCCGTGACGGAATGTATTAGGTTTAATGTTATGATGGCTTTGATGATTTTCGCGATGGCTATGAGCTTTGAGCATGGG
The DNA here is from genome assembly GCA_011764245.1 of Trialeurodes vaporariorum. Classification (NCBI taxonomy): domain Eukaryota; kingdom Metazoa; phylum Arthropoda; class Insecta; order Hemiptera; family Aleyrodidae; genus Trialeurodes; species Trialeurodes vaporariorum. The sequence goes on from VMOF01000002.1 coordinate 79,260,415, forward strand.
AAAGTCCGTGATTTATATCAGGCAGGCTTCGTTTCTAGAGTCACAATCTGTCACTCTTTGAATGTTAGAGTCACAAGGCTGCCGTTTTGCGCATATTTATTTGCATTCTATGATCCGTCGGTGATTTTCCCGGCTAAATACACGGAAAAAAAAAACTACGGTGAAAATAACCATACGGATACCTGATTTTGGCACCTGCTAGATGTTATGGTAATGTCAACCATAAGTATACTAAATTTTGACTAGGTACTAGGTGATGTTACCTGATTGCATGTCGAATTTACTCAAAGTATCGGTAAATGTACCATACTTCTGGTCAAGTTTACCATAACATCTAGCAGGTGCCAAAATCAGGTATCCGTATGGTTATTTTTACTAATATTTTTTTTCCGTGCAAGAAAGTATTACATAATTTATGTCGCAGGCAGATAGCACACTGAACGAACAGATTACTAGAAGCCAGGGCTGCCATTTTGCGTATAATCAATGCTATTTTTCTTTTCACCGATGATTCTACCGGTTGAGAAAAGATTACACAGTTCAGTTCAGTGTATGACTGTAATGCACGAAAATACTATGACCTGTAATCTTTCCTTAATCGGTGGAAACTCCGTTGATTAATTAAAATATCCGCAAGTTTTTTAAAGTCATCGACGACTCCACCGGTTGAGAAAAGATTACAGATGCGAGTATTTTAGTTTATTACAGTCATGCACTGAACTGAACTGTCGAACTGTGTAATCTTTTCTCAAGCGGTGGAATCATCGGTGAATAGAAAAATAGCATTGATTATGCGCAAAACGGCAGCCCTGCTAGAAGCACAACAATAAGCAAACCTAGGAAATTTCTGGTATTATTGCTAGAATCCTGATATTTGTAACAATGCTCTGAAAAAACAAAGTTTAAGTAGAGCCGGAGCAACTTTTTAAAATAGCTTCGTGGAGCAAAAGTCCTTGCTCTACCGGAGAAAGTTGCGGTCGTCCTGAAGCACTACTTCGGTAGAGCCGAAGCAAGAAAAGCGGTTGTCACTCTATAGAAGTAGTGCTTTGGTAGACCTGTAACTTTCTCCGGTACAGCTTGAGCTTTTGCTCTGCGAAGCTATTTTAAAAAGCTGCTTCGGCTGTACATAAACTTTGTTTTCTCAGTGATGTCCTGAAAAATTTTGAGAAAATGCTAGTACAATGACTAGATTCTGATGTAAACACCAAAATTTTCAGGTAAAAGTGCTAGAAATTCCTCGCTTGATATATCGATCGAGACGGATCGTTTTTGAGTAATATGTGCTCCGAAACATAATTTATTGAAACATAATTGAATTTTAGAGTGCCGAGAAAACACGCAAAATGGCATCACCGGAACGAATAATCCGAATGGATGAAGAACCGAAAGGGTTCTGATATCGGGGGGGATCATCATCATTCACCAGGAACTAAAAGCCCACGAGAATTAATTGGAAATATTCGAATTATCAGACATAACAATTTTACCTTCCAATCCGTGAAGTGCTTTGATGAATTATCCTGCTGTGACCATTTTGGACACACATACACTGACACTGTGTCCATATTTACTAATTAACGCACGATATTTACTAATTAACCCACGAAATTCACGTAGTTTTAATCACACTCCAAAAACACATAAATTTCAAACGAATAGAATCAAAGGTTTGCCATCAAATTGAATGACTATCAGACCCGAGAATGATTTGATGAGTCAAATTAAAGGGTTTTTGAACAAATTTCCGTCAAAACTATGACCTGTTTATAGATTACTCCCAAGCTTTAAGCAATAATAAAATTAATTTTACAGGATAACAGTTTTCAAAACTTTGTATCAACCTTCGATACATTCTAAAGGGAAGAGTTAACAATTCTCAAGGGTCCGGGGGAGGGGGTGGTTACTGAGTACTGCTTCAGCTTTTGTTTTTTCAACAAAGGAAAACAACTCAGAGGTCTACGGGACCTCAATCAGGAAGAAAGATGACATTTAACGACTAGGGCTCCAAACTGAAAACCGCGGCTTTGCAGGGATGCCTGTGATTACATTATTACAGGACCTTTTGGAAAACACTGAGATAGAAAGTTCTACGGCTTTCATGAAAACATTAGTTTCATTAATAGAGACAAATAAAGGCCCAGCACAAAGATTGCGACATGTGTCCCTTTTTCCGGTTCATGGTCAAGACTCATCGAAACAAGAACCAACAGCAAGGCAAGGTACTTATATTTAACCAGGGGCGTCGAGAGGGGGGGGCTGATGGGGCAAAATGCCCCGGGCCCCCGCTCTTAGGGGGCCCCCAAATCATGAGAAGGAAAAAAAAGGAAGGGGGAAAAAAAAGAGAAAAAGGAAAAAGAGAAAAGGAAAACAGGGGAAAAAGCGAAGAGGGGGAATATACAGAGTAAAGAAAAGGGAAAAAGAGAGGGAAGAAGTAGTGACTGATGACATGGTGCTTGAAAGTGGGGTCGAAAAGGAAGAGACTACGTAATTTCACGGCCTGTCTCGAGCCAAATAAATTGGGGGCCCCCCAGCCTACTTGAATTTACCTTAAAAACAAAAATGTTAAAGTTCAATCTAACCCCTCGGTGAACCCTCTCCGTGAATATTCCATGGCTCCTTCATCCACATTCCTTTTGACTCTTCTCCCTCCAATTACCATGAGTCAAGAGCAACGATTTCATGCAGGTAAAATCGAAAATATATTTGAACATTTCAATTTTACTTACTGTACATTAAAGTACCGTAAAATTCAATTTGAAGGTAGGGAAAATTGAAAAAAAATTCCCGGGGGAGGGCCCCCGAACCCCCCGCTTGTACTGAGGGGTATTCCATACCCCCCCAGACCCCCCGGAGTTTGAATCGTACCAAAACCCCCCCAAGGCAAAGTTCTCGGCGCACCACTGGTTCTTGGCAAAACCTCCAGAACTTTCTCGACGTCCCTGCCAACACTTGTGAAAATGTGTATAGCCAAGGAGGGCTGAGAAATGAAAAGTTGAAGAATGAATGTTTTTTTTTTTATTATTTGAAATCAAAGTAGAAACGAAGAATTTTTTGTGTCAAAAATCTTCAAGTCAGTCATATGTGGCAAAATAAGACTTAAAAAACAAACATTCTATTCCTGTGATTATTTGAAAATTTTCAGTAGAGGTAGCTTAAAATTGCGTCAATTAGAAGCTTGATTTTAAATTTTTTTCGGGGGAGGACCTCCGGACCCCGGGACCCCCCTTAACCTGGGGGGTATCCCAGACCCCCCAGGGGGATGATACGAAAATAAGGGCCCCCAAATGCACAGTTTGCCCCGGGCCCCCAAAATCCTCTCGACGCCCCTGTATTTAACAGGTATGCTCGACTCGCTTCCCGCGTCATCTTCAGTGGCGCGCAGTTCAAAAAGCATTCCAAGATGGCCGACAAAAGAAGAAAACATTTTATTCTCTTTCCAAAAAACATTGGGCTTCCCTCTCCAGAAAAGCAGAAAATAGCCCGATGTTTCCTGGAAAGATTTTACAATGTTTTCTTCTTTTGTCGGCCATCTTGGAATGCTTTTTGAACCGCGCGCCACTGAAGATGACGCGGGAAGCGAGTCGAGCATACCTGTTAAAAATAAGTACATTGAACCAACAGTAGCTTGTACTATTAAAAGAACGGACAAAGCAAGGTTAGGTTTTTTTTACCACGATTTAAATAGAAGTTTTTTTTCCTCAAAATAACAGTTTCTGATTAATTACAATTTCAAAATCAAACACCTAAGTTGATAGAGACTTTGACTACAAACCGAAATTTCAGCTAGCTTTCGATTGGAGCAAAGTTCAAAACTCGACATTAAGCGACTGCTGTCTGTTGTTTTGTTGAGTGGTGTTAAGACCCCGGACAAAAATGAACTCATTTGACTTGCTTTAATAACACGAGTTATACTCGTACGTGCTGGGTCTTTATTTGTTTCTAGTTTTATACTTTTATACCGCCAATATCGGTCATTGGAAAATTGTGGAACAAAGCTAATGTTTTCATCGAAGCCGTACAAACGTCAAGTTTAGTCCAATATGTTAAAATTCTTTAACAACCTATTTCATACACAAGGGTAAAGGTTAAAAATCGTAGAAGGTCGAAAGCCGCATCGAAGTTTCTAGGATCGACGATAAGTCTTATCACAGAATTGTAATTTAGCCCTTTATCAACAGCTGTGCGGTGTTACACCCCCCCCCCCACCGCCCGACTACCTTGAAAAGAAGGTGTCGATGCGGACGATAAAAGAGCGCGGCTCAGCGGGAATCGAAAGACCACCCTCGATAAATATGGGTGGGGATGACTTCCTCGTATCCTCAGTCCTCTTCACACCTCCCGTGCTGCACCGTGTTATTCGTGTATAGTCACAATCCAGCGATTAAGACATCTACAGGTGAGTAACGCCGTTGCCAGATTCAACGGGGGGAAAAATGAGCCTACTTTACATACAGGAGTACATCAAGGAGTAGGCTCTTGCAAAGTTTTGCTGCATAGGCAAATGGACCATCAACGGGTCTGTTCCAGAGATGGGCAACCGAATAATCAGAAATAATGAAATGACTCCGGCAACACTGAAAACTGGGTTTGCTACCTGAGTTGAGGAAAGGGAAACACACGGAAGGTATAGGTCAATTGTAGAATTATTCGTCGAATAATTCGATTGACTCGGTGTTGCCGGACACACCGAATAATCTCCGAATAATTTTTTGCCCAACTCTGGTCTGTTCCAAACTTTTGCTACTGCTATAGGGAAAGAATATTCTGCTTTAAATCACTTGAAAATAACGCTGGAAGCACCAATAAGTTCAAAAATTCACCTTTGGAACTTTTTAATACTCCAAACGTTATTTTTAAGTGATTTCGCAGAAAAAACCTTGCAAAAGCTTCATTTGTCCAAACCTAGCTTTCTCGGTCCATTTTAGAATGCGTATGACCGTATGTGAAATAAGGCTCGGATTGGGGAAATCTCGTGACTTTAGTCTACTTTCTTCCATTCTTTGCTGACTTATTACACTTTTAAGTGGACAGAGGGAGAGAGAGAGAGAGAGGGAGAGGGAGAGAGAGAGAGAGAGAGAGAGAGAGAGAGAGAGTTGCGAGTGAGTGAGTGAGAGAGAGAAAGAGAGAGAGAGAGGGAGAGAGGGAGAGAGAGAGAGTTGTGAGTGAGTGAGTGAGACAGAGAGAGAGAGGGGGGGGAATCCCTGATATATCTGCCTTTTACTTCTTTTCAATTAGTTTGAGTTTCTCTTCCTCCTTCCATTCGAACGTGTGTGCTAGAAGAGAACATAGTATAGGGGCAGTAACGTGACGTAACTTTCACCCCTTTCTCCATCCTTTTCCTAAATATATGCGCATTAGATGGGAGAACAGAGAGAGGAACGAATTCCTGGATCCGCCTCTGTTTACATTGGAATAAAAGGGGACGATTTTTTTTTTTTTCCCGGGTCGTCACTTCGTCAGACAACTCAGGTGAGAATAAGCATCGACCACATATGATGTTTACGGATCGACCCCCTTCCGAGATACATATCAAAATTAAACGAAACAAGCGATAAAACATCCAGGCGTCCTTTTTTTTCGTAACCTCAAAATGTCTCACTCGAAAGATACAAGATACAATCCGGACGATTATTTATTGCCACAGATGCTTCGAAACAACTCCGTACAATAGATACGCTACACAGGGTGTTTCAAAACTCTGGTGCCTAATTTCGGGAGCGTATTTTATGGGGTCAGAATAGGGTTCTTTTCCTCCATGAACATGAGTCCAAAAAGGTCTCATTTCAAGCTAGATCCCTCGAGAGTTTGGAAAAATATTCTAGATAAGTAATGTTGTACCTATACAGTCAGTCGAATAAGTCCTATACGTCGACAGTTTGACGCAACCAGCATTACACATGTGTAATGCTGTCTATAATAATATAAATAATAAAATATGTATATTACCATTTCCTTTCTTTCCTTCTGTTTAAGAAAGAAAGAATATGATCTTCCAGCGATTTTCTGGGGGGGGGGGACTTTTTTCCCTTACCTCTAGAAATCTATAGTAAGTGGTGCCGCCACACCGCACCGTCTGTGGGCATCAGCGAGAGGTTGACTATTCCATTCGATAATTCCATAGGAGACCGCGGCCACCGCGGGGCCGCGGGGGATTGTATGATGAGATGAGTATGGACAATGGTCAATCGACTTTTCATAATAACCATCAATTTTCCGTCATTTAGAAGCGGACCGCACACGTGGGTTTATGATAAAGAGGAAGTTGAACTCTAAGGCAGCACGTCGGTCGCGTTGCAGAAAGGGAGACAGGATTTGCAGCAGGGCTGCCGTTTTGCGTAGAATCAATGCTATTTTTCAATTCACCGATGATTCCACCGGTTGAGAAAAGATTACACAGTTCAGTTCAGAGCATGACTATGATAAACTGAAATACTCGCATCTGTAATCTTTTCTCAACCGGTGGAGTCGTCGATGACTTTAAAAAACTTGCGGATATTTTAATTAATCAACGGAGTTTCCACCGACTAAGGAAAGATTACAGAACAGAGTATTTTCGTGCATTACAGTCATACACTGAACTGAACTCTGTAATCTTTTCTCAACCGGTGGAATCATCGGTGACTAGAAAAAAAGCATTGATTCTACGCAAAACGGCAGCCCTGATCCGCAGTGACCGTGATGCAGTGTTGACTTTTCGAAAACTTTATCGGTACATTTAAATGTCCCGGGGCCCTCGCCTCGAGGCTTAGGGGGGCCCCCAACAATAGTTTTTCTTACTTTAATGGAGGTTTCCTCGCTTTCATATCTTCCTTACCCAATACTACAGGGTACCCCCGGTCTCCGAAATTTATCTTGCCACGGGGCCCCAAGGGGAGTAGTTACGACCCTGTTTTCAGGCATAATCCATCGGTTAATGAAAAGTAAAAAAACTATACCTACTATGGCAACTCAGGCAACAGATAATTTCAGTAAATTTTGAAACCGCCGTCAGATCTGGCATGAAAAGACACGGATTTTGCCTGCTTACATAATTTCTGCGCGTTTGCTAAATTTAGCTCTGCATTCTTGATACATCAAACGCTATTATTTTGAAAATAGCTAATTTAAATTGACATTCATGGCAAATCCGCAATTTACATCCGATTTCGTCACTCAACGACCTGAAATATCTTACTTTTCAAAAGAAAAAAGAAAAAGGAAATAAATCCATATCATTCAGCCAATCTTGTATTAATAAACTCAGTCTAATAAATCTTGTATATTTGGCTCAACAGAATAAATTTATTAATATACATGGCTAAATGATAATTTTTGTTTTTCATTTTCTTTCTCCCTTTTTATTTTATTTAAATACATCTTGTTGTTTGCTATGTTTTAATCTTATTTTTTGACTCGCCTTGAAAATAGCAATTCCAAATTTTTTCACACTGATCAATCTGGATTTATCACTTTAGCAACATACGGACCATGATGCATGGATTGACCGCAGTACTCAATTTTCGAACAATATCTCTGTGAGATCTGTGAGATATTAGTGCATAGAGGCCAGAGGGTCACGTGAGAGTAAGAAGGGTAGTTCGAAACCCTCAAAGAGCTTTTTCACTGAACGGCGTCATCACTAAAACCGTTTATAAGACAAAAGAATCGAAAATGGAAGAGGATAGCACATTCTCAATGAAAGCAAAGGAGGATTTTAAAATGAATCCTTTCTACAGTCTATAAATGAGTACCTGAAACCATTGAAGTGATGGACAAGTCTTTGTACTCCTCTGTATAGTAATTAGTTATTATATTTTCTACTTACCTACTGTTCTTAATACTACTGTTCTGTTATATAAATGTAATACCTATATTTGACCTATACTGAGCTGTAAAGATGGTGTACTATAACGAATAAGTGAAAATAAAATAAAAATAATAAAAATTAAAATTCTTTAATTTCTGTTCTCAAAATAAAATTCAAAACAACAAAAATGTTGCTGTGCCGAATTGAATTTCCTTTTGAAAGGAGATGGGGCAGCGGCGAAGTATGCAATCATGGAACGTTACGTTTTGGTCCTTTTAAACTTATGAAAAACATCAAACATGGAGGAATTTGCGATCAAGTTCGGCTTCGATCTTTTCCACGGGTTCGAATGGAAAACATTTTTGATGCCAACGGTAGCGGAGCTATAGCGACGCGAGCGCCCCCTGCCGATTTTGGGTTTGCGCTCCCGAATTGGGGATACCACTACACCTGTCCCAAAACGTTAACCCCCCCCCCCCCTCACACTTATCCGACTTTTTCTGACTGGCGCTTTATGCCATTCTGAGTTACTTATCATTTTTAACTTCATCAGTCACATTTTTTGTTTTGTTTTTGTTTTTTTCATTTGTACTCTGTGACAAGATTAATGACGTTTATCTTCAAATAACGGTGGAAAAAACACAAGAACTTGCGATAATAAAACTTTGGGCGTTCTAACGAAATCCTAAATAAATTACTTAAGGTTTACGAATCAAAAGTTTTTATTGTTCTTCAATCTTATCCTCCCGGCCACCATCTTCCTTTTCTCTCTTTTTTCTTCTCATTCTCCTCCAAATCCCTTTATTTTCTCTTTCGTATCTTTCTTCTCCTTCTCTTACTTTCCATTTTTCTAAAATTTGTCCTCATTTTCCTAATTTCCCCCCTCTTCACAGTTTTGCGCCTCTAAAGACCTCCCCCCCCCACAACCAGCAGGGTCTATAGTTACGCTACTGGTTGCCAGTGATCTCGCCACTGTGATCGAGAGGGGGGGGGGGGGGTTGCGTTGCCAATGCCATCGAGATTCGGCATTGACGGATGACGGCGCATCCGCGCGATGGACTGCGGTCTTAGGGCCTCGGGGAGAGGGTTGGTCCAAAACTCCAAAAACTCGAGATCCTCCATTCATCTTTTCCCGCTAAGCTTTATTTACTCAAACCCACCCGAGGCGCTGCTGCTTCGCTGCGGGGCGAAGCATAATTAATTCAGGCATTAAATGCCAATTCAAACGACGCGATGCAACGGACTCATCCCTGCACAGCTCTCCGTGCAAACACTGCACAAGAAGCTATATAATTCCCATCCGCAGTATGCTAATTGGTCAACAATGCACCACCACTCAAGACAGCAATGTTTATATTACTTTTGATCCAATGATTCTTAACATAACAGCGGCGGAGCGTGCAATCTGGCAAAGTTGCCAACTGTCTCTTTAAACCATTAGATACACTGAAAAAAAATCAGCTAAATTTAACTAATTTCAACTTAAAAGTATGGACACCACTTAAAACTGTTAGTTAACTATTTGAATTAGTAAAATTAACTCCGTGCCGTGTTAATTAACATGGCACGGAGTTATTTTTACTAATTCATATATTCAAACTAACAGTTTTAAGTGGTGTCCATACTTTTAAGTTGAAATTAGTTAAATTTAGCTGATTTTTTTTTTTTTTCAGTGTAGTAGATCCTCGCGTATAAACGTTTTCTCTGTTGGTTGACTCCGTCGCACGATGGTCTGAAATCGAAAAAAAGTGGCTAAAAATCAGTGAAAAATGTAATCAAAAATCATCGTTTTTGACATCGTTTCAGTGACATTTTCGGGTTCAAATTACTTGCTAAAAGTATTCTCTGTGATTAAAATTGGTCTTGGAGATTTATATACAGTCAATAATTGATAAATTATCTTTCTGATTTTTGGCCACTTTTGAACGATCTCAAACCATAGTGCGACGGGCTAAAATCGCTTATTTTGAAAACAGCTCTTCGTGTCTAGATTGTTGACTCAATCAAAATCAGGATTTACACTGATCACTAAGTAGAAGAACGATTGAAAGTCAGCATGCAAAACTTTCACTTTTGGCCCAACTTTCTGGTCATTTCAAGTAGATTGTCATGGCGTTGAAAAATTCTTGCGTTTTATAGTTTTAAAATAGAATTCCTGTTCAGAAATAACATGCAAGATCTGTGCCGGGGCTATTAATTGTTCACAATACTATTTTCTCCAGAAATATTTTCTCTATATGAACGTATCCGGAAGCATATTCGTAAAAAAGTTCATGTTGAATTGGGCATTGAAAAGCGCGTTTCGAGTTTGAAAAAAGTTCAGTTTACATATATTTTTTTTTTTTTTTTTTTTTTGTAAACGATGAATAAAAGTGAGGTTAATTATACATAACACCAAGTCGAACTTGAAAAGAGCTCGTAGGTACCTCTTTTTTAACCCTCTGATAAATGAACGAGCAGTTTTTATCACGTCCAACGCATCTGCTCCCTTTTTGAGGCTTCAGTTATAAAAAAAAAAAAAAAAAAAAAAAAAAAAAAAACTGCTTCTACTCTATTGCGGTAGCTTCAGCATGAGGTTTGAGTTCCCTTCTTTCTCTCAGCCCCGACTCCCCGAGTCGAGAGTCGTTTTTTAAAAGGGAGGACTCTCTCTCTCGCGTTGAATAGGTAACAAAAACGAAGAAGTATAACGTATCGATCGGTCATGACACCAAACAAATCCCAGCAATTAGAAATCAGAAACAAAAGCGAGAGCTTTTTCCTCTTTTTCTTTAATTTGCACAGTTTGATTCAGTACACGTGCTATTTTAATAACTGACGAGGAGTTATTAAAAGCACCCCCTTTCCCGCTCAGAGAACCCCTCCCCCCTCATCAGGTCGCCTCCCTTCTACCTCTACAATCTACCCTCCTTCTAACACTCCACCTTCACAGTGTTGCCATTTAGCAAGGAATTTACCTTAAATCGTAACTTCTCGGTGATGCTTCCTATCTCTCTTATACCCCATTTGAATACAAAAGATAATAAAAGATAGAGAGAATGAATTTCATCCCTTTATCTCTCCATCTCTATAACAGGCAAGTTTAAATGGAGAGAAGGAAAATATAGAAAATCAGTGGCGCACCCAAGACCTCTCATTTCAAATTTGAATGAATGAATAGAAGAAAAGATAACTCCCTAAATCCCCCTTGAAAGTTTAAAAAAAAATTGTAGAATTACGTTTGAACGAACAAAACTCGGACGAAAATTTCATGATAACATTTTTTTCAATCAGAAATAATCTGGGAGGTGGCAATCCAGTTTTTCGTCTCGCACGGAAAAAAAAGATTAGTAAAAATAACCATACGGATACCTGATTTTGGCACCTGCTAGATGTTATGGTAAACTTGACCAGAAGTATGGTACATTTACCGATACTTTGAGTAAATTCGACATGCAATCAGGTAACATCACCTAGTACCTAGTCAAAACATAGTATACTTCTGCTTAACATTACCATAACATCTAGCAGGTGCCAAGATCAAGTATTCGTACGGTTATTTTCATCGTAGTTTTTTTTCCGTGCGGGTGATACCACTCAAGACATTTTTGGGGGAAAGTTGTATTTTTGGCATTTTTTATTGAATTCAAAGAAAAAACGCAAAGTCCAAAAACGTCAGCAATTGCGTATATTTTTGTTAGATTTTTTTTTTTTTTTTTTTTTTTTAGTAAAAAATTAACGCAATCGGGTGAGAATATGCTAGCCGTATAATATTGAAAATGAATCTCGTCATCAGATTAGTGAATGCGAGTGAGGCTATAGCTATATCTACTTGCCTCAATCGCACGAATTGAGGCTTATGGGAATTTTATTTCATTCCAATATCCCGGCTTTATTTCTGAGTGTTTTAGCGGAAAAATTTCAGGAAATAATCTTCTTAGAGCTGATGCTCGCAAGTGCCAACATTCCTGAAGTTTGTACTTTCTGCGTGAATTCATAAATTTCGGCCAAAGCCTAGTGACTTCTTGAGCAGCGTGACGTATGGTACTGTTGCTTGGAACAAATCGACCCTGGAATCACCTTAAAATAAATTAAGTTTCACCAGTAACTAGCAATAAATCGAATGATGGCGCTCAAGTTTCTGGTGGCAGGCATCGGTACTAAACGCTATAAATTCACTTCAAGTGCAAAAATTATTAAGAAAAATTATAAAATGAATCTTTTTTTTCCGAGCGTCTGACAACACTGCACTCAACAACCCCTATGAACCACCACGAGCTGTGCGGCGGCAATTTGTTACTCGCGTGCAACGCGAGCCCGGGAGTAAAATGGCGCAGAGGAACTTCAAAACTGGTATCGTAATCTTCTGGATAGGGTTTATAGAGCGGCCTCTCCTCTCTCCAGATCTCTAATCCATAATTGTTCACTGAATGGATCGTTTTTGTAAGCTCTATCATTTGAACCCAAACCTGTACGCGCAACTTGATTGATGGGTTTTCACTATTTTTTTTTTTTTTTTTTTTTTTTTTTTTTTTTTTTTTTTTTTTTTTTTTTTTTTTTATTACCCCATTTTTTTCATCCCCATTATGCAAATAATTATTCGATTCCGCCGGATTCCGATTCACTCTTTTTTTCAATCTAGAGGTGGGATACGCTTAGAGGTCGTTCAGCCTTTCCCCTAAATAGTGCTGCTACAAGTTTTCGCTATAAAAATAATGGGTCTCTTCAGTGTTCACTGTTGCGTACTTTTGCTACATCAATATATAACTCATTTTTTCTAACGTAAAATTCTGCGAGAATAACGATGCGCACATTAAAAATTTTCAAAATCCACTCATTAACTCAGAAAATACCTTCCATTTCAAACAACTCGCGCTACACTAGACACTATATCACCGACTTATAACTATACATAGATGGAACCATCTCGTTTATGTAAACATGAACAGAACTTGCGTACATTGCGTACATTTCTTATAATATTTTGTAATCTTTGATAAACCGAAAAGACCAGACAGCAAATGCAGCCAATAATAGTTCATGTATTTAGAAAGGAATTCCATCATTTTGTAGTTACGATGTTGTTCACTTATGCACGGTGGTTTCGTCTATGTAGTAGTATACCGGTGCAAATAGTGTCTAGTGTAGCGCGGGCTGTTTGAAATTGAAGTGATTTCCTGAGTTAATGAGTGGATTTTTAACGTTTTTAATGTGCGCATCATTATTTTCACCGAAAATTACATAAGAATCGAGGTTCTATATTGTTGTAGCAAAAGTATGCAACAGACCCATTGAAGTGACAGCTTTCGAGTAAGAGAAAAACCAGCGGGAATATAACGATGGTGGCACCGAAAACTTCCGAAATTCCACTCGTTAACTTAATATGAAAGCTTCTGAGGTTGATTTCACGGCAACCGGAATTTTCGCTGACGCCGAAAAATGTCATTTAAATTGCATCATTAAAACTTTAAAAGCTACCAAACGAAGAATATTTTTGTGAAAGAAGTTGCTTTCAGCATGTTTGACAGTAACGGGCCATCCATACATTTAATGAATCGGTCAAATCACGCAGCTTTCTAAGAATAAAATATGGAAAGGAATGAAAAGAATGACATTTGACTCTTCCTAGAAGATGTATATAATTTCAACGATTCATTAAAATGTTCTTTTTGTTTTTTTGGCGTCAAGAAAAAGCTCTGTCACCGTGCAATCCCCTAAACGTGCGACTGCATAGGCGGACCGTATCAGGGGCCGGGGGGGGCTTATAGCCCCCTACTTTTTATGGGCGGAGGGGCTAAAAATCGGGAAAAAGTCATCAATTGAGATTTGAGAAGCCAAAAAAAAAAAAAAAAAAAAAGTCATCACTTTTTAGCCCCCCCCCCCCCCCCCCACTTTTTTTGGCCACGGTTCGCCTATGTGCGACTGTAATGACAGGCGTCGTTAACGCAGGTACCCTGGTATTATCCATAGTAAATAACTTCCGTTTACCGCTTTCCTATTTCATTTCTCTTTTAATTCGAATCGACCCTCCACAAAATGACCGACGTGACCGCATGGGCTAGACTTCGGCATTGTGCTGGAAATATGAGTGTTGTTTTTGTTTGTATCATGAATCGGATCCGACGGTAGGTACCACAATGACATTTTCCTTACGGTTGCGTCCACGGTTCAGTTTGCGGTTCGGAAAAGTCGGTGAATGGCATTTTGACTCAAACCGCGCGTCGTTTCGCTTCAAATCCTTGCTTCCACCCTTCGAAACTTCCCGATTAAAATTGCGAAAGTTCTTGCTAGGTGGGTATCTATCGATAGAGTCCGAGCGAATTTCGTCGAAACCGCATAAAATCGGTCGGAACTTCGAGATACCTTATGATCAAAGAAACTTTGTTATACGTTGGAGTACACAGTTGTCTGATGTATCGAACAACAACGGCTCATGAAAATCGACAGATCGATATTTCTCCCATTAAAATCTCTTGATAAATTGATTTCTTCAAATTTTAATATCCGTTAAAATAGAAAAGATATTGATAAATCAATTTTTCGACTCCTGATGTTCGGTTTTGGAATAAATTATATTTTTTTTTTTTTTTTTTTTTTCCACATACTATTCGTTGAAGCGGAAAGTATGAATCACAAAGTTAGCAAAATACCCATTCCACGCAGTATTTTTAGACAGCAAAAATGAAATGAAATTGTTTTTCTTTTACATACGTAGCTTGTAAGTAGATACGGTAATGCAACGTAAAGCAGATTGGCCAAAATAACTCACCTGAAACAAACAAAACAAGAAAGTTTTCCATTATTCATTTACAAAGGATAAATTGATTTTTGAACAAGAGTTTGTCGGCAAAACAATTTCAGAGAGTAAGAGCTTCTTTGAGAGAGAAAGCGTATTTATCGATCTGTGGTTTGGCGGTATGTCGAGGCGTGCCAACATTGCCAGATCTTCAGGTTCAAAAACGGATCCAAATTTTTCCTCGGGACATTTTTGTTTTCAAATAGTCTACTTTATGTAATGGGCAATGATATTGTCAGCGCCAGTCAGCGGCCGTCCGCACAACATTCAAAAATCTGGTCGGAGTGCCATGCCGACTTGAAGCGCACCGCGAGGAAAAACGCACGCGCTAATGCTCCAATTGTAAAGCCAATCACGCAGATCGATCAGGAATATCCTCAAGTTAATCATACATTTTTTTTACTTTTTTTTTAAATATTACTGATCAAAAATGTGGATTTGGTGAGGGGAGAGAAGGGGAAGGCTTACTCACTGAAAGACCCTAGTATCATGTATGCTAAAGTAAAATTTAACATTTTCTGGTTCGTTACGACGATGTTCACATAAAAGTGCTATCCTTCTCCCCCCCCCCTCTCTCTCTCTCTCTCTCCCTCTCTCTCTCTCTCTCTCTCTCTCTCTCTCTCTCTCTCTCTCTCTCTCTCTCTCTCTCTCTCTCTCTCTCTCTCTCTCTCTCTCTCTCTCTCTCTCTCTCTCTCTCTCTCTCTCTCTCTCTCTCTCTCTCTCTCTCTCTCTCTCTCTCTCTCTCTCTCTCTCTCTCTCTCTCTTTCTCTCACATCCCATTTACCATACATCGGAAAAGCATCTCTGTTGAACCCATCGCTCGAAAAATGGACTCACCCGACCAGTAGCGCACCGAGAGTTTCTTCGTCTCTCTCTTTCCTCCATTAAGAAACGTATGTTAGAGAAGGATGGACAATGGGATAAAACCCCCTCTTTCTGTCCTTTTCCTACTTATACATTCAAATGGGAAATGAGGGAGATGGAAGATATCCTGGTTGCGCCAGTGCACCCGACAAATCTGGCAATACTGAGAACCACCGCGCATATACACTAGCTCTCTGAACTTTTGATGAAATGACGTTACACTCTGAAAATTGGACAGCAAAATAGTCTTGTTGGGTATTCAAACGTTTCCTGCACGTCAGAACTTTTTGAGGCTATCTTCCGTTTGACGAAGAGTTTTTCTCAGCTTTCCCTCCTTTGGATCGATAAAAGTTCTTTTTCCCCCCTAACCCACAGCTTTCATGTACATCTTCATTATTATAAAAGTTCTGCCGAGCGGCAAAGTTATTTTTCCTCCTCCTTTTTTCCGCCTTAATCGTCGTCGTTCCTCTTCTTTCCGCCTTTATTTCCTCTGATGTCCCGCGATGTTCAGTGATTATGTTCTTAAACATTTCCTTTTGTTCGTCTGTTTATCCCGCAAAGTCTGCCCGGAAATCAACCCACAGCGGACCGATTCTAGCTGTATGTGCGCGGTTCCAATCATGAAATCAGAGTAAAGTAAAGATGTTCCATCGGCGCAGCGTATAGTAATCGATTAATCAATACGTTCCACTACTTATAAATTTAGCAATCGATACGGCCATTGATCAATTACACCAGTTTTAGGCCATTGTTTACTGTACAATGCACGGAAAAAAAAGAATCGGTTTGCCTGACTAAATGGGTCTGTTATGCATACTTTTGCTTCAACATTATGTTTACATAAACGAGATGGTTCCATCTATGTGCTTAGTTATAAGTCGGTGATATAGTATCTAGTGCAGCGCGGTTTGTTTGAAATGGAAGTAATTTTCTGAGTTAATGAATGGATTTTGAAAGGTTTTAATGTGCGCATCGTTATTTCCGCCGAAATTTACGTTAGAAACAATGAGTTATATTGATGTAGCAAAAGTGCGCAACAGTCCCATTAGATAAATTTACGAACTCAAATTTATTGGTTATTCTTACCCAATAAATTCGATATTCCCTAGGTAATATTCTCAGCTCACCGCTTACTTTCGTTGACTTGCTAAAAAACACAAAATTTCAGACCCTTGCAACTGCTCCATTGATTAACATGTTGGTTTGAGTAGTTAAATCGATTAGTCGATCGTCTTCATTTATAAGAACGTCTCTACAATAGAGGTTCTCAGCAAATCAGAGGCTGCGCAGGGGCGTCATTTCGGGTTCTGCTTGGGGGGGGGGGGGGGGGGGGGTGATGACCTTCTTTTTTTTTCTCTCTCATCAATATTATTTTAGACACTACAGCCCTGCATATCCTGTATTTAGGCCCTAAATTCCAACAAAACTCGTTAATGACCACCAAATTATAGTTCGAAACTTTTTTCTTCTCTCAAAAAAAAAAAAAAAAAAAAAAAAAAAAAAAAATCACTTTTTTACACTTTCGGTAGACCCTGGGGGGGGGGGGGCAGTCTCCCTCCTTGCCCCCCGCAAATGACGCAACTGAGGCTGCGGCTGCGGCTCATGTTTAATATTCAGCTAATCAGAATTTTTTACGTGTTTGTTCAATTAAAGTTGTGAATTGCGACGAACCGGTATTTCGGGTGTTTCCTCCAAACGACCAAACAGAAAAGAGCCGATTATGAGGGAATTTCAGTTGAGCCTTCAAATAATCGATACTTTTGAATGGGTTCAAGTGAAAGAAAACGCTAATCGATTATTATTTACGGGCCGCCACTTGTCACACCAAGTCATTCCTATAATGAAAGAGGACATTTTGACCGATTCAAGGAACGATAGCAATAAGTAAAGGCTAACCTAGAATAAACCAAAAATCTACTGACCAAAAAAGAATGTTATAGCCTGAATATCAATCACGACTCACGGAACGTATCATTTGAAGGAGAAGCACGAATCATAAGACCGAAGCGAAGCCGCTCCAGCGAAGGATGCACGGCGTTTTGGGTAGTCAACTCATCCGGCATATCTGTTATCCCCGTTTGCCACTCTCCGTTTTGAAGGCGCTTCCAAGCTACGACGAGTCTGATTCCCGTAATCGCGAATGGACGCGAATGCGCTCAGCTCATTCACGTGACTTCCT
Source organism: Trialeurodes vaporariorum (assembly GCA_011764245.1). Taxonomy (NCBI): domain Eukaryota; kingdom Metazoa; phylum Arthropoda; class Insecta; order Hemiptera; family Aleyrodidae; genus Trialeurodes; species Trialeurodes vaporariorum. Next base: position 79,278,016 of record VMOF01000002.1, read on the forward strand.
CAATCTGTCCTTTATAACTCGTGTATTCGAATTAGGAAACACAAAGTCTTGCATGGGTGGTTTTTGCGCGGAGGAGGGGGGGGGGGGGGGGTGCTCCCAAAAAATCGGAGTAGAATACTCAATTTTTTTATTATTATAAATATTATTATTATTATTATTATTATTTCTTTTTTCTTTTTTGTTTCAAGATTTTAGGGATTGTTTCAACACTTTAAGCATTCAGATCGCGCAGGCACTTAATTCTCTTCCACACATATACTTTAACGAAAGGGCTGCATATCTTTTCCGCCCAATTGACCTTTTTGAGCCCTTTTTCCATTATCTTTCCCGCCTATTTTCTTCAGTTTTGGTGTCGACTTAGCAACGGAGCGTTGAGTATTAATATATATAAGTCTGTATTCCAAGTTATTATTGAGTCTTAGTTCATCTTCAGCCCACTGCACTGGCGGCTCGTGGAGGTGAGACGACGAAAATGAAAGGTGCATAGGAATTTTTTTTCTTTTTTTTTTTAAACACTTTTCACCTAAACTTTTTGGAAAATTCAATGTTTCATTCGCACTTTTTGGACTATTGAAACAAAGAAAGATGGAATAATAACCATTTTAACCTTTATACGTTATTATTTCAATTTGTTTTCTTTCTCCTCCTTCAAAAAGTGTTAGGTGATGACTCCCTGTCGCCTCACTTGCCTCCCCTGGCGAGCCGCCACTGCTTCAGCCATCATAAAACCAACAGTAATCACCCAGTTGGAGCAAATCAATGATGTGAACGAAATGGTGAATCCCCCCCTCTTTTTTGTCATTTTTCAACCGATTTCCTGTCAGATGTTCTATCAGTTGCCGTGATGCCTCTCTGAAGGTCACGAATGTTAACGTTAGTTGGAAAAATAAATTTCAACATATTCAAGATTTTAAAAATCGGTTTATATCAAAATCCTCGAGTTGGTGCTCTGAAGAACCAGTTTTGCCAGAGACAACGATTTTTACCTTATTTTACGTAATTTTAAAACAAAACAGGAATTGTAGAATAAAATTGGTTATTTAAGGCACAAATGCGCCATTCCTACAGTTCCTTCCTTTACTTCGATTGTGAGCGTGTACCTATAGCAGTGTTGCCAAACAGTGTAGAGAAAAAGAAGGGCGGAAATGAAAATCGCGTAGCGACTGGGTGGAAAAGATTAACACCCATACAATCACTGTGTCACTGTGTGATCACTAAGGGCCGAATTCTAACGCACTCCTTAAAACTTCCATGACACATTTCGCGAGGAAAGCTCAAGAAAAAGAAGGACTTTACAGTTTTGATCGCAAATCTCCATACGGCTGGTTCGGGACCAATTTTAAAAATACCTTGAAAGCTAGGAGACCATGACATGGTGAAAAAAAAAAAAAAAAAAAAAAAAAAAAAAAAAGCCCAAAATATTCCTTTCATAAATACGGCGAAACTGGCTAGAAATCGATTTGCTCAGTCACCATTTTTAAACAATGTTCTTGTCAACGTGATTTCTCATCGAACAGTGAAAAATTGCCCTCTTTTCCTCCGAAAAAAGCGCATGCTTTATGTAAGCAGCAGTGGCGGCTCATGCAATTCGGCAACAATGTCTGTCCTCCATTTGAATCCATGCACAAATATCGAATGCTGGTGAAGCGCTGCTTCACTATCGAATCGATTGTTTTACATAGAATCAAATGGAGGGATAACACTGTTGCCGAATTGCACCAGCCGCCGCTGGTAAGCAACTGCTGCAGAGAGTGAAAGTCTATGTTCCCCCATGTAATATTTCGAGTAAAGGAAGTTTCGAGGAATGTGCGTTAAATTCGGCCGTAAGACTCACTCCTAAAGTGAAACCACATCTGTTTTCAAAAGCTAGTTCTTTTTCTCGAAAAATTTTTCGTGGCCGAATCCGGCAACCATGAACATCGCTAGATGAAGCGATATAACCAGTAACCGGTCACCGGATTGATTAATCATCGATGGCACGTCGACGATGGTCGGTGCGGATAATCCGGGCTCGATAAACACACGATGAGTTCCTGTAACGCCATCGATGGTATCATCATCGTCATCCGAGAGCACCCTGTTTGTTTAGTGTTGACCCCTTATCCTGAATCCGGTGTTGCTGAACACGCGGACTAAATAAAAAACAAAAACCGACGCCGGATGTTTTTACAGGATCGCTGAATTGGTGCATGGACCGAGTGTGCGTCACCGGCCCGCCCTATCCAACAACACAGTGGATCAAACCGTCGCTTTTTCCGGACAAAAAATAAATTGAGTTACCACTTTAGAAACTTTAATGGGTCTGTTGCGTACTTTTGCTACATTAATATAAATCATTGTTTCCAACGTAAAATTCGGCGAAAATAACGATGCGCACATTAAAAACTTTTAAAATCCACTCATTAACTCAGAAAATACCTTCCATTTCAAACAACCCGCGCTACACTGGACACTATATCACCGACTTATAACTACATAGATGGAACCATATCGTTTATGTAAACATGAACAGAACTTACAAACATTGGCGAATGTTTAGTTTAGATGCGTACATTTCTTATATTATTTTGTAATCTTTTGATAAACTGAAAAAACCAGACAGCAAATGCAGCCAATAGTTCATGTATTCAGAAGGGAATTCCATAATTTTGTAGTTACGATGCTGTTTACTTATGCACGGTGGTTCCGTCGATGTAGTAGTATACCGGTGCAAATAGTGTCTACTGTAGCGCGGGCTGTTTGAAATTGAAGTGATTTCCTGATTTACTGAGTGGATTTTGAAATTTTTTAATGTGCGCATCATTATTTTCGTCCAATTTTACATAAGAATCAAGGTTCTATATCGTTGTAGCAAAAGTATGCAACAGACCCATTAACCCTTTCATGCACGCATTTTGGGATTTGAGTTTTTTTGAGATTTATTTAGACCGTTCGAAAGAGGACACTTTTTTATGAGCTTTGATGGGTCACACAACTTTTTGAAACATGTCCATTTAAATTACATTGAACCACATGTTAAAAAAAAATGGTACACATGTGTACCACTATCCAAGAAAGGGTTAATGCCGACGTTTTCTAACAATAACGATGGATAATAACCTGCTTCAGTTGAAGCTGCGAAATTAACAGTAAAAATCGTTTTTCAATTTCTTGGTATTTTTTTTTTGTTCATAAAAGTATGTCCGGAGAATTCTAAGTTTCGACTCACTGTCCGCTTCGCCCCTTCCCGTTCTATCTTTAACGAGCTTGTCACGGAACCTTTATCGACACGCCCGGATCGGATCGGATCGGAACCGCCGATAAACGTCTTAATTGAGGCGTTGGGTGCAACAACGTCACTGCTCCCATTTAAAAAACACAAGAGAACTGTCGTTCTTACAATAATTCAGGCGATGAATGCAACAACATAATTTCTCCCATTTAAAATACACTGAGGAAGTGTTGTTGTTGCACTCATAACCTCAATTATTGCTACAACAACACTTCTTCCATTAAAGTACACAGGAGACGAATCGTTTTTGCAATAATTGAGGCGATGGGTGCAACTATACGATTGTACCAAATCTTCCGTGTTCCATGTAGATCTAGAATCTAATGCAAAACTGCACATTCAACAGTTCGATTTTTTTAAACCTTTAAATGGACGCAATGCAATGCTGCCAAATTACACGCTTTGTGCCTGAGGTGGTTTCATAAATAAGTCCAAAGCTGTAGTCGTGAATTAATACGTCTCTCTCCTTGACAGTTGGAGCTTATGTATTCGAAAAGGATAGCGTCGTAGGAGGGGAAGTTAGACCGTAGTTACGACCATGCACTAGCCAATACTATGCCGAGCCACGGAAGAACTCTGTAAACGCCAAGCGGAATAATTTAATTTACGCTGTTTTGGAAAATTGACATTACCCAAACAGGAACAAGGACTACGTAAATGAATAGAGCAGTGCTGGTGATTTTTTTCTGCGGATTTTTGATGGTACTGAACGAATCAATGAGTGATTCACCCGAAGAGAAAATATCAGTGATTTGAACATTTCTATTGCTATACTTTTCAATTGATGCGTACAGATAAATATATAATAATCTTCGTTTCGACCGATGGATCTGCCGATGACTTTTAGAACACCACTAAATATCCCCGAAACTGCAGTGGAGCAGAGCTATACTTTTTCTTGTATACCTCATGCAATTTTTACTTTTTTAAATTCACAGATGATTCCAATGATTTGCCAAGAAGATATTAAACGGTTCAGTTCAGCGAATGAATGTAATGCCCGACAATACTTACTCCGTAATCTATCTTCAATCGGCAGAATCACTGTTGAATGGGGCAATTGCACACTTTTGCTATAAGCTATTTAATAGTCGATTGAGGTGTAAAAACCTCAAAAAATAACGATGACGGCACTAAAAACTTCCAAAATCCACTCCTAAACTCAATAAACGCAGTTATTTGCGCGAGCGTAATGGTGGCCGAAGGCACTAACAATGGGAGATTCCTATCTTAATTTCGTCACTCTTTCTATGCTGACAAGGATGATTCACAGAGTAATTAGTCATCAGAGTGATGATCCACATCCGATGAATGGTACCGCAACACCAAGTGACACCGGTGTCAAATGAAAGTAGTCTCTTATTGGTCACTTCTTGATGGAGTTTCAGAATTGTTAGATGGGAATCTCCCATTGTTAGTGCCTTCGGCCACCATTACGCTCGTGCAAATAACTGCGTTTATTGAGTTTAGGAGTGGATTTTGGAAGTTTTTAGTGCCGCCATCGTTATTTTTTGAGGTTTATACGCCTTAATCGACTATTAAATCACTTATAGCAAAAGTGTGCAATAGCCCCATTGAAAAATGCTATTAAAAAACACAAAACTGCAGCTCTGCACTGGCGCAACCAGGATATCTTCCATCTCTCTCATTTCCCATTTGAATGCATGAGTAGGAAAAGGACAGAAGGAGGGGGTTTTATCCCCTTGTCCATCCTTGTCTAACATACGTTTCTTAATGGAGAAAAGAGAGAGATGAAGAAACTTTCGTTGCGTTACTGGATCTCTTCCATCTCTCTCATTTCCCATTTGAATGTATAAGTAGGAAAAAGACAGAAAGAGAGGGTTTTATCCCCTTGTCCATCCTTGTCTAACATACGTTTCTTAATGGAGAAAAGAGAGAGATGAAGAAACTCTCGGTGCGCTACTGCAGCTCTGAGTAGAGGCATGGAGATATCTCAAGCCACGTTGCAAAAACAACATAAGTAACGCTTACCGTTTACTCTGGTTTACAGCGCCGTTCTTTTTCTCAGCACGGCAATATAGGCTTCAGAAGCTCGGCATTTATCGATGCATGAATTTTCATTAATATCCTGCCGCAGCCTTAAAATTGGACTATAAAAACGCTTACGTTGAGAGGACGTTGTTCATTGGTCAAGAGGCCAAAGGCTCTGCTCGCGGTTCAACAGATACAGGAACAGGAGCGCGAGCGTATAATAATTCAATATTTTTAGTATCTTGTACCCCAGTATTCCGAGTATCCAGCGCACTCTTGCCCATTCCTGGGGCACTCGCGATCCATTTCTCGCTCCCTTCTCTCTCCAATTTGCGCAATCCCTTCAATATAGCTGAAAGCCCTCAGAGTCATCACGTTTCACGCTTAAAACGTGCCGAACGTAGAGCAAAATGATAACGATCCGAGATTCAGTTCATCCGATTCAGTTCACTCGAGTGACTCGTTCCTTCGACAACTTTTTTTTTTTTTAAAACCCCCTTTTAATACTACGCCCGAGCATACTCGTTTCTGTGACTCGATCTGCCTCGCTCAATTTCCGGTTTGAATTCACAATAATTCGACTCAAAATTGTTGTTAAATTTTGAAATATAATGTTTCCTCGAGCGCCTTCAATCCATTGTGTACGTAAAATCAGCATTGTGGTGTAGGAACAATTAACTACCCATACTTAATTTGAGCTATCGAACACTGAACTGTCTTCCTAACCTGGTGGTGAAAGGGTTAATCCTCGTGAGCCCAAGGTGTTTGACCAAACCGAGGGAGGAGGAGGTATGAAAAGACCCCCAAATTGCTTTGAGCAGTAGAGGCTTACTTCCTTTTTTCTTAAACTTTAACCCCTTATTGACCAAGCCCGAATATACTCGAATTTCTCCTCTAGTCTATTTGTTCCAGTATCAGGATTCCGAATAAACACGATTCTCGATGTAGCATAAAAAGATGAGATTTCATCTGGCGCCTTCAATCCGTCGTACATGCAATTCCAACTCCCTTAAGTACGAACAGTTAACTACCTTCCCTATACAAACGGAAAAGTGACGTTCATGTGCACTAACCTGGTCTTTAAAGGGTTAAGTAATTGATTTCACATTGCTGAGTGTTGTAAGACCATTTTTCATCAAAATAAATCACCAATTTTTATCACCAAAATAAAAATTCCAAAGAAAAAGGAAACAAATTGGATTTTTTTTTATTATCATTTATTGTTTCATTTTTCATTTTGTATTTTAATTAACCTTGGAAATTATGGAAAATGGAACCACTGATCCTAAGAAAACATGAACATTTTCCACAAATCATTTGTTGAGCCGGTTTCTAACAATAATCTAAGAGTTTAAGATGCCTGTATAAAGCCTAATAACATCTGTAATTGTTGCAACGGGGGGGGGGGGGGGGACGTGACGACAAGTAGCATGAATGTCGGCTACACATCAGTCATAAAATCCTAAAATTTAATGTAAAAAAATAGAGACTTTGACACAAAGAAAAAAATGACCTAGGGTCGTTACAGCCCACCCCCCTCTCTCCTTGTCTAACATACATGTTTCAATGATGAAAAAAGAGAAAGATAGAGCTTTAGTAGTTGCTCTAATGGAGCAAAGTCGAGAAGTAAGGAGCATCGAAAAAAGACGTTCCGGTTGCTCATACTAAATTTTAGAATGAACTTCAGTTATTTAAATTGAGCTCATCGTTATTTTTGCATGTACTTTAAAAAATAAATCAATATTACAATACTTTACAAACCACTACAGCAAAATTCAAAATAGACCCGATAGAAAATTGGTTGATTTTTGTAGAAATTAATGAATCATTTCGTTCACAGTGGTGCAAAATGTTCCAAAACTGCGGAAGTTTCATGCGATCCATGACTTATTTCCTCACAGGATTTTAAAAAATTTCCTCACATAAATTTGAAAGTGATGACTTTTTTTTGGTTATTTTAACATTTCAACACCGTATGTTAGCAAAATGACCGATATTTTCCCATTTTTTGCACTATTTTCCTGGGAAATCCTTATATTGGCATTATTAAAAAAAAAAAAAAAAAAAAAAAAAAAAAAAAAAAAAAAAAAAAAAAAAATTGGACAAATTTCCTCACTTTCCCAGAAATTTCCTCACTTTCACGCGATCCGCGGATCGCTAGATCGGGCACATTTTGCACCCCTGTTCGTTCACTTTGCAAAACCACTTAAATGAACGATTCTTCAATTTATATTGAAAGATTCTGGTCCTGAAAGTGACGATGCCATGATACGAAACGGACCCGGCCCCGAGTCTGAAATTGTTTTAAAAATAAATTTCTCATGCGTGGAAAACTCACTCCAAGAAGGCAAAGAAACCTTTCTTTTTTAATGGAACACGAAATAAGACGGGGGTTTCCCTGCAAATTACATCCTTTGCCGACAGTTTTACGATAAAAATATGCGCAGTCGAGTTTCTTTGCAAAAGAACGTTGAGGAAATCCTCTTACCTTGCGCCCCATTCAAAACGGGTTTCCTCGGCTTTCCGCGAGTCGTTTAAAATCAGCCATTCACGTGAGCCTCCACAAAAAAAGAAGGACGCGATAGACGGGGAGTGGAAGGAAATAATATTCTCGAAAGCTGACATTTTTATGACTCGAAACTGAAAGCTTGAAAGTTGGATACCGATAGATAACGCTCTCAACCGAAAGGCTCAAATCTCCCGCGCGCGCCGCGCCGCACAGTGTGGGATATGACCGAAATAGCTAGACAAAAGTCTTCCCTCCCTTTTTCATGATTAAAATTATGGTTGCGGGGGTTTTTTAGGTCGCTGGTTTCGAATATGAAGTCGGATCTTTAAAATTCTAACGTCTAACATGGTTTTGATCAAAGTATTTAAACAATTATGGTCCGTCACTTCTCAGTGAGACATCATTTTTTTACAAGAGCTGTTTTTTCCGACCGAAACTAAAAAAATTGCGTAAAAATCTGACTTTCAAATTATTTTCGAGAAGAAAAATAAAAAAACTTTCAAATAACTTTTGATAAAATAAAAAAAATGCATTAGAATGTATCGAAATAATTTCATCAGTGGCGAAACGTGCAATGTGGCAACACTGGCTTTTCTCCATTTAAATATGTGCAAAACAATAGATTTTTCCCGAAACAATTAATTCCTGGAAGAAGCGATTATTATAAATCGATTCAAATGGAGAAATTCTGCTACAAAAATTTCTCAGGCGGGGATCGAACCCAAGATTCAAACGTGCGAGTCAAGTACGAATCCACTAGGATAACTCGCAAGAATGCAATGCGGGACGTGCGACGAGCATAATAAAAACACAGCGTCACTTGGACTGTGAGACAGCGTGTTGCTGAGCATTGAGCATCACAGAGGAGAAAAACATCGTCAAAATGGAGTGGAACGCAGTTACTGAAATGAAGATTTCTCAAAAACTAGCAAAAACTAGCAAGAAAACTTTAGATGGATTTGTTCTCTGAGATACAGGCTTTCATATTATCTAAAGATTTTTATGGGAAAATGCGGGAAACAAAATTTACGATCTAATAAAAATGAGGTTTCGCGGAAAAATTACGTCTAAAAACCATCACTATTTCAGCTTGAAAAAAAACTTTAAATAAGGTCTACAATGAAAATTAATGTGTCAAAACGCATCTACACACCTTCGTCTACAATTTTCATTCAATAGTTGATTCGTTTTTTCACTTTATTAGACTGTAAATTGACAGAAACTATTCAGCGTTAACAATGGATTCCAACTGTTTACATCAATACCACGATCAAGGGTAGATTTCAAGCTCTGTAACGATTTACCTCATCATAAAATCGCAACATTGATGCATATATTCGTAATCAGCATCTCTCAGCCATCATTTAAGACCAATTTCACCTCATTTTGATCACATTGATTTTTCCACTTTTGTCTAGCTATTTCGGCCATATCCCACACTGTGCGCCGCGCTCCTACCAGTTTCAACCATTCGAGTTCGCTGACTTAATTCTTTCGTCGGATTGAATAGAAGTTCAATGATTGCGTCTGATTTCTTCCACGGCCCATCTAGAAACTTGTTTATCTCTTTCTTTTTCTGATTGATTTCATGTGATGCTAGGCTACTTGGTGAATCACAGATATTTTCTATTTTTTTTTTTTTTTTTTTTTTTTTTTTTTTTTTTTTTTTTTTTAGGGGGAGGGAGTATTTCCGGCACTAACCCTAAAAGTGTTTATTATTTAAAAATCTAAATGTACTTAATTTTTTGTAAATAGAATAAGGACAATCCCATAGACTGTGTTTATTGCCCTCAACATATAAAGATAACTAAAAACTGAGATGTACTAAAAATTAAAAAGTAAACGTAGGTAAAATAATAACAAGTACTAAATTAAGTAATGTGAAAATAAAATAAAAACAACAAATTAAAAAAAAATTCGTCGAAAGTATTTAAAATAAAGTCAAAGTTGACGTCAGAGACCATCAACATGAATCAGAGAAAGCCAATGAGTCTTATAGCAATAATTCGGTACCGCAATTTTGAACTCAGATCCTTACAGAAAATGACAATACGCTCTTACAGAGAAAGACAAAAAACGCGCTTTCAGAGAAAGGCGATACGCTAAGCGGCTAAGAGCCTTCAAAATCCATTCATGAAGGCAGTGGCGTAGCGTGCAATTTGGCAACGTTGTGCTGCGGCCATTTAAACCCATGTAAAAGGTCGAATGCGAAGGTGTTCACCGAACACCCAACAGTTCGATCTTTTCCATGGGTTTAAATGGACACAGTACAACGTTGCCATCTTGCACGCTACGCCACTGCATGAAGGGTCAAGTGCTTTTCCAAAATCCAAAAAGTCAAACAGCGCGCTCAAAATATCTAAGCAGACCAAAAAAGCAAATGTTAGTCACCAAAGCTGCTCGATTGGTATAGACGTTACGAGCGCGCCGCTTGATTTACGGATTTTTAAAATGCATTTACAACGTCTTATTGTGCGCATTTTTGAGATTCTTATTCTTATGGTGTGTGTTCGTCGGTTTTTTTTTATTTTCCTGGATTAAAATCCACGCAAATTCTTTCTCCTTAATCCATATTGCTGTGGCAAAAGTTTGCAAAAGACCCATTCAATGTTAATGCGAGAAAAAGAAAAGGGGAGAATGAAAAGCTAGAAATAATAATAAGAGGTTAAAAAAATGTCTCGAACGAAGAGAAAGGGAGACATTAGGTGGTGCCAGATGGACGAACAAGGCTTCATCTGGCCATATGTTTCCTATTTAAATCAGTGCACAGTTTGCAGATTTTAACCCGAAATATGTCAACATTGCAGACGTAAAAACATAATTTCCAAGCTTTCGACGGTGATTTACAATCTCGCATTGAAATCGCACCGATTATAACCGAATAATAATGAGCGACTACAGGCCTGAGCCTGAGGCTCTTTTATTTATCGACCGACTTCTTTTTCTCTTTTCCTATGGGCCCAACTTCTTTCACTCCTTATCACCAGGAGCAGGAAAGTAATTTGCAAATCAACAGACTAAAGACGGGAAAAATCAGGATTGGACTTTTATCGCGGGCAGACAAAATATGCAAATGAGAGAACAACGTTTTTCCACTCTGAAACCTTAGATTCTTATTCTTTTTTCCTGGCTCGACATAAGAGGGACCTGATATGAATACTCAATTTCCTCGAGAGAAACAGAGGGGAGGACCGGTGACCTCGCATACACGCAAGCATGGTCCCTCAGTCTAGTTTCATTTATGGACAGTGAACAACAAAAAGCACAAGACAGCCCGAGGCGAGGGGTCTTACAGACGGTCTGGGGAGAAAGGGATGAGAGGCGAGTGACGGGGGGGGAGAAGGGGTTGTGAGTGGGATGGGGACAGCACTTTGGGGGATGAAGGTTTTCTTGACTCTACTGCAAACATTCGTCCCATTTTTGGATGTCTTATAGCGGAAGTCTCTCATCTCATCCAAAAAATCTCAAAATACAATCGGCGAATGGGTCTGTTGCATACTTTCGCTACAACAAAATAGAACCTCGATTTTTATGTAAAATTCGGCGAAAATAACGATGCGCACATTGAAGACGTTCAACATCCACTCATTAACTCAGGAAATCACTTCAATTTCAAACAGCCCGCGCTACACTAGACACTATTTGCACCGGTGGTATACTACTACAGAGTACAGAGACGGCGGAACCACCGTGCACAAGTAAACAACATCGTAACTACAAAATGATGGAATTCCCTTCTAAATATACATGAACTATTGGCTGTATTTGCTGTCTGGTCTTTTCGGTTTATCAAAGATTACAAAATAATTCAAGAAATGTACGCATCTAAACGAAACATTCCAATGTTTGTAAGTTCTGTTCGTGTTTACATAAACGAGATGGTTCCATCTATGTAGTTATAAGTCGGTGATATAGTGTCTAGAGCAACGCGGGTTGTTTGAAATGGAAGGTATTTTCTGAGTTAGTGCGTGGATTTTGAAAGTTTTTAATGTGCGCATCGTTATTTTCGCCGAATTTTATGTTAGAAACAATGAGTTATATTGATGTGGCAAAAGTACGCAACAGACCCATTGAATATTGTCAATTGACTCCTTAGAAAGGGCGATTCTCTTCAACAGTTTTATACGGAGGTAACATCGATAGATCGCATTTTACGAGCTACCACTGTTGTAAGGAAGAGAGAGTGGGAGTGGGGGCAAGATAATAAGAGGAAACTATTGGCAGGATACCAAGAAAAAAATCGGCCATTCAGTTGATTTTTTGTCATAAAATTAACTTATCTTCACAAAGACGCGAGATTAAGTCTTATAACAAGGGCTCAACGCTTAATTATACGAGTATGCTTCATAAACAAACAGAGGATAAGGTAATAAACGGATGCCACACTAATCACGCAGTAAAACTCTCGAATCTCTCGCCAGGAAAAACAGTAGAGAACCAAATTTTACGGGAGTCCTGTTGGTGTCGAAAACAGTTTTTAAGCCTATAACTATTAAACACACTCTCGTGTCGATGATGCCTCCGATTGAGGAAGTAGGCACTGGACTGGTGTCTTTTGCTTTGGTTCAACCATCAATCTACTCTTTGGGAACGTTGGAAAAGAAGGCTCCCAAGTCGTAAAAAACAGCTCGAGCCAGGCGAGGATTGATAGAGACCAGAATTGAGTTATCGATAAAAAATCGATTGAAATTAATGGAGAAGCTCGAGTTAGAACCAAACCGTGCGGTCGTAAACCACCTCATTATTTTTACGACTTGATAAAATTTACACTTATCCGCATTTTTATTTGCTCATCAGTCCGCTCGTGAAATTAATCCGATAAACATAAACAGATGCAGAAAAAAATGGGATCTGAGCACATGATTTACGAACAGTTTGAAGGAAAGAATTAACAGGAATTACGGGAGGCTTTAAATATTCATACCTTTACAGGAATTACGGGAGGCTTTAAATTCATACCGGTGGAATTCTTCAATTTTTCATTTTTTCATTGGTTACAATTTTTGCGGCCATATTCACACAAGGATGGAAGCTTAAAAAAAAAAAAAAAAAACTGAACATAGTTAAAGGCAAAATCATATCATGGCAAGTAGAGCCGTATCCGGAATTATGTCTTTCTCTTTCTACACCCATTCAAATAGGATGTATTAGAAAAGGATGGAGGGACACGGGCTACCATGTGACATTAGCCCCTATCACCACATCTTTTTCTAACAAATTCGTTCAAATGGGGAGAGACATAGCGGTGATACCAACAAAATAGTTCTGCAGAGCGTAATAAAAAAAGCCGGCACACATAATTCAAGGCACTGTTCTTTTGTTCGGGCTGCAAAACGTACGTAATGCATACATGTACAGTGTACACAGGGGATCCATCTGAACTTTGGTCTAAGTACTCTCCGAAAAAAAAAAATAGTTTTAGACTTATTTAAGTGGTGTTATCGTAATTTTCGCAGCATTTTACGTCAGACTGGAAAGTCCATTTGCCTACAGCAAAACCTTCCAAGAGCTTTATTGCTGCATCACTGATTTTAGATTTAGTTTTCAAGTTTGATTGGAGGATATATTTCAATGATATTGGAGGGAAATTCTATTTGTTAAGTATAACAAAATAAAATAAAAAATATACAGAAAATATGAATTGAGCAGGAACATAGGTCGATTGCAAACTTTGGTAACAACACGGTCAATTCTTGTGTAAAATCCATGGAAGGAAGCTTGCGATATTTTTAAAGTTGACAACATCGGGAAACAAAAAAGAAAGGTCCACTCTAAGGCCATCATAGAGCACACGCACGATACAGAGAGAGAGAGAGATAGAACACCTTTGCCTCGGAAATGAAGAAATAACGTTACCCAGGGGCAAGATAGAAATAAAAAGAATAGGAAAAAAGACGCTACAAACTGGGAGAGCGGTAAGGTGAGCTTTGCACAAAGAACAACTTCGTCTTCTTTTGGCCAGAGCAAGAGCGAATCGTGACTCCAGAATGTTTCTACTTCCCAGCGGCGGCTCGTGATTAATCCATTAAAAATTTTCTGCCGTTTGAACCAACGCAAAAATATCGATCACTTGAAGGTTCCAATGACTTTCTTTAGGATTAGTTCTTCCTCGTAGATTTTTGTGGAGTATACATTTTCGTGCTTACATTATAAAAGAGCTCTTGCAAGGTTTTGCTGTGGGCAAATGACTATCAATAATTCCGAAGTAAAGTGTTCTGAATATAACGAAGAGGCTTAAACAAGTTTAAACCTCACTCGCATATATACGCACAAAGTAGGTTTTGCAACACCCCCCCCCCAAAATTAAAGAACATAACCTACGGAATAAAAAAACAAGGTTGTTGCATTCGGTTTTCAAACAGTCAATTTGGAGGTTGATTCTTAAAGACTTCGTCGCGAGGAACATAGCACTGAAAAAGCAGCTATCGTAATTTAACCATTACGTAGTTAAAATTTAACCGATACGTCTTGAACTCAAACCATGGATAACGTAAAACTTACTATTTTCTTGGAGTGTCGAAAATTTAAACCAAGTTATGGTAAAGCTTACGATAGCTATTTTTTCAGGGAGTAACATCAACAACAAAGGTCTACTTTGCATCATATGGGCGAGAAAGAGAGCCCTCAATTCCATGTGCTGTTATTTTGTTTGGACTTTGGGGTGCGAAACATACGTATTGTAAACTTATATCTTAACTTTACGCTAAGTTTTCTCTGCGAGGAGTGAATTTTAGACAATTATGATAATATCATTGTTATTTTCGTAGCATCTTACAACCGAATTGAAACATTACATGCCTATCGGAAAACCTTGCAAGAACTTTACTGCAGTGGCGGATCGAAAAGAATTGATTAACGTTTACGCCGAATGGTGCAAAAAAAAAAAAAAAAAAAAACCTATTCACTCAAAACGGCAATCTTGAGAACCATCGATGCTGTGCGTCGTTGGTCAACTGTTGAGTGTTGACTTCTGTGATTTCACACTGAAACTGTCTATTGGCGGTCATGTGCTGCGCGTGCAGTGCGGACTCCACGCCTGCGCAGTATTTAAAAAAAAAAAAAAAAAAAAAAAAAAAAAAAAGGCAACCCCTTGCTTGTCGAGAGCGAGTGCGAATGCAATTTAGTTGTGCGGACTCCACGCCTGCGCAGTATTTAAAAAAAAAAAAAAAAAAAAAAAAAAAAAAAAAAAAGGGCAACCCCTCGCTTGTCGCGAGCGAGTGCGAATGCAATTTAGTTAAGTAGGGTCAAGAGAAGAAGTGAAAAAGACATGGAGACAGACAAATAGTGGGGGGGCAAGGGGGACAAGAGGGACGACATCTCTCTCTACAGGTTGCATCGAGAATTGAGATATTTGCTACTTCGAGTCGAGACTCAAGGCATAAGACTCCAGAAGTTAAGGAAGACTAGACAGAGGCAACGGAGAATCACTATACATATACTGTTCTCATTGTCAGTCGGCTCCTTCGGAATACATCCATATCTCATAACTCGCACACTCAACTCACCGGCCACGTTGCCAGGTCTAAAATGGACCACTCTTCAGAGTTACAGTCTCCAGAGGAAAAACTTATACAAGGAATGAAGCCGCATCGACATTCAAAAACTTGTACCATGCACACTATAGACGGGCTTTGTTGTGTATGACCCGATAGGTGTAACGCAGTCATCAGACATTATTTGATTCTCCGATTGTAATAATGGTTGCGCATACAATCAATTTATTACTACTTTAGGTGCGCCCGCTTTATTTCTGCGAAATTGTCAATAAAATGAAAATTCTCAAACCAGCTGCAGCAAAACCTCATAACAGGCCAATTTTACTGTGCAAATTGCAGTTCTAAAGCTTCACGATCACCCGAGTTTTCGAAAAACTTGGGCGATTCAAATGTAAACAAAAGCCTTGATTAGAAATTTTGCATGAAAGTGCACGAACTTATGAAGGTTAACCCGCAATTTAAGGCAAACTTACTTTGTAACACATTGGTCGCGGTTAATTCAATACTTATCGTATTCGCATCAGTCGTCGACTTTCCCTCTTCTAGTTTTGAATTCAAGAGAGAATTTAAGAAATTTTATAGGTGCCCGCAGCGTTATTATTATTAAATAATATTAATTATTTTTAAAATATTTTACATTTTATTCAACGTTCAAAATCGCCGTATAGCCAATGGCGCAGCGCACGATCTGGCAACGTTGCATTTCATCCATTTAAAATAATAAATACATCCCATTATACTAGGTATGCAGTGAACACTTCAAAATGGGAAATTTCTAACGGGTTTAAAAGGGCAGAACGGAACGTCGCGTCGCGTCGCCTGATTGCACGCAACCCAAATGAATGACCACAACAAAAGCTCGCAAAAAAGCCCACCGAGGAACCTACAAAAACAGTCGATACTTTTTAATGGCTTAACCCCTCCGCTATATAGTCCCTTACAGAAGACATTTGTTAGTATGCATTCTTATGAGACTTCAAAAAAAAATTGACGTACACGTGAAATTATAAGAGAAAAATTCGTTTGATTAATTAGTAAAGGTATCTAAGAATTGTGGAAATACTTCTTCATCACTCGGCAGTGCGGCACTGAAAGGGTTAAATAGGAGTACAACTGAAAACGCTGCAATTGCGACGCGCATGCGCGCGGCAGGGCTCGCGTTTAGCGTGAAGCCGGGTCCACACCTGAGCATTTCGCCGCACCGCACGGCGTACCGTACAGCATTCGCCCGAATGCGCGCCAATGTGGACGTCGCGCCACGCCGCACAATGGTCTGAGATCGAAAAAAAGTGGCCAAAAATCAGTGAAAAAAAGTGATCAAAAATCATCCTTGTTGTCCTTTCAAGCTCAATTCAAAACTTTTCGATTGAAATTCTAGGTTTAAAGTGCTTGCATTAAGGATTTTTGTGATTAAAATTCGGATTGGAAGATTATAAATGATAAGTTTATGATGAATTTACTTTCTGATTTTTGGCCACTTTTTGACGACCTCAGACCATAGTGCGCCGCACCGAATGAGCCATACGTTGTGCGGTGCGGACTGTTCGGCCGTGCTCGCTCAGGGAGGCGGTTGTTGTGACCCGAGTCAAAGGAAATTCCGTGTGGCTCGAACGCAGGTGTAAACGCATTCAGTAACGCGTAGACTGTTTATATACGGACGAATATTTCTTGAGCACGGGCTAACAGACCGAGGCGGTGCTCGTGCACCATTCGGTGTGACCTGTTCGTCGAAATAAAAAAAAAAATCTCCCCAAAGCCCACACCGCATCATGAGCATGCGGACGAATGCTAATGCGCCGTGCGGTGCGCCGAAATGCTCAGGTGTGGACCCGGCTTCATGAGATGGCGTGTAGTGTGTGCAGCGGCACACCAAGGAACTCGTTCTTCTCTCTCTTTCCCATTTGAACGCATGCGTTAGAAACGGATAGAGACAGGAGCTGTAGTCACGTTTTGGCCTCTACCCTACCTCCATCCTTCTCTGACTCATATATGTTCGATTGAGAGAAGAGAGAGACGGACAAGTTCGTCGGAGAACCACTGAGCGTGTGCACTGTGCATACTCTGTATACTTCATACGACCCTATACGACGTATATACGTTCATGTGCAGGGCAGCGTGCGGAAGCTGCGAGCATGACAAGCTCTCTCGCTGCTCTTTTGCTGCTCTCCGCTGCTGCATCTTTGCTGATTCTTATTCGCTCACGCTCACGACGAGACGCGGTGGCGGTTGCTACGCGCACGAAGCAAGCAGCACAGCGGCTTCATCTATAATAATACGGCCATAGAGGAATAGAGGAGGAGGTATTATGGATAAAGGAGGACCCCCCTCAGGACCCTCAGGCCAAAAGTCGTGGTCATCCACTTCTTCAGTCTCTGCCGAAGAGTACCATTCTCCACTCCACTCCCACCCCCACCCCCTCTCATCTTTCATTGTCTCCTTCGGCGAACAATGCAGCACCACACGGCGCGCACCACCTGGGTTGCCGCTCTAGCATTAGTTTTATGGAATATGGATCTTTTCGCAAACTTTTGATACAAATGGGTCTGTTGCAAACTTTTGCTACAGCGCTATAGAGTGTTCAATCTGAAGTAAAATCGCGTGAAAAGTCCATTGGTTGCATCAGAAAGTCATAAAATGCAGTATGAAACTCACGAGAGACGTTTAATGAAATCCAAGATGGCGGTAAAATATCGAGCAGCCTGTGCACACGCACCGTGAACATCCAAGGATAGCCAACCTCACAATATCGATCACACCCAATCACAACGTAAATAAACGCATAACCTCTGAAGCTGTGAGGTTGTCAACGTTGGCAATCCTTGGATGTTAAAGGTGCATGCATACAGATTGCTCGTTATTTTACCGCCATCTTGGGTTTCATTAAACGTCTCTTGTGAGTTTATTATCGCATTTCATGACTTTATGATGCTACCAATGAACTTTTTGGGCGATTTTACATACGACGAAACACTCTTTATCGTTGTAGCAAAAGTTTGCAACAGATCCATTCTGTAAAAGAGTCCAGTCCATGCTATAGCGTAAAGTGACTTAAAAATAACATTAAATGGGAGCATCACTGGCGCAACGAGGATCTCTTCCATCTCTCTCATTTCCCATTTGAATGTATAAGTAGGAAAAGGACAGAAAGAGGGGGTTTTATCCCGTTGTCCATCCTTGTCTAAAATACGTTTTTGAATGGAGACAAGAGAGAGATGAAGAAACTCTCGGTGCGCTACAGAGGAGCATCGAAAAGTTCAAAAAATCGACATGCAAACTAAAAGAATGCGTTTGTATAAAATTCCAAGATGGCTGTCATTACGCGAGTCTGAATGAGGGGAGTCCCATTCAATTTCAGCTTTCTCTGTGCCTCATCATACTGTAACAGACAAATTAGATGGAACTCCCTTACTGTGACTAGCAATACACTTATACAATAACTATCTTGGAATTCTGTTCAAATGCAACAATGCGGGGCTCTTGCGAACTTTTGCTAAACGGGATTGAAGAGTTGATTCTTGCATAAAAACCTGTAAAAATGACGATGAGAACACTAAAAATCACGAAATTCACTCTCAGAATCGAGCTTAAGGGTGGTTCGACGCAGGTATCATGGGAGATTCCTATCTAAATTGAGACTTACCTCTGTGTTTCCAAAGAGAAAGGGGCATATTATATTATTAGATAGGAATCTCCCATGATACCTGCGTCGAACCGCCATTACGATCTTGCCATTTATGTAGTTATGTAGGTTTATTACTGAATTTTAAACTTTTTCAGTGTGATTTTCGTGATTTTTGCTGGTTTTCACAGCAGAATGAAACTATTCATTTGCTCACAGCAAAAGTTTGCGAGAGCCCCATTGATGTTTTGATTTTCATTTTTTTTTTTTTTTTTTTTTTTTTTTTTTTTTTTTTTTTTTATGCTTCCAATTAAGGCTTTTCTTTTAATGGACACCTGTCTTGAGTCGATCCCTGCTATTGCTGTAGCAAAAGTTTGCGACGACCCATACCCGGTTTTTCCGAACGCATTCACGACTTAGCGAGTGGACTTTGAAGCTCCTTTGTGTGTTTATCGGAATTTGGTGTTATGGTTATAATTCATGGCAATCCATACTCCATATATATGTATTGCCGAAAGCAAATGTCAGCGAGCGACCCATTCTATGAAATTTAAAAAAAAAAAAAAAAAAACGGCAACCCTGCCACACCGCATTAAGGGTTAAAGTTTCGCTGTCGGTCGTTCGGTCGGTATCGAACCCCGAGTCTTCGGGTCCTAGGTTCCGCGGGTCCCAAATCCCGCGTGCAGTGCAAGAAGTGAAGTAGGAACACGAAGTTCTCTTAAGCTTTAAGCGCTGACCATGCGCGGGCATAAAGCGAAGCGAGATCACTCGAGCGAGGCAGCGCAGCGTGCGGACTGTGCATTATATGTTGTTGGGCTCTTTAGTCTTCGCTCTTGTGCTGTTATTGCATGTATAAATGGTCGCGAAGGCAAATAGTGGGGTGTATGAACGTATGGTCCACTTCTATTCTCTTCTTCATCAGCATAACTTTTCAAAGTTTCCTCGCTTCTCTATTGTTTCCATCAGAGGATGGTCAACCTCCAAACCTTAAATAAAAGGAATTTCGCTGTCTTTTGAAATTTAACGGAGGAGAAACGATCGCAGAGTTTTAGACCTACAAAAAGTCCGTGTTTGTATAAATAAACTCACAAGTCAATTTAATGCTTTAAAAAAAAAAAAAAAAAAAAAAAAAAAAAAAAAAAAAAAAAAAACTTATTATAAGAATGTTCCTGATTTTTTTCCTCTCTTAATTTGGAGTAAAGTGTGGAAAATCTCATAAAAAAAATTTCAGGAAGATTGTTTCGTCTGTTCACCACTGGGAAGAAAAACTGTTATTGGAGATTTTGAAATGTTGGATTGACTTTATGCCTTTTTTGTGAAAAAAAAAAAAAAAAAAAAAAAAAAAAAAAAAAAAAAAAAAACGCACGAGTTGATCAGTTTGTTAGGGGTGAAATGTGTAGGCTGTGCAGAGGATTATCTCATATTTCCGCCTACTTCTTTAAAAGTGATTTCAAGGGGCGCAAAATCAGAAGACTACTATAGCGGTAACACCTCGAATTTGATTAATCGAAATTAAAGCAGCCCTTTTGCCAAGAATTCTTCAAATCGATTTGAACAAAGATGGTGCATGTAGACCATCCTTGTAAGCACGCATGCCTATGGGATCTTGATAACTCTGTGAGCGAATCATCCGAGACCGTGTCACACGTACAGAGGGATTTGCAGTGAAAGAGCTCTGATTATGGATCATTCTCATCACATAATTCTGTTTCATGCAATGATCTAATAAGCTTACCAATAAGCGCCCACTTACTGCAAACCTCTTTGCACGTGTGACTCAGGATTTAACCCTTTAAAGACCAGGTTCATTCACATGAACGTCACTTTTCCGTTTGTATAGGGAAGGTAGTTAACTGTTCGTACTCGGGGGAGTTGGAATTGCATATTCGGTGAATTGAAGGCGCCACACGAAATCTCATCTTTTTATACTACATCAAGAGTCGTGTTTATTCGGAGTCTTGAATGTCTTGATACTGGAACAATGTGAACTAGACTAGAGGAGAAAACCGAGTATATTCGGGCTTGGTCCAAAGGGGTTAAATCGATCAGATCGGAATTAAAATTTTGTTTAATACAAAAGAACGCCGGGAACAGAAAAACCCAGCAAACTGGTGAGATTAAAAAAAAAAAATACAAACACTGGTGAGTCTATAATCCATTCATAAGTTTTGTGTACAAAATATATGAAATGTATAATCTTCACAAGACAGATTTCTGCAATTTTTTTGAGCCTCTTACAATTCGTATGCCAGGGTTTATCATGGTCGACGCTTGAGCCTTCTTTCACTTTAATCGAGCAAGATAGCTGGTCAGTTGTCAGAGCTGCCGTTTTGCGTATAATCAATGATATTTTTCTACTCACCGATGATTCCACCGGTTGAAAAAAGATTACACAGTTCAGTTCAATGTATGACTGTAATGCACGAAAATACTCTGATCTGTAATCTTTCCTTAATCGGTGGAAACTCCGTTAATTAATTAAAATATCCGCAAGTTTTTTAAAGTCATCGACGACTCCACCGGTTGAGAAAAGATTACATATTGCGAGTATTTTAGTTCATTACAGAATTACACTGAACTGAACTGTGTAATCTTTCCTCAACCGGTGAAATCATCTGTGAATTGAAAAATAGCATTAAATATAGGCAAAATGGCAGCCCTGTAAAGCTTGTGTCGATTGTGTCATGTCAGTCTGTATTCTAAGCCAAAAACGACTTAAAATTAATATAATCTTTGGCGTGTAGGCCAACCCCTGCCATACGACAGCCGTGCTTGAACCGACAACGATCCGAGCGATACGACGCAACATGCGATCCAGAGGAACAGCGAGTCTATAGTCTCCGACTCTCCGAGTCGCCAAGTCTCAAATTTCCGAAATTGATGCTGCGATGGATGTATGGGGAACTGGGGTGGGAATATCCAAAGACGTGTCATACTCACTTTCTGAGACTCCCTCTCCGTTGGCTTATCTTTTAACTGCACACAATGCACTCTACTGATAATCTCCTCTGCGGCGCGGCGCACTATGATCCAGAAGTCCGATTTAGAAAGACATTAGTTTGCATTAAAATTGCCCAATATCTTGAAAACGGCTCATCTGACATCAAAAATGGTTATTAAAAAAAAGTTAAAACGGTTTACGTTCTATCTTTTTTGTAATAACCAGTTTTGGTGTCAGATGAGCCGTTTTCAAGATATTGGGTGAATTTAATGGAAACTAATGTCTTCCTAAATCGGACTTCTGGACCATAGTGCGGCGTGGGGGTGGTTGGTTACACCGCCCTTCGATTAAAACTGCAGAGCAGTATACAAGAGCGGCACCGCGTACAGTTTGACAATGCTAAATTTTGTCCATTTAAACGCATGAAAAAGGTCGAACTATTGGAGGTGCACAACAGTGGCGGCTCGTGAAATGCGATATATCGATGTCCACTCCATTTAAAACTATAGAAAAGTATCGATTTTTCGGGGGTTCAATCGCAACCCCTGACGATCGATACTTTTCTATAGTTTTAAATGGAGTGGACATTGATAAATCGCATTTCAAGAGCCGCCATTGGTGCACACTGCACAGTGCACTCCCTCAAATCCATATTTTGCACGGGTTTAAAAGAACAAAATGCTGCGCTGCAAAGTGACACGTGATGCCACTGAACGACAGTGACCAAAGAGCAAGCGCGCGCTTGCAAAAACTTTGGGCAAAATATCGATACCGAGCAATCTTTGGGCAGGAGAACCAAAGTTTTAGGCAGGAGAACCAAAGGTTTGGGCAGGAGAACCGAAGAATTTGATTCTCTTACCCAAAGAGTGCTCGGTATCAATATAGTGCCGGTTAGTTTGGTCAGTGTGCCCAAAGTTTTTTCTCATTACGCTAACCTAGGAGTTTGTTGCAATGTTTGTCCTTTTTGTTTGTTTTTTGTTCGTCATTTTGTCAATTTTGTCATTTTGTTCTCAATTTTTGGTCTTGAATCGTCACTTCTCTAAAATAATTGAGACAACTTTGCCCGACATTCTTCGCAATATGAGCCCAACCGTTGGATAAATGAAGATAGTGATAAGTTCCTCACCCCGAATGAGACACGTTTCCGTATCTATGCTGCCATAATGTAAGTATGTATTTGCATACTACATAGTACATACTACTCACTCTGTGAGGGTCTAGATCGTGGCGAAATTTCTGGAACGAAATCTGAAACGAGGCACGGAATCTAATCGGGATCGGATTCTCACGATCAGCATGCTGGAGCAAGTCGTGAATTAGTCCCGCTGGTTTGCTGTGATCATAGCTGTAGCCAGGATATTGTCTATCTCTCTCTTAGCCCATTTAAACGCATGTGTTAGAAAAGGATGGATATAGGGGCTGTCACGTGACTTCAGCCCCTCTTTCTGTCCTTTTCTAACACATGCGTTCAAATGGGCTAAGAGAGAGAAAGAAAATATCCTGGCTGCGGCTATGGCTGTGATCGCTGGATCGAGTTCCTGGCTACCGAATAATGCTTCCGTGACCATAGAGCATGGAGACTGCAGGATGGAGAGTCAGCGACTCTGCGACTGGCTTTGACCCGCGACCCGTGTCCTCGATCCTTTTCTTTCTCCGGTATACCACCCGCTCGACTCCTTCAACTCTTCAACTGCCGGCCGGTTCATCGCTTCAGTTCCACCTTTGCCAAAGATGGGGAGAGCCGGAGGGGCAAGTTACCCGCATTCTACTTAATTACGCGCCAAACCTCTTGACTGTGCAAAGTGACCCGAGATCTAATCTACTCAGGATAATTGGTTGTAAACATGCGCGAACTTGACTCTCGAAAAAAATTGGATTTTTACGTTCCACAGACAATTCACCACCAGTGTCTATTCGTTGATTGCAGAGTAAGTTTTTCAAATTGTTTCCAAAATGCCACAGTTTCGACACAACTCCATCATCTACCTAGTTTTGGTGAATACACAATCTTTTCATCTTTTGTACTTACAGATATGAATACACAGCTAAATCTATCCTTTATTTATTTTTATTTTATTTTTTTTAAATATATATATATAAATCTTTTTGTAAATGATAAATAGCTTCTTTAGATGTCTCTCTTTATGGCAGGCAAAAAGGGGAGGGAGGGCACAAAAACTGGGAAGTGTAGAAAATGCTCCGCTAATCTATCAACCGCGTTATGCATTCTTTGAATAATGTGTTTTGATATGTCACGGTCATCAAATGGTTTCGTTACAAAAGGATCTTTTTCTATTGGCGCCAGCCTCTCTGCAGTCTGCCACGGTTTCCTCTCCCCCTCCCCCTCCCCCTCCCCCTCCCCCTCCCCTCCCCCTCCCCTCCCATCCCCCTCCCGCTGCTATATCATTTTTTCCTATTTCTTTATAGCCAGCCTCTTCGCCTGTCCCATATCCCACTGTATCGCTTCTCTTTCTCTCCATTAAAAAGCACTTACGACGACCCGTCTCCAGTGAATACGCTATGAATGGGTTAACATTAATCGATGCTCTTATGTCTTCTAGTACTCATATTTATTTGTGCGTGTGTATGAGTACTTTCAAGTCAATGAGATATCATCTTGTCGCATAAGTCGCGTTTACAACTATGAATTTGTTCTGTATCGCATTTGAATTGACCCGACACATCCAAGAGAATGGTCGCGTCACAGTGTCTTCCAGTCATCTCGTCTCATATTCATTTATTTATTGGTTTATTCATTTATCATCTCTCTTTTGTTCTCTCCATCTTTTGAGCTTTTCCTTATTTTTCTGGAACTCTGCCCAAGTTTGGAATCGTACGAAAATATGATAACATATTTTATATTCCCCCTCTCAGCTTTCAACTAGATCATGTTTTTACTAGGGTTGGTATAAGAGAGTACTCTTATAGCAACTGATAGTCTGTTGTACTACTTTTAAAATTAAGGTGCGTGGTTCCTTGGCCACTTGGCGAATACCCAGACTGCATTGTTCACAACATGTCTATTGGTCTATTCACAACAGAATGGGTCTTTAGCAAACTTTTGGATAGGTTGCAAAATTTTGCTACGGTATAGTAAATAGGGGTTGATTTCAAAGTAAAATCACTTGACAATAGACATTAATTGACTCACAAACTTGACAATCCAAAATTCCAAGATAACTGTCGAGTAGCGAGCACCAGTAAGGGATTCCAACATCTAGTTGGTCAGATACACCAGATGAATCCAATTTTTTCCAGCTTTGAGAAAGCTGAAATAAAATAGGCTTCCTCATTCCAACATTGCCATTTTAACTCGACTTTTTAATTCTCTTAAAAATAATCTGATTGATATTGCATGTAATTTTCAGGAACAAGACTTAATGTGTAGAGAAGGAAAGTTCCTGAAAGTTTTGAGAAAATCATTGCAGTAGGTCTAATTTTAATAATACTATAAAGTCAAGTGTAAGTGGCAACGTCTAAAGTCGAGCATGAATGAGTCCAATTGTGACTAGCTAGGTACAACTGTCATCTTGAAATTTTGTTTAAAGCCATTCATTGAGTTTGTGACTGTGAGTTGGAACTTTCTGACACTTCCAACGTTTCAGAGAGATGAGCGATACTTCTCGACCGTTGATACGATTGAATTTCCGAAATTTTTTAGTAGCGCGACAGTTTTTTAACCCTCCTGGGGGAGGGGGGGGGACTGCTCTGGTAGGGACGTGTGACCAATTCCACTTCAGCCATTCATAAACTTTCATTTAAAAAAAAAAAGCAGGTTGAGTATAATTTTGAAAGTCTGTAGGAATGGTGACTTCGTTGTCCGTAAAGTCGGATACAAAAATAATTTCAGTTTTCAGAACAATTCCTAGATTTTGGCTTCGGTAGGCCATCCGCCGATGCTCTGATTCATTGAGATAAGTACTGCGGGTGGCCTGGCTCCTGCCCCAGCTGTGCGTTTTTTTCGTCTCCATGGAAAAATACAAAGTCTCGTTGGAGGGGCAAGTTTTCGGTCACACACTGATCTCGATTTCTTCGCGTCGACTGCACATACGAAAAGCGGCAACGCATATCCAAGTTGGACCCTACAGTTGAACTTTTGAACTTGCTGACAAGTTCTTTGCCGCGCATGTGACATTAATTAATTGTATCGCAACCATAGACCATATATGACTAAGAAGGAGCTCACGAACCTCACACAAAGACCTGCCACTAGAACCACTACCACAAAAGACTTCTCACTCTTCAACCGCATATAGAAAAAGAAGTCTTTGTGCCCAAGGTGACCTGATGGCCTGGGACCACCAATAATGTCTAGCTCACAATACTACAACCGAAATTTAGTTCAGGTGAGATTAGGCATTGGACATCCACATTGGAATTTGGGGAGGGGGCACTCGCTTGAAAATTCGGGGGGGGAATCCATGTTTCTGGAAAGATTTTGAGAAAACGAACCATTTTAGATGCTCGCAATTAGTAATAACATTTTGTTTTTTTTTTTTTTTTTTCCTGAGAGGGGGAAAAAGTCACGTGACTGTCCCTGTCTTTATCCATTTCTAACACATGTGTTCAAATAAGCTGAGAGAGAAAAGGAAAGTCGAATTCCTGAATCCGCTTCAGGTTATGCAGCTCTACAGTATGCCCCACAAGTCTTCACCGAGCCCGAGTCGAACAACAAATGCCTCATTTCGATAAACAACTATATACTCGTTGATTTTACATCGGCAGAATCGTCCATTGATTTACAGAGAAATTCTACCAAGCACAAGATAGCGAGCTCACCTGTTGTTTACCGAGATTAAATACGTGTGTTTCGAGCTAGGCGTGGTGAAGACTTCTTGGACATACTGTATGCTACAAGTAAGAGGTTTAGTTCTTATTTTGCAACAGAGCACTATCACCTAATATTTCCCTCGGAGGATACAAGAATACAAGCATCTTATTAATTATATGTTTCTGATCTTACCCTGCAAAATTGGATCGATTCTCAGGAATTCGGTCTGCGATCATGACGGATTTCCACCGTTCAAAAGAGAGTTACCAAAAGCCCCTCTGGTCTTCAATCGATTAAGACCGACATTTTTCTAGGCGCGTTCTACAAAAATTACAGCGAGTAGCTTCTCTACTCCTTCACCCACCTTGCATAATTACATTATCACGTTGTTTTTCGCACAGAAGTTCCGAATTTACATAATAGTATGCGTTTATTGAATTTTAATCCGCAAATATAATTGATATACTACCTATGCTTACATCTCGACCTTGGTTGTCTGAATTAATTTTGATTAACGGTTGTCTGGGATAGTAATTCGTCGACAAGTTATTTTACCACACAAATGTAATTTCATATGCATATATAAACATGGTCCGCTTCGGTAAAACGATCGATACTTGCCTCTGGTGCCTGAGAAAGCTGGTTCGATGTTTCTCTGCCAGAATATGATTTTATTTAAACAGCCAATTGCGCTATTTTCTTTCTTAAGAACAAGGAGATCGATAAAAGAAAAAGAAAAATAAATAATCAATGATAAACATTAATAAATGGATAAGTAGTAACAATTAAAAATATACACTTACATACATAGGCGCACCCAGGATTTCTGTAAGGGGGGGGCCAAGTTGTCATTTCATATGGCGGGTCTGGGGATCCTCCCCCGGAAAATTTAGAAAATTTAGCTCTTCTTAGACGCAAAATTAGGCTACTTCTATTCAGAAACTTTATTGAAGTAACTCTCGAGAAAAATGAGATTTTCCGAGACTATGCTGGAATATTTTAAACATCGGAAATATCTTCATCATGATAATAGAAAGACGGAGTCTTCAGGAAATCTAGATTTCAGAAGAAGATCGATCAAAATTAACAATTAAGGACATTGCTGTCGGGAAAGATGTGTTCCTCCAAGGAAAAATATGTTTCATGACATTGATACTTTTTTTGAACTCATTTCCTTTCCTATCTTTTCTTTTTCTCTCCTCCTCTTTTCCTCTTCTCTCTTTCTCTTTTCCTCATTTTTTCCTTTCCTTTTCTCCTTTTTTCCTTTCCTTCCCTCCTTTTTCTCTTCCTATGGGGGGAGCCTTGGCCCCCTCCCCCCCCCGGGTGCGCCCATGATGTCAAGTGATGCGCGTTCCAAACAAAGACAAACTGTCTCTCTTGCTCTCACGTAACAACCATGTGCTTGAAGAATTTTCGCCTGTGTCGGGCGATGCCATTCGTGCGACGTTATGAGAAAACCTACCGAGTTTTTATCGATATCTCGGTCTCTAATGATAGCCTGAGATGTCTGCTACAACATGACAGTATCAAGTAGGTGAGTCGTATCATCGTTTTTGAGGAAAACAAGTTTGAAAATCTATAAGTCAAAAATTCAAGAATTTTCGCCTGTGTCGGGCGATGCCATTCGGGCGACGTTATGAGAAAACCTACCGAGTTTTTATCGATGTCTCGGTCTATATGGTTCTATATGTTATGCTACCTTTCCTTTTGGATTATTTTTGTTTTTGTTTTTTTCTTGTTTTGACCGGAATAAAATGCGTTCCTCAATTTAGCCCATAGATGCCCAACTTTTTTTGAACATTTTGGGTGTTTTTTTGTGTTTTTCTTTGAGTTAAAAAAAATTTAAAATTTAAAAATTGTGAAATTTTCTGGTCCAGCTACAAATTATAGGAGCTGAATGGTCACAACATTGATTTTTGAGTTAAATTGGCCTAAATTTACCGTAATTTGGTCCCCCAAAAAAAAAACCATTTTAAGTGGGTCGTTAACGACCCAATGGGCATATATGGGTTAAACACAGCAACAAAGACAAAACTAGACAGTGAGAAAAAAAAAAACAAAACAAAAAAAAACAAAAAAAAACAAAAAATAAAAAATAAAACCCAAACATTAATTAGGTACTTTTGAAAGGGAGAAAAGAATTAAGGAAATTACCCAAAAGTACGCGATCCAAAGCTGAGCAATATGGGTTCAAGTTTACGGATTAGCCCCTAAATTGTACCAAAGGTCTTCTCAAATAAAAACACGGGGGAAGGGGAAGGTCCGCGGGCGATAAAATAAACGTCGCGGCAAATGAATAATTGTAGGGGGTCATCCCCTAATCACTCCGCAACTTTTCCCGCGCTAATGAAAGGGAAGGGCCGAAGGAGCGAGGCAGCGGGGCCAGGGCCGCCAGGGCCTAGGATAGAGACATAAACCAAGGTCTACTTTGGCGGTATGAGGCTTAGGCTGAACAGTGAGCATCGCAGAGCCATCCCTCAAGGGGATTGCCACGTATCGTTGGGTTTTGGAGAAGATCCGTTACGCGATTGGGGGGGGGGCGGTGGAGAGAAAAGTGGAGAGGAGGGGAGTGGAAAGGGTGTTTCTGAGCAAAAGTGTGTGGGTGAAGTTAGGATAAGGATATATACGGAAGCTGCATGCGGGGTTGTCGCGTTTGGTGGGAAATTCACCTTGATGCAGAGTAGTCCTGAGTTTCGAGATTTACAGAGGAACTTAGTTTTGGAAAAATCAGGATTTAAACGTAATGGAGCTGTTGCAAACTTCTGCTACAGGCTTATTTATAGTTGATTGTGGGGCAATACCCTGTAAAAATAGCGATTAGCGCACTAAAAAATCACGAAATCCACTCCTAAACTCACAAAATGCTTTTAAACGCGAGACCGTAATGGCGGCCGAGGCCGCGGTTTTCTTATGGCACTTGTGTGCTTCTTCTTCTTCTTTTTGTGTGGTGTTGCGAGACTACCTCCTGTAGATGGCGCTGATTGAAGATAGGGAAACCCAATGCAAACCGCGGCCCCGGCCGCCATTACGGTCTCGCGTTTAAAAGCATTTTGTGAGTTTAGGAGTGGATTTCGTGATTTTTTAGTGCGCTAATCGTTATTTTTACACGGTATTACCCCATAATCAACTATTAATAAGCCTGTAGCAAAAGTTTGCAACAGCTCCATTAATTGGACTCCAAAAAAAAAAAAAAAAAAAAAAAAAAAAAAAACGTACAAACCATGAAATCTGCATGCTTTATTTAAATATCGCAACTGTTTTTTGTTTGTTTTGATACTTTAATGGGGTCGTAGCATTAGTCTGATAATTGACGTATTTGATAAAGAAAGTAAAATTACGTGAAGAGTTTGAGAGCAAAGGTGCCTTTGGTTTTTTCCCAAGTGTCGCGGTTTCGGAGATAGACTCGAGTTAAGTTGCAAAAATGTGTATGCGCTAAGTAACGATAGACTCAGAATTCCCATTTAAAACAATGTATTTTTGGCCAAAATCGTATCTGCTGACGCCTGAACTATGAAACTTGAAAAGTTAGAAACTAAAGGCATCTTTCTTTTCAGCTCAACGAGTACTTTCATTTGCTTACTATGAACAGGAACACCACCCATGCAACTGCTCAATTATTTATTTATTTCACTTACTTGCTTATTTATTTTTTTATTTTTTTATTTTTTTTTTTTTTATTTAAGTGATTCATTAAAAAGTAAGCGACGCGACGAATAGAATGGGACTGGACTCTTCCATTATGACTCACTATATGACAGCCATCTTGGAATGTTATTCAAACGCATTGATTGAGTTTACGTGAGTTAATTTTAGAACTTTTTGATGCTCCCAACATTATACTTTCAAGTAGTTTTACACAAGAATCGATCCTGTTTACAGCTACAGCAAAAGGTCCGTAACATACCCAATCACTCTAATGAACTTTTATTCGCTAAAAATAACAAGCGAGAACCAAACGGAATGCTCATAACTTTCGGCGAAAAGAAGAGGGGAGGGTTGACTGTATTCCTTGTAAAATGTTGAGAAATTTTAAGAAACAGAAAAGATACTATGATTTTCTTCCTGAAGTTGAAGAGTGGAACTCAGGCAACACTGTAGCACTTGGTCGCGTGCGGTGTGTACACATCATGATATCGGTGTCTTGGGAAAAACCTCGCGAGCCCGCATGTGTCGGTACAAAACTTCAAACTTGCACCCTCACGCAGCGGCACGCACAACTTTGGCGGGCACCCCCACAGCTGTAAACATATACATATATATATCGCTACGAGCAATACAGAATACGGAGAGTACAAAATACACACCCTGCAGTCAATAATATATCCAATAAGGGTTGTTTTTGACAGCGTAATTAAATGATTCCGTTCGGTTTGACTCATTCTCTCTTCGCGGTTCCAAGATGTGTAAGGGTGTGTCTGTGTGTGTAGGGATGTATGATTGTATGTGTGTGCGGAGCCGAATCGTTGTTTGAGCATCATTACACGAGGATCATTTAACTCGACAACCGCGCTTGGTGTTAACTGTTAACCGTTCTGAGCCCCTATTCAATTACAGATTTTTATCCGCATACAATTCGATACTGCAAGTCCCTCCTCAATCCCCTCATAAAATCGAGTCAAATTGCCTTTTCCTTTGTCACGTTTGCAAATCGTCTTGGATACATACAGCAGTACAATCTGACAACGCTGCACGGTGTCCGACAATTATTTTCACCTGACGAATTCCCTGATTTTTCCCTGATTTTTCATAAGATCTCCCTGCGAAGTTGTTCACATTTTTGATCATTCGATGTCAAGTTCGGACATTTTGGAACAAAATAGAGACAATGATTTAGTGCTCCAATTTATTATCCAAATTTCCTGATGAGAGGAATCGCCTTATAATTCCATGGTTTCCCTGATAAAATCAAACTCCCTGATGATGATTGGAGTCGGAGGCGTCTCTTGCAACCAGTGGCGGCTCGTGAAATTTGGCAACCGTGTCCTCCTCCTATTTAACCAATGTAAAACAATCGATTCTCCCGGAGGCTGCCATCCTCCGGAAGAATCGATTATTTTACCTACGTTTAAATGGAAAACTTGCATGGTTGCCAAATATCACGAGCCGCCACAGCTTGCGCAATGCTGGCTGTATTCCTCTATTTAACCCTTTAAGGACCAGGTTAGTTCAAGAGAATACCGCTCCTCCGTTTCTAGAGGGAAGGTATAGTTATAACTGTTCGTACTTGATGGAGTTGAAATTACATATACAACGGATTGAAGGCGCCCAACGAGACCTTATCTAATAACTATTGTACAGTGTTTTCATCGATGTTCGGTTAGTTCAGTGGCGTCGCGTGCCATCTGGCAACAATGCAACTGCTCCATTTAAACTCATTAAATATATCAAATTTTCCTTGTGCACTGTGAACCCCCTGAATTCGATATTTTACATGAGTTTAAATGGACAGAATACATTGTTGCCGAATTGCACGCGACGCCACTGGGTTAGTTTATCTGAAATGAAGACGGAATCAATGTGAAATAGACTAGAGGAGAAAAACGAGCATACTCGGGCTTGGTCCATAAGGGGCAGTTGCGGCTCGTGCAATTTGGCAACCATGCTAATTCTCCATTTAAACTTATGCAAAAGTATCGATATCTTGAGGGTGCAATTGCACCTCCTGAAGATCGATTATTTTACATAGGTTTAAATGGAGAGAATCCGTTGTTGCCAGATTGCACCCGCCGCCACTGATAAGGGGTTAAACCCATGAAAAAGTTCGATTAATTGGGAGTGCACACTGCATAGTGTACGCCCTCGGATTCATATTTTACCCTGGTTTAAATGATCATAATGCAGCGCAGGATTTCTGGCATCAGGGCAAGACTGGAATCTTCAAAAACGCCCTTTGGGATTCAATATAAAGTGCATGGTATATCAAGAGCAAATTGCAAATTTATTTTTCGAACGGACCGTTTGTGTGCCAATGCCAATGCTGAGAAACCATTAAGACCGTGTAGAAAAATGTTCAAGGGTATTAAAAAGTACTGAAAAACATCCGAAAGTCAAATGTTAAAACAAGCAGAAATATAATAGATGTATAGTTTAAAAATATTTCATAGATTACACAAATAAAACAAGGCAAAATGAATCAGCACGGAAAACTGATTTTAGACCAAATCTATAATGAATCCCATGAGATCAATAATGTTTTTAAATTCAGTCGCATCGTATGAAATCTGGAAGATTTGCGTTTGGTCCATAAAAAATCATGCAAAAAGGTTGAACTTGAGGGTATTCACCCAAAAATCCGATTTATTTCATTGTTTCAAATGACGTTAAAGTTAAGCTGCCACAGTGCGCGCCAGTGGCGTAGCGTGCAATTTGGCAACGTTGTAATTCGTCCATTTAAACTCATGAAAAATATCGAACAATTGGGTGTTCGGTGAACACCCTCGCATTCGACCTTTTGCGTGAGTTTAAATGGACACAATACAACGTTGCCACATTGCACGCTACGCCACTGGTGCGCGCTACCCCACGGTCTGAATTGCTCCCCGAGGACGTGGCGAGAATCGACTGATGGAGGTATGAACGAGTGCGTAAGTAATTAACTATATCGTGCCTCACCGTGCATTTGAGTATGATAGCGGAGCATATGTAACCATTAGACGTTTATATTGACAAACCGTAAGAAAATATGTCCGGAGCCTCAGATTCAATTTGATCAGCTCCACTGGCGCAACCAGGATATCTTCCATCTCCCTCATTTCCCATTTGAATGCATGAGTAGGAAAAGGACAGAAGGAGGGGGTTTTATCCCCTTGTCCATCCTTGTCTAACATACGTTTCTTAATGGAGAAAAGAGAGAGATGAAGAAACTCTCGGTGCGCTACTGATCAGCTCTTTGTAGCTTGATCCTTAGATCACCCCTTTATTAATCTCAAAATAGCGAAGAAAGCGTGCTTGATTATCCCCTTCTTATAAAAGTTACCGTAATCTCACTTTTATAATTGAACGAACGGGTTGAAGCAACCCTTTGCTTGCAATGCTTGCATAGTGGATACTATAAAACGGTCTTATTAAATATGCTGTCCGAATGGTGTCCAAAGCGGAGAGATATACTGGGCTGACTATATCAAGCAGTATCATCAGTGGCGTCGCGTGCAATTTGGCAACAATGTATTCTATCCATTTCAACTCATATAAAATATCAAATTCAGGGTGTGCACAGTGTACAAGGAAAATTCGATATATTTAATGAGTTTAAATGGAGCAGTTGCATTGTTGCCAGATGGCACGCGACGCCACTGAGTGTCATTATAGCTAATCACTTTCCCTTTGCTGCTTTGAACCTTTAAGTACCTACCACATCCACATAGTGAACAAATTCGTTTGCTGCACTATATTTCACACAGTTCACTGTTTCGTTTCATTGCATTAAAAAATGAGAGATTGCTGAATTACTCTGGACGCTTGGAGAAGAATGCATCATCGAGCGCCTTCAGTTAAGGATGTAGGCAAAAACATGTACAGCGGAGTAGGAATATTTATCTACCCACCTAATTTGAATAAGCGAGTGTGATTTGACGTTTAGTATTGGGTTATTAGTCACAAACAGTATACATATAACTTTGAGTTATAACTCAGTACAGACAGGGGTAAATTTCGGTGATTATAATGGAATGCGCATCGTCAATTGAGGACTTGGGTGGGAAACGGGTACTTCTACAGTGCGGTGTTTCGTTTTCTCATTTAATAATTTATTTTTTTAAAAGAATACGAAGTCTTAATTTTTCTTGGAAATTGCACTAAAAACACCCACAAATTACGAATAATTCTCAGTAAAATTTTCAGCAAGATACAAGTATTTGCTCTCCTTGGAAAGAAAGAATTTACTGAGGAGATAATGAAACACTGTGATGCATATAAGTGCCCTTCTCGCGCACCCGCAGGTCCCACACAGAAAAAACAGAAAAAAACACTTTGGTAGCGCTGACAAAACCTTTGGTAGAAAAATGACGCAGCAAAAGACTTTAGTTGAGCCAGTCAAAGGTTCTTCACGCTTAACTAAAGAAATTTTGCTAGATGAATAAAAAATTTGGTTGGCCCAACTAAAGTCTTTTGCTGGGTCATTTTTCTACCAAAGGTTTTGTCAGAGCTACCAAAGTGTTTTTTTCCGTTTTTTCTGTGCAGGTCCTCAATTGCACACCATTTTTTGTTAGATTCAAAGCTCAAATTTGCTGAGAAATTCTCAACAGACCTATTTCAGGCTTTGAGCTCTCATCATTCGGACGGAACCTTGTTCATGAATTTGATCACCAAAACCACGCCGCTCCAGACAACAGCTGACAAAAGCAGACGAATTACATGGAAAATCCGATGCTCACGGCCAAAAGCTCGATCCGTCCAAGAAACGTCCAGACGGCGCGCCGCGCAGGTCGTACCATTTGGAGCACACAAGTTTACGAATATTCTCATTTTTCATTTGGCTCAACATCCCATCGCTCGCACTCCCGACGCCGATAATGCGCGAGCAAAACCGCAAGATATCTTGTAGAAAATTATATTTTCCCGCGCCAAAAGCTTCTTCTGAGTTGAGGAACACGTTCTCGTTCTCCGATCCGAGACTCAAACTCGAGACTCGGAGTCCGGGGTCTCATCCTCTCGTCTCGTCTCGTCTCCTCGCCGTCTCAAAACACTCAACAGTCAAGAACTCGACAACTGCAATATATTACAAAAACTTGTCACCGCACTGCTTTTATCTCATCTCGCTTATCAATCCCAATCCCAATCCCCGGCGCAAGCTGTTTCCTTCCTCCGTCAATTTATTAATTGTACTCTTGACGCTGATTCAAAAACCCGCCCCGTCCTCATTCGTCCGCCCCTTTCAAACTCCTCTCACACTCCTCACACTCCTCGAGCCAACGGTGTAAATTGACTATTATATTAGAGGAATTTAAGTGATATTCTTGGCATTTCGCCAGCATTCTAATACAAGATCAGTTCTCTTTAATTTCGCTCTCGGAGAGTGGAGAGAGTGGAGAGAGCGGAGCCAGCACAGTGGCGCGTCCAGGGAACGTGTCTCTCTCTTTCTAAACGTTACTCCTAATCCATGTGTTAGAAGAGAATTGGAGACAAGAGTCGAAGTGATAGCCTTACTTCTGTCCTTTTCAAACATATATTTTTTTTTTCATGAGCAAAGACTGCAAAGAGAAAGAGAGCCAAGTTCCTGGATGCGCCACTGCGAGAAACCCCTAGTAAAAATGTTCCATGAACTCTGTTCCAATTTTCCATGTGGACATGGAAATCACTGTGATTTCCGTGTAAATTCACACGGAAATCAACCTAATTTACATGGAAATCTGAGCGATTTCCATGTCCACATGGAAAATTGGAACAGAGTTCATGGAACATTTTTCTAGGGACTCTCTCTTTCCACCACCCCTCAATTCAGGGCTGACGTTTTGCGTATAGTATTAATCGCATTTTTCAATTCACCGATGATTCCACCGGTTGTGAAAAGATTACACAGTTCAATTCAATGTATGACTGAAATGCACGAAAATACGATAAATATCCGCAAGTTTTTTAAAGTCATCGACGACTCCACCGGTTAGGAAAAGATTACACATGCGAGTATTTTCGTGCATTACAGTCATACACTGAATTGAACTGTGTAATCTTTTCTCATCCGGTGGAATCATCGGTGAATTGAAAAATGCGATTAATTATACGCAAAACGGCAGCTCTGCCCCTCATCATCCCCACGTGACGCAACACTGTGGTCTGAGATTATCAAATTGTGACCAAAAATCAGAGAGTGAATTTCTCATCAAATAATGATTTATAACTTCCAAACCCAATTTTCATCACAAAGAACATTGTTAACAAGTTAATTTAACATAGAAATGTTTCTGAAAAGTTTTTAGGTCGAAAACGATGATTTTAGATACCTTTTTCCGCTGATTTTTGGTCACTGTTTTTCAATCTCACAATCAGACAATACTGCTTCACACAGTTGTCAGAAATTATGGATTTGGCGGTCAAAAATAAGAAAGTTATAAAACTGCGTAAACTGATCGTTAAAAGCTTCCAGGACTAAAATTTACTCACTTTATTTGACCACCTCTAACGCTCCATTCTAATTGGAAATTGGATACAGAGAGCCTTAACTTGCAGTTCAG
Organism: Trialeurodes vaporariorum; assembly: GCA_011764245.1. NCBI lineage: Eukaryota > Metazoa > Arthropoda > Insecta > Hemiptera > Aleyrodidae > Trialeurodes > Trialeurodes vaporariorum. The sequence continues at coordinate 79,314,784 of VMOF01000002.1, forward strand.
CTTTAAAATTATGAATACATTATGAATACATAAATTATGTACTTGAGGTAATTTTATGACGTGCTGATTTTCGGCCGCCAATTTTAAAAATTCTGCCCATAGTGCGCCAAGTGCCCGCCAATTTGATGAAACATTTCAAATTCTTATCTCTTCTTGTGAACCAGTCTTGTGGGGACTGAGCTCAAGTGGGTGTTTGAGGGTCGTCCGCCAGCCTTCGAATAAAACTATAATAAGGACATTTTTTAACCAAAATAAACGTTTCCTAACTTGACCTAACCTAACCTTAAGTGCACCTTGAGGTAGCCAGAAAAGTACTAATCTTCACACTCATTTTTGAGGAAATTTTAAAATATGGAAAATAGAAAAACTTCGTTAGAAAGTTACGAGCTATTGCGCTAAAATTTTACTTTAAATGTTTCTTTTATCTGGTGAAACTTCCAACCTGATCATTTGATATTTTTTCTAGGAATCACTAACTGGAAAGCGTAAAGGACCCTCCAGCTTACCAGCTTTTGGTCATCACTGCCCATATTTGGTGACAAGTTTGACATGAAGTCGTCTAGAATTTCGAAAAAATTGGCAAGCACATCATGAAATGGAGTGCTTGATTTTCTCTTTCATAATTCATGACTGAAAGGGTTAACCTACCCTGAAAAACGAAAGAAGTCTCCGTGGGAATTGAGTATTCGAGTCGTCATAGGATACTCTCTATAGCGAGTTCAAGTCCTTGTGAGGCTTGGTTAACACGTGTCCACCTCTTCACATCGAATAAAATCATTTCAATACACACCCCGTAGAGAAGTTATTGAAGTGGGAAGCCAATAACAGACGGGGCAACCCATCCATATGAGTCATGACTCAAAGTGACCACGTATTATGAATACTTGTACTTACTCTAGATTTTCATTATTCGCTCCTTCGATTGAAATTTGTCTTGCCCTAGGTTTATATACACAGGCAGAGGCGTATCAAAGAATTTGTCTCCCTCTCTCTCTACCTATATTTGAACGTATATTCCTTAGAGAAGGACCGAGATAGGTGTTAAAGTCACGTGACAGCAGCCTGCTGCTCGCTTTACCATTTCTATAGCACATCTATTTATAAGAGCAAAGAAAGAGAAAGACAAGTTCTTGGTTACGCCACTGGACACAAGCGTACGACAGCGAAATTGATTCCTGGCTTTATTCTCGCTGCAAGTGTCGAGAAGAAAAGTATGGGCGTAAATGCCATCATCAACGGACTGTAATGCGGTGCGCTGTGAAGGGTACTCGGGGGAAAAGGTCAAACCAATAGTTCCTCCATTATCCTCCCGTGTAGGACTGTAGGTCAGTATAGTTAGCCAAAAGTGTGGGTTGATGAACTGAAAGCTCTGCAAGGTTTTGATCGCCGAATGTTTACTGCGGGAACCGAATGATACGATAGAATAAAACTACAACACGGAGAAAAATTCCTGGTTGAAATTACGGAACGTATTAAGAAATTGGGGTAAAAAGAAATTCCTTTTAAACTAATAAGAATTCTTATTGATCCGACGATCCTTTCTTGTGATTCTTCTGAATCATCAGAACGTTCAATTGGACCAATGATAATTCTCGTTGAATCGATAAGAATTCTCATTATTTTAAAAGGAATTTCTTTTTACCCCAATTTCTTAACACGGAGAAAAATTTCTGGTTGAAATTACGGAACGTATTAAGAAATTGGCGTAAAAAGAAATTCCTTTTAAAATAATGACGAGAATTATCATTGGTCCAATTGAACGTTCTGATGATTCAGAAGAATCACAAGAAAGACTCGTCGGATCAAAAAGAATTCTTATTAGTTTAAAAGGAATTTCTTTTTACCCCATTATTAATAATACGTTCCGTAATTTCAACCAGAAATTTTTCTCCGTAAAAAGGTGTCCCAAAAGTCCCGGGACTAACAATAAGTCTGTAACTCAGTGGCGGCTCGTGCGATTTGGCAACAGTGTTTTTATCCCATTTAAATACATGGAAAACAATCGAAACTCGAGGAGGCTGCCAGCCTCCGCTTGAATCGATTTTTTACCTTAGTTTAAGTGGGAAAAATGCATGGTTGCCAAATCTCACGGGCCGCTACTGCTGTAACTTAAAAACTAAAGAAGCTAGCGATCTGGTATTGATCTTCATAAGATCAACTCATTTGCTTTCAATTTTTCCCAAAATTAGCACATTTAGGTCAAAATTGACGAAGTTATGACGGTTTGAAAAGGTAAAAAAATTTGACCTCCAATACGGGTTTTTGACGAATGTTTTCTCGAAAGAAAAGACAAAGCACTAAATTATACGATGCACTCTTTCTCACCAAAAACCAAAACGCCAAAAATACTACTTTTTAATATTTCAGTACTTTAATTGCCTGTGGCTGTTTGAGTGTGTGACGTCACTGAGCTTCACTAAACCAACATCTTATTAGTCAATTAAACACTCCGTTCTTCACTAAGACCGTTTATTTTCGGGGCAATCGTCGCTCATTTACTAAGTCCATTTTTCATGAAAACCCGGTTAATTTGTCGCCGGGTTTTGACACCAGCCACAGAGCCTCAGAAGAGGAGCGCGAAGCTTCCCCGGTCGCCCAGCTGTTTTGACGCGTAATTAACGGCGCGACAAATTTATCATAGCAAGAGAGGGCGCGAACTTTGTTCGTGGGAAACGCGGAAATGAATACGAAAAAGATGGAAATGAATCGAAAACAAAACAAGCTGTCATTTCCATTGCCGCACGGTGGATTAAAGCATGGAGAATTTCCCGGACAATGTGACTTTAAAACTATATGAACAATAATATGGCAAGATAACTTAAACATGCTCTTAGAGATCATTTGAAAGCTTAAACAAAGCATCATCAAATGGTTTTTTTGAGAAAATTTCAGTACTGAAATGTTTTTAACGCAGAAAAAAGAAACAAGGAAAGAAGAAAAGAAAAAAAAATGTCCGGAAAAATACATACTTCGATCCAGTGTGTGTGTGGCGTAGGAAGCCCCCCCCCCCAAAGAACTTCAGAGAGGAAAAAATAATGATCGTCAGCTAGATCTTCTTGCTCTTCTTTCTTTCGAAGAAACGTTCTGGTTACAGAAATATTATTACCCTGTTTCTATAAAATCCCGCGTTTAATTGCGTTACTATTTTGATGATGGCTAAAATTACCTCCTAAAAAGAATCAAATTTAACAAATTTCAGAAGAGAACCTAGTTTTCATTCATGTTTCTTTACTAGCGTTATTTCTTTTTAGGTGCTAGGTGCTAGGTGCAGTTTATATTGGAGACATGTTTTCGTCTTCCTTAATACAGATGTTTTAAGAAAAAGAAAGAAAATGGAAAATCGCAATTTAAATCAAGTATAGAGATGCGTATGGTTTGTTGTTTGTTTTTTTGTTTTTTTTTTTTTCGCTTTTTTGGTGTGCTTCTAGCTTCAGCATTGCGATTTTTGTCACAATACCTCGCAAATATCTTCTCGAGATAAACATATATATAATGCCGGACACTTCGTTTTCCCAAAAATAATTTACTATATTTACCGATTATAAGTGGCGGTAGCCACCAGGCCAAGTCCAAAACTCCCGAGCAAGAAGGTGGCGTCCGCGGACACTTATTTTACACCGAACAGTTCGTTTTTGTCAATTTAAGCATTATATGATCTGTTGCCTAGGATTCCAAGAGAACCGCTCATTAATATATTTTAATTGTAATTGAACGGTTGCACTCTCGTGGCCAAAAACGGCACTAAAAGTTAAACCTTATCATAAAGCTAAAGCTACGGACACAATCTCCGAGCGACGTTCAAGCAGTGGCGGCTCGTGCGATTTGGCAACAGTGTTTTTATCCCATTTAAATATATGGAAAACAATCGAAACTCGAAGAGGCTGCCAGCCTCCGCTTGAATCGATTTTTTACCAAAGTTCAAGTGGGAAAAATGCATGGTTGCCAAATCTCACGGGCGGCTACTGCGTTCAAGTGAGCAGAGGTGACCAATTTGGCGGTCAAAAATTAGAGGGTTAAAATTGCCTAAACTTATCGTTTAAATGCTTCCAGACTACGTTTAACTCGTTTGAACCATTCCTAGCAAATGATTCTAGCTGAAAAATGTACACAGATGTTCTAAAATCAGTTTTGCTTTTAAAATGATAATTATTTCAAATGATTATAACTTACTTCTTTTTGCCGCAAAATTGCACATTTCTGCCCACAGAGTGCGCAACGTAACGTGTTTACGAGAGATTTGATGCCCCTCGGATTATAAAACTGACGCCAAGCGTCGCGTCGCTTCGCGTTCTTTAGACGTCTGGCCATTTCGCAGCTTCTCCGGACAGCCAGCCGGCGCGATTTGATCGACGGATGGGACGGTCGGGACGCGTCACGCCACGTCACGCCACGTCACGCCACGTCACGCCACATCGGTCACGGCGATTGTTCACACAAGAGACGGACATTCAATTCAGTCGCTCATGCCAAAGGGTTCGAATCGTCGTCGGAAGAGTTTACAGTAGACAAGTAATAGTAAAATTGACAATACTGACATGTAAAACGACTGATCGGTACGGCATGGCGCGATAGTCCGATAGTGGCGCGGCCAAGCGAATGGTATGTGAAACTTGGCGCGTGTAACTATAACCGCAGCGCGGAGCAAGGCTAGCCGAGGGCGCGGTGATAACTGTTTACAAAAGGATATAGGATACGCATAGGAAAAGGCGCAGGGTTTTACAGGGGGATATTGGTACCACCCGCGGAGCGATACAAGTGTCGTATGGCATAAACAAACAGTATTACCGATCTCGATCGAGAAACACCTGTTATGACTGAGGAAACTGAAAGCCGCGCCCGCGTCCTGAGACTGATTCTGATCTGATCAAATGCGACTTCTTGGATTTGAACTCGGACTTGCCAGTTTCCCGCAGCCAGTCGGTTCGAGGCCGATTCGCGTTTCGCGAGCGACGGTCACAGATTGAATGGATCAGACAAAACGGACTTCTCACACTTGACGTATCTTCTGGATCTGTGGGACTGTAGCCATGGTAACGACTAGCGACAATTATTTATACTAGAGACCACACACACTATAGCTAATAGCGATCGCCCGGTACTTTCCTTTTTTTTCGGGGAGTCAACAAAATAAGATCGGGACACCACTCATCAGACTGGACCCTATAAGTTCGCAGATGACCAACGACAAAACTCCAGTGCTTCGTTCTTAGTGCGGCTACAGACACTAACGTCAATATCTTTGCTCATCAGTCAACGTGGGGTTCTGTTGAACCTACACAGAGAAAAATGCTTCGGTTTTGATCACCGACATTTTCGGTTGAATAAACCAAAGTGTTCGGTCGTAAGTACCGAAGAAATCGGTAAGTATAACCCAAATTCCGCCCCTACCTAATATTCAGTATTACTAATGAAGCATTCGGTATCAGGACCGAACATTTCGGTTCCTCTAACCGAAAACTTCGGTGATCAAATTTTACCGAAGTATTTTTCTCTGTGTTGTTTGGCTGCAAACCCCAAGAAAAAAGTTGCCACCCGATTTTACTGCGAGCAATTATCAAAATAGCCGCACATTTCTTGAAGTCTGTGACGAAGACTCCACCAGTTGAGAGAAAGATTACAGAAACGAATATTTCGTGCATTACTGTCACACACTGAACTGAACAAAATTGTGTAATCTCTTGGTCATCAGGTGGAATCATCGGTGAATTAAAATGCATCATTAATTACACACGAAGCGACTGCTCATAGCTTCAAACCGCGTTGCAGTGGTGACTCGAGCCATTTCACAACATCGGATACTCTCCATTTAAACCCATGTAAAAGAATCGATTCTTTAATGGAGGCTTAAAAAGAAAAAGAAAAACATGGTCGCCATATTCCACGAATCCTTTAGTAGCAAACTGGTAGGTCGGGGGAGGCGGGCGGCGGACGGCGGTGGGCCGGTGGGGGCGGACGGTTAATTTTATTAGATGGAATTTTCAAAACGAGGCTCGAAGCACGCGCAATGCGCATCACACTCGTCTGCATCCAAAGTAGATCTGATTGAATAGAGGGAGTGAATCCCCAGCTACGAAAGTATGTGCGAGAGTGTGTATAAAAGTAGCGGGAGCTGTAGGGGAGTCAAATGTGCGCTACGCAACGCAACTCCAGTTGCCAGATCTGAGGAAAAAAGACTTGTTTTAAGAAAGGGTCTAAACACATGATTTCATTAAAGAAAAAAAAAGAGAAAAAAATGGAGGTGCGTAACAAATTTTAATTTAATACGTGTTTTACTCTTTCTCGTGGTCAAAAGATGGAGAAGAAAAATGGTAGTAAAATAGCGAAGTTACGACTAAAATTCCCCATTTAAAGGTTTCATTACAGAGGAAAGTGGGCTATTGTTGGTGTTATCACAAACAGCAGAATGAAAAATCCTGGCTCCATTAAAACGTGTATATGTTAGGCAAGTACACAGACAAAGGTGTAACACATTCTCCTTTTGCCATTTTTCAATTTTTAAGTACTACATTCATGGAGAAAATGAGGAAGATAATTCTGTCTTTCTTTCCTTTTAAGGAATCTTGAGACGGGGGGGGGGGAGGAGATCCAGCAGGCCCTTTACAACGAAAGAGGCCCTCTATAGTGAAAAAGGCTCAAAAGCAATGAAAAAGTGTGTTACAAATAGAACATTGAGATTTCTAATATATAGCACGCTTGCGATAGTGGAGGCGGAGTTCAACTGTTGATTTTCAGACTTTTCTTATGAGGTAGGGAGGAGTAAATGCACAAAATTTCTATGGCGTCCGTCTGTCTGTCTGTCTGTCTGTAGTCATAAACGTGAAGCTCAGCATAACTTTTGAACTACTGATCCATATGCATCCAAATTTTGCAGAGATGTTGCTTATAACATTCCCCAGCGGGACTTTTGTTTTTTAAAATTTTAATTTTTAGGTTAGTTATGGATAAAAAATGGTTTCCATTAAAATCAATGGGGAAATAGGGCAAAAAAGAGAAAAATTTAAATATTCTAAAGGGGGGTCTGGGGGTCTCCCCTGATAAAAATGGAGGGAGAAAGTGTCCGTAGGGTGTTCCCTACAGTTTTTTTCCTTCAAGAGAATCGAACTGTGGCAACTATGAAGATTGTTGATACAAGAGAATTCCGTATTCAGCCGGTGTTTGCCGGCTTGCCGCGCAATGACAAAATGGCTTCCATCACGAATTAAGCCCTGAACGAACAGATTCACTCCTCCTTTGTCATCTCTCTCCGACCGCAAAGGCACGCTCTCAACTGAAATTCCCATACGACTCGAGAGGGCTTTCTTCATTTCTCTCTTTATTTCTCTTCTCTTCATCTTTCCACTGGCTTTCCACAATTTTCTTTTTGAGCCTGCATCCTAATTTCCCCATCTTCCTTTTGAAGTGTTCGAGGAAAACGTATTTCGAGTTATATGTGTGCATAATATAAGTATTTGTATTTGTAATAATATATGTATGTGGAACTGTATATGCAAGGCAGAGAGACAGAAAGCCGCTTTAATGAAACATTTCAAAACAATTTAAATAAATTCCTTTAATATTCTCTCGTGAGAAACATGTTTATTTTCTTTCTTGAAAATTTCTCTGAAAAATAATGGGGAAACATGTTGAAAACAATTTGAAATTTTTCTGAAACGTTCAAGAAACAGACATCAGGGGGACTCCAGAATATTTCCGAAGTATTCTTCGAATGCATTGGAATCAAAGGAAACGTTTCTGGGACGTTTTTATGAATGAAACGTCTTCAAAACGAGGTTTTGTCGCCGAAATATTTTAAAACCATTTGGTGTGCTATCGCAGCTGGATTATTTTAAAATCGTCAGCTTTGGAAGTGACCATTGGGAGAGATGGATAAAGTTTGTTGCTTGGCACAGTGTTTCTACATTACTTTATATAACGGCGGAGGAGGGGGGGGGGGTATCTGAGGATTCTCTCTTTGAGAATTTTTAATCTTTCCTGGGCGTAAGTTTAGCAATTTATGATTGGAAAAAATTAAATAAAATAAGAAATGCACGACTTAATTAGAGAAAAATGAACAAAAACTGGATCCTTTCCCATAAAATGTCGAAAATTCGATCCATTTAGGACGCGGTTCTAGCTTTGATACGAAAAAAAAAAAAAAAAATATTGAAAAAAAGTGTTGTCTTCTGAAGAATGTTGAAAGTTAAACATTTTTAGGACCCGTAAAGGCCGTAATTTTAGCCTTATGATGTTTTTTGAGCAGTTGGGGGTATGAAACACAAATAACTACAGATTTTCTACTTCATTTTCATAAAACAAAACCGCAGACATTCCTGTAATTTTCATCTAGTGATTTTGGGCAGTATTACTTTTTCCGAGTGAATTATTGTGGACACTTTGTTTCTCATGTTTAAATTTTGTGAAAATGACCTATGATTCCGGAAATGATTAAAACCTTCATTCTGCAGTAACTTTCTCCGATGGGTGCATGGGAGTTCGTGCTGAAAAAATGTGTCTGAAGAAAGGCACAGAGCGTGCACAAAATTGGGAAAAGAGAGAGAAGCCGACCGAAATTGAACCATCACGGAAAATTTATTAGCTACGTGCAATCCGAAATACGATCCGTGATTACGTTCCACCCAGGTCCTCTCCACCTCCAACTTTGAGTGTGCTCGATGTATACAAGGCAAGTGTCCAGTCTCCCAGTCTCACCATTTTACTCTCCCTCTTGACCAGGGCCTCGAAACGTATGAAATTAACGAATGTTTGACAAGACCTACACTTTTTATTTGTTGCTGTTGCGTGCTAACAACAGATAAATATAAAGGGCGAAACAGCGACATCACCATTCGAAGAGGGGGGGGGGCGACTAAATCATCCAAAGTATCCTGTTTCATGTTAGAAGGCACTGCGAGGGTGGTTGGAGGGTAGAGAATCAGTGCATGCTCCTTTACCTGACTTGAGACTTGACTGGTAAAACGGCAGTTGTTAAAATTACCTGCAACAAAACAAAAACAAAAACTCAATTAAATGAAATTCCCCTAAATTTCAATAGCAAAACGGCTGGAAATTCGTTTTCTTCAAAACCATTGGCATACCGAAGAGTTGCAAAAAGATTTTGTGCGGATATTTCATGAAACAAATCTAATGTCGTCAGTAACAGAAATAAAGTTAATTTTTAAATAAAAAGGAAACTCGCGTAAACTCGCAAGAGTGGAAAATTATCAATGGTCATTGGTCAATGTAAACACAAATTTACATAAATTTGCTGGAATTTTGCACACGTGTTTAACTAGCACCAAACCGATTTAACGCGAGTTTTCTTTTAGAAAATTATTTGAACGATGTGCAGAGTTTCAACCCCTACTTTGATTACATTTATTTATTCAAAAATAAAGACTAGATAAATTATATAATAAAGCCAAAGGTGCTTACAAATGATTATTATATCAGATGATCATTTCGGGTATTCATCCATCTTCAGTGATTAATGAGGAATTAATATAGGAACATATCAACGCATACTTCGCGCACTCGTCAAAGTTTACGACTTTGAAAACAAAATTAACATGGATATGTTCCTATATCAATTCCTCATTTATGACTGATGATGGGTGAATACCCGAAATGATCATCTCATATAATAAATCATTTGTAAGCACCTTTGGCTTTATCATATAATTTATCTAGTCTGAGAATTTATGGTGCAAAATGCGAAATACTTTTAAGAACCAAAAACAAAGTTTGCGAGCAAAAAATTGACATATTTTCAGAAAAAACTCAAACGAGGCGATACCAGAGCTGAGATTTTCCGCGGAGTTTCGCTGGTTAAAATTTGACATCACTGCGTGTTAAAAGACCCCCGGGGAACAAGAGCTAGGAAACTGAGGGGAAAGGACGACGAACTCGCGATCAGGGGAAGAGTGGGCAAATATTGGGCGTGTACAACTAATTGGGTTCAAATAATTGTCTCCGTTGTCATCTAGACGGCTTTGGAGCACTGCTGCATTCTTGGCTCCCGTAAGTTTTCTCTCTCTTGTTCTCGCTTCTCTTTCCTTTCTCCTTCTCTCTCGTTCCTACCAGCCCCGCACCCCGCTCTCGCTGCCTCAGTCCCACTCTTTCATTCCGTGTTTACTATCTCACGCAAAGTGAATCAGAAATAACGCTCACATTGTTACAAACGCACAGATGTACCTTCACAAGATTCTAAGATTACGAAGGGTGCAAAAGGCATCAGCTGCAGGCTACGCAGTGTGCAACGGGTCAGTTGCTTACTTTTGCTACAGCAATGTCGAGCATTGATTATTATGCTACAATAACGGTGCGAGCTATTCCGTTGACTTAAATTCACTCCTAAATGAGTCTGTTGCATAATTTTGCCACAGCAGGCTCGTTGATATACGGAATAGATCAAAGTAACACAACAATAATGAGTACGAAATAATACAAATTGATACCGAATGAATCAGAATAACTCGACGAAATGATATTAAATATGAAATAATAGGAATTTATACGAAAGAAAGAAAAACAAATGGTAAGAATCATTGAAATTATTCAACTTTTTTTGACGACTAAAGATCGTTCTATCACAGGTAATTCCGCCGTGACGGAATGCGACCTTTAGACTTTTAAAAAATTATAAATAGTTTGAATCATTCATTTAAAGTATGGTCCGTTATTTTAGAAATTTGAAAATCCAACATTTTTCCCTGAAAAGTTCATTTGCTCGATGGCTTGTTATTTATTTATATTCCAAATTGCATGATGGTTCCACGAAATTTCCCAGTTTTCAAAAAAAATTCTGGGTTACCGTGGAATCACCCAAATAAAGGATGAAGAAACTTCTTGGGGCAGGATATAGTCGGAAAATGTCACAAATGTAAAAGTCTGCACTCGAAATTAACCTATAATTTAAGCGATAACGGAGCAACAAAACAAAAATCAAAAATCGCAAGCATGCACATCGATATTGTTCCATTCAAACTAAAAAAGAAACACATGACGATTAACATTACATAAATGATTCACTGACTATTCATGTTTTTTACTAGTCACGAGAGAGACACATTTTAAATGAGGAACGTCGTCTTTAATTTTGTGGTCGGATGGCGAATGCGTCAGAGGTTATGTTAGGAAAAGGGTAGGGAGTGAGACCCAGGCCAAACAGGAGCCAAAGAATCTTCTCGAGGTAAGTGTAGTCGGAAAATATCATAGTATAAAAGCGTACTGTCAAAAGCAAAAGTTTTGGCAGTCAAGAATTCCGAGACGAGTGTCCATTCTTGACGGTTACAATTTTTACGTTTGCTAGTACATTAGAATGAAAGTAGGAATTATCTTAGAACTAACCCCTTATGGACCAAGCCCGAGTTTTCTCGTTTTTCTCCTCGAGTCTATTTCACATTGTTTTAGTCTTCATTCCGAATAAACGCAAGTATACAGGAAAACACTACATTAGATAAGGTCTCGTCGGGCGCCTTCAACTGGTCGTATAGGCAATTCCAACTCCCTCGAGTACGAACAGTTAACTACCTACCCTATATAAACGGAGAAGTGATTTTCTCTTGAACTAAAGTCCCTATATGTAGAGAGTTAAGACAAGAGGGTAGTCAACTTCTGATTGGTCGATGAATTTTAGGCTCTACGGACGCCGCCATTGGATGCGATTTTGCACTTTTGTTTTGTTTACCAACGGTCTTTTACAGATAAAAGAGTTAATTTGCGACGAATCTGTTAATTTTAATCATAATGCACCACAAGAATGTCCATAAATCTCAAAAGAATCATTAAAAAGCGTTAATACATGTCGATCAACAAAAGCAGGGAAAGATTACATCGTTTCAAACTTAGCGGAACTGTAATCTTTGCTATGGAACAAAACACAACAACGGCCTCAGAATGTAAACAAATGTGCAAAATCGCATCCAATGGCGGCGCCCATGATTTCTCTTGTCTTAACTCTCTACATATAGGGACTCTATCTTGAACTAACCTGGTCATTAAAGGGTTAAAATAGGTTAGCAATAATAGAGCAGAAACTAAACCAAAAGTTGTGAGCATCGACGTCGATATTGTAGCATTATAATTAGCAGCAATAAAAATAAACACTAATGAGCCGCTGACTGCAAGTTAGCTACAAGTCACAAGTGAATAATTTTTCTAAAGGCAGGCGGAGCTTCATCGTTAATTTTGTCCGCGAAGGCACAGGCGTCCGAACCGCGAACGTGTCTCAAGTTGTATCAGGAGGAGGGCAAGCAAGCAAGCAGCTCGCGCAGCTTTAAGCGCGCTGTGGGTCGCGTCCGTCGCGGCAATAGAGCGTTTTATTAACCGGCGTTCAGGGAGTCATTGAGATAAGGAACAGGATTTATTGTTCAAAGATTCTAAACATTCTGAGCATGAAGAGCGATTTTGAGAGGGAGGGGCGCTGGGGCGCGTGCAGCGTCAACGAACGGCGCGCACCGATAGTAATTATTGTTTTACAGGTGATCTATGCTCATAGCTGTAGCCAGTCTATCGTCTTTCTCTCTCTCAGCCCATTTGAACGCATGTGTTAGAAAAAGACAGAACCAGGGGCTGCGAAGTCACGTGGCAGCCCCTATATTCATCCTTTTCTAACACATGGGTTCAAATGGGCTAAGAGAGAGAAAGAAAATATCCTGGTTACGCCTATGTCTATGATCCTTCGCGAATCGCGTCGCAGAGCTTGTAAAAGAAAAGCTGCGGGACAATCTTCGCACTGGCTTTACCGCCCCTTTTTCGAACAGTATCTTGGGATATCCTTGGGGAAAGGGGGTGTATTCTGAGTCACCCGAATCCTGAGTGGTAGATTCGGCCCTGATTCAGGAGAAGATCGAAAAGCGATGAAAACTATCTCCCTCCTTCTCACTCTCACGTGACTACCATGTGCAAGTGTGCAACCATTTTGATCAGTTTTCATGATATTCACAAGGATTTGCCACGAAACCTCCCTGAAGCATGGAGACATTTCAGTAAATAGGGAAGTCGGAGAGAGAGGGGGGAGTGCAGGGCTGCCGTTTTGCGTATAATCAATGCCATTTTTCTATTCACCGATGATTCCACCGGTTGAGAAAAGATTACACAGTTCAGTTCAGAGCATGACTGTAATAAACTAAAATACTCGCATCTGTAGATAATCTTTTCTCAACCGGTGGAGTCGTCGATGACTTTGAAAAACTTGCGGATATTTTAATTAATCAACGGAGTTTCCACCGATTAAGGAAAGATTACAGATCAGAGTATTTTCGTGCACTAAAGTCATACACTGAACTGAACTGTTTAATCTTTTCTCAACCGGTGGAATCATCGGTGAATAGAAAAATAGCATTGATTTATACGCAAACCGGCAGCCCTGGGGGAGTGGGAGAGGGGCGGGAGGCGGATTCGGAGAGGGTGGGTTAGAGGTAGGGGAAGGGAGGGAGAGAGGGAGGGGTTGATGGAACGCTGTTGACGACTTACTGGAATCGGTGAGTGTATTGATGGTCAACCGTTGACTTCTACGACGTCACACTATAAAACCGTCTGTGGGGGTGAAAAAAAAAAAAAAAAAAAAAAAAAAAAAAAAAAAAAAAAAAAAACTATCACCGTTGTATTCGATCGTCTGGGGGTCACAAAAAACAACAACTACAGCATCGCGCTATTTATTCAAGGTTCCTCAGTAAGAGAAACATTAATTCGGAGGTGAGCGCGAGGGTGACTTTGTTCGAATTTCAATGGTGATAAAAAATTAGAGACACTGTCATTCTTCTTACACTCTCTTTTATCACAGGGAGGGTTCGGGGGGGGGGGGGGGGGGTCTGAGATCCCCAAGCCAACCCGCCCCGCCCTGCCCCACCCAGCCACGGTCCCGTGACCGAAAATATTAACGTTATTAGAGTTTACTGCCGAGGTAGCGCAGGTAAAGTAGACTCTGAGAGCGGTAAGGCAAGAGGCAAGTCGACTGGTGAATATTACATTTTACGCTTGAACTGCTCTGCAAAGACGGGGCAATTTGAATAAATAAAGCCGCATGCAAACTTAAAATGCGCTCGAGTGTACTTAGTTTTTCACCGAGACCGTTCTTTGGGTCAGCTCAAAATTACTACAGCCGCAACCATTATCTAAGCACAAAGGCGCACAAAGGCACACAAAGGATCGGCATCAAGGATTTGGCGGTCGCGGTCACCGGTGAGTGCGGTACTTTCTGCATGTTCATTACACTGATTGTGAGAGCGGAATCAATATGTATATAGCCTATAGGTACGTTGCCGAGTTTGACCTTGGCGAGTAGCAGTGGCGGCTCGTCAGGTGTAGTTAGTGTAGTGGCACTACACCTTTTTTTTTCAAGGTTTTTTTTTTTAATTTTTTTCTTTTCAAATTTTCAAAGACAATGGTCGCTCTTGATTAAAAATGATTGGGATTTCGGAGAAATTAAAGGGGGAAAGAGAAAAAGGAGTTATAAAGAGCACCGAATGTATTGTCGCAGGAGAACTTTCGTGTCACGAAATAGTTAAAACTAGCTTAAAATTAAATCTGAGGCAGGTCAAATTTTCGAAAACTTTCCGCGGGAGGACCCCCAAACCCCCCTCCTACTGGGAGCGTCCTCCCACGCCCCCTACAACTACACCTAATTTTTCAGCCACGAGCCGCCACTGGCGAGTAGGCGAGAAATTTTCCCCTTGCACTATGTTCGTTCTCATTCGCTCTTACAACGTCCAAACTTCAATTCTTAGCTCAAGAGGAGTGAATGGAAATATTACTTTGAAGTCACCATTAACCCTTTAAAGACCAGGTTAGTTCACATGAACGTCACTTCTCCGTTTGTATAGGGAAGGTAGTTAACTGTTCGTATTCGGGGGAGTTGGAATTGCATATCCGACGGATTGAAGGCGCCTGAAAAATATCGTATTTTTATACTACATCGAGAATCGTGTTTATTCGGAATCCTGCGGGCCGATCATTTACTTCATCGTTAAACCGATCGTTAAGTCTGTGTATGAATGATTCTATTGGTCGAATATTGTAAAACTTAGCCGTTGCTATGGTAACCATCGTTATAGTGTCCGTTTCTTAAAGGTAACTCATGAATAGTCTTTATAAAACGAGACTTTTAACGATGGTTACCATAGCAACAGCCAAGTTTTATAATTTTCGACCAATAGCATCACTCGTAGACAGTTTGAACGATCGGTAACGATAAAGTAAATGATCGGCCCGCAAATACTGGAACAATGTGAAATAGACTAGAGGAGAAAACCGAGTATATTCGGGCTTGGTCCATAAGGGGTTAAGAGCAACAATGTGGCTCTACATTTGAGGAGCTCTTTATAAAAACCACACCAAAAAGATATTACCAGAGGCACAGCAACCGAGTATAACGTCAACCAAGGCGAGCTCTAAACAGTTACGATAATGGAGCTGTTGCAAATTTTTGCTACAGGCTTATTAATAGTTGATTAAGGGGTAATACCCAGTAAAAATAACGATTAGCGCACTAAAAAATCACAAAATCCACTCCTAAAGTCACAAAATGCTTTTAAACGCGAGACCGTAATGGCGGCCGGGGCCGCGGCTTTCATTGGGGTTCCCTATCTTCAATCAGCGCCATCTATACACAAGGTGTTCTAGCAACACCACACAAGAAGAAGATGAAGCATACAATTGCCATAAGAAAACCGCAGCCTCGGCAGCCATTAAGGTCTCGCATTTAAAAGCATTTTGTGAGTTTAGGAGTGGATTTCGTGATTTTTTAGTGCGCTAATCGTTATTTTTCCAGGGTATTACCCCATACCAGAGTTGGGCAAACAATTATTCGGAAATTATTCGGTGTGTCCGGCAACGCCGAGTCAATCGAATTATTCGACGAATAATTCTACAATTGACCAATACCTTCCGTGTGTTTCCCTTTTCTTCAACTCAGGTAGCAAACCCAGTTTTCAGTGTTGCCGGAGTCATTTCATTATTTCTGATTATTCGGTTGCCCAACTCTGCCCCATACTGAACTATTAATAAGCCTGTAGCAAAAGTTTGCAACAGCTCCATTCTGATGGTTGTGGATACCAAAGTTCTTGAAAATTTTGATGAAATGGAGCTGTTGCAAACGCGAGACCTTAATGGCGGCCGTTGCCGCCTGAATCTTATGGCAATTGTATGCTTCTTCTTCTTTTTGTGTGGTGTCGCGAGAACACCTTGTGAAGATGGAGCTGATTAAGATAGGAAAACTCAATGTAATCGCCGGCAACAGCCGTCACGTAATGGCGACTTTAACGGATTCTTGTGAAGATAAACAATTATTTTGGCATTTTAGTAGAACTTCTGAAGGGTAAACTTGAAAATACAGCGAGTCTTCTTCACTTACATATTTGAGGAAACAAACTTGTAGTTGAAAGTGAACAAAAAAATAGAGATGGCCCGAAAAAGTAGGAAATACCTTTGCTAGGAATGATTCCAGATACGATAGTCATAATGTCAGAATGACACAGTGTTTTCAACAACAACAAAATGTCTGGCCTGTATGTCTGTATACGGGTAGTCTAAGACACCCAATAGTCAAGAGTTTTGTCTACAAATATACTCCTTTGGGTTTACAGTTGTACCAAAGCTCTTCTTTTGAGAATACCCCAAAAATGGATAAATAAAAAAAATAAAAAAAAATCCTCATATTTCTTCTCAGGGATAAAACCCCTTGTGCGAAGACGGTGAGGTGAGGGTACTGAGTTAAAAGCTTCCATCTTGCGGTAAACAGGTTTTTCTTATGGCACCACCGCACCACACGGTTCCGGTCCCACAAGGCCCGGCACCGTTTTTGTCACCATCAGCTATAACCCATATCGTTGGTCTGTAAAACGTCCTCCTTCCTGAGTTCGCCGGTCTCTGTTGCCACAAAATAAATGTTTTTTTTTTTTTTTTTTTTTTTTTTTTTTTTTTTTTTTTTTTTATTTGTTTCCTCCGATATGGAAGAGAAAAAACAATGAATTGGTTCACTTTTGATTGCACTTTGTTACACACGGAGCACTAGTACTACAATCAGTGGCGGATGCAGAGGGAGGCTAAAGGGGGCCATCTCCCTCCGATTTCTATGGGAGGAGGGGGAGGAAGGAATACTTTTTAGTCAAACGCTCATAAATGCAAGCCTCTACCAACGAAATCCTGAGAGAACCACTGACTGCAATACATTCAATAATTTCTGCTGCCAACATTTTATAATGACGTGGCATGTAATGCTGAGAAGAGTAATTCATCCAGTGGCGTAGCGTGCAATTTGGTAACGTTGCAGTTCGTCCATTTAAATCCATGAAAAAAAAATCGAACTACTGGGTGTTCGGTGAACATACCTTTTGCTTTCGACATTTTAGGTGGGTTTAAACGGACACAATACAACGTTGCAAAATTGCACGCTACGCCACTGAATTCATCATAGAAAAAGCTGCGATTTGAAGGGATCCCCCATTGTGACACTCATTTGATCGCATCTTCAAGCTCTCTAAATAGTTGATACGCCTTCAGCGGGGTTACAATCAATGAGCTATAAATTTAGAGTGGCACATCAAGGAACGTTCCGATGGTTCATTTTTGTCACCTAGGGCGCCGCCATCTTGCCGTAAAAATCGATTTTGAGGTTAAGTTTTGTAGGTTGTTTCCGGTCGTTTCGTAAACAAACTCGGGCATCGCCGGAAACGGCCTTCAAAATTTAACCTCAAACCTTGGAATCTGCCGTCTAAATTCCGCTTTTTCCCGGGATTCCTTCTACTCTGTGTGGCACAAGGTGGACCAGCCCGCTGCCACTCTAAAGTTATACCTCATTGGTTACAATTGGATTTTGAAACTTTTTGATGCTTTCAATGTGACTGCCATGCGCAATTTCACGCAGGAATCCACCCTCCATAAACGCTGTGGCAAAAGTTTGCAACAGACCCAATATTTTTTCACATTGGGATGTTTTTCCGAGACGAAAAAGGTGTGTGCAAGCAAAAGTGCGTTAGCTCAACTTCCTACATTGATTTTTAACATGATAAAATTAGGTGGCGTTGAAACCGAATCCGGCAACGTTTTCTCCCCCCCCCCCCGCCATCCCCCCGCCATCCCACACCTCTCCACCCCCATTCGCCCACTCTGAATATTCTATTGTCATGGCAATTTGGAAATAACGCATTCCTCCATCACAAAAGGCCTTTTCTTCCTACCTTCCTACCTTATCCTTCCATCCTTCCATCCTTCCATCCTGCGACTCTGCTCTACTCTTAGTCCCACTTCCAGCGCTAGAGTAACGCAAGATAAATGACTGTACCCGGAAGCATTCGAGGAAGGAGGCGTGAATTTTTCATGGAAACCGGTTGCGCAAGTGCCCTTTGCGCGCGAGTTTTGAAAGCATACGCTCATGTCGCTCCTTTCCACCGCGCGCGTATACACCGCCCCGCGCTACGCTCGCGCTGAGAGCCGCGGTTATTTATATGTATACTTACAAACATATACATGGGTACAATGGTATGTGCAAATAAACCTTCCTAAAAAGGTCTTACAATTGAAAATGAATGAAACTATCAAAAACTTGCCGGGGTTCAAAAAGTTTCAGGTGCACGCACCCTCATATAGTCTTGAGATTTAGTGACGACTCAGATACTTTTGAGTGCAGTCTGACTCATTGTTTAGCAGCTCGTACAATTTAGCAACATTGTTTCAACACCATTTGAATCTATGCATAACAATCGATTGCTGCGATCGAATCGATTGTTTTTCGAAGAATCAAATGGAGAAAAAACATCTTCATCATTGCGCGAGCCGTCACTGGTCTGTTTTATCCGGGGGAAATCGAGTCTTGTATGCGTAAGGCGTATGTTTACATTGAAAATGACTGCTTTAAGCGTGAAAAAGGCATTAATGAAAACAGCAATATTTGTACGAAACTGACCACTTTTAATGGGAAATCGAGTAGTTTATGTATTGACCATGACGTCGTGCTTACGCGATGAAAATGGCCCGCTGGTGATTTTCGGATGAATCCGGCAACCAGTGGCGTCGCTTGCAATTCGGCAACAATGTATTCTATCCATTTAAACTCACGTAAAATATCGAATTCAGGGGGTGCACAGTGCACAAGGAAAATTCGATATATTTAATGAGTTTAAATGGAGCAGTTGCATTGTTGCCAGATGGCACGCGACGCCACTGCCGGCAACTATGGAGCAATTGCAAGTACGACCTTTTGAATGCGAGGACGACTCGATTAAGGCGTTGGGTGCAAAAAGAACACTTTTCCCATGTCCTTTAAAAGGGGGAAAGTGTCGTTCTTGCCCCCAACGATCTAAATCCTTTGTTAAAAACTTTTGCCGGTAAAGGTAGAAATACACAAAAAAATATAGAATTTTCTTTCTGTTCCAAATCCCACGTTTTCCCTTCGTTATTCATTTTGAAATCGATTGAATGGACGAATGGAGGATCGGTGGATTTTCGCGCGACCGGTTACGATCACGGGTCTCGCAATGAGTGCGTATATCGTATCGCCATTGACCAGCCAGCCGCGGCAAAAGCCATAAATCATGATTCGCCGACATTGTCAAATATAATTCTTTCGCGTCTCACTGGCACTTCTCTTTGTCCCCGCCCCTTCTCTTCGCTACCCTTTTGCCCCCCGGGTATTTTTCGGCTTAGGAAAACCGCGCCTTTACGGAGGAACGTTGGAACACCCCCCCCCCCACTACCACGACCGGAGGAGCTCCGACCCATAAATAAACGGCGAAGAAATGAAGAACGAGTTTAACTATACACGATTTGACCGGAGGCCAGTATGGAGCGGTGTTGTCGTTTTGGAAATTTTTCAGAATTTCAATTTTTTTAAATCAGGCGGAAGAAAAAGTATGGGTACAGACTCAACAAGAAAATTTGGTTCAATAAGCCAGTTACTGATTCGATTCGGTAACAATGTGCTGAACTCGCTTTAAGCTTTAAATATTTATGAAGTCTCAGTCAGACGTGCCTTGCAGGCAGAGACGAGCAGGCGTTCAGCAAGTAACCAATGCTACCCATGTTAGAAAAAAGTGAGGCATATAATGGCTAATGTGACTCATTTTGTTTTGTTTAATGGCCCCGTGACTAACTTACTAACCCAGTTACTGATTCGATTCGGTAACAATGTGATGAACTCGCTTTAAGCTTTAAATATTTGTGAAGTCTACGTCGGACGTGCCTTGCAGGCAGAGACGAGCAGACGTTCAGCAAGTAACCAATGCTACCCATGTTAAAAAAGTAAGGCATATAATGGCTAATGTGACTCATTTTGTTTTGTTTAATGGCCCCGTAACTAACTTACTAACCCAGTTACTGATTCGATTCGGTAACAATGTGATGAACTCGCTTTAAGCTTCAAATATTTGTGAAGTCTACGTCGGACGTGCCTTGCAGGCAGAGACGAGCAGACGTTCAGCAAGTAACCAATGCTACCCATGTTAAAAAAGTGAGGCATATAATGGCTAATGTGACTCATTTTGTTTTGTTTAATGGCCCCGTAACTAACTTTGGTAACTATGTGATGAACTCACTTTTAGAGATACATAGAGACCTACATCACAACCAATGCTACTCATAATGTTTATGTTATACCCATTTTTAAATTCGGCAACGCTGGCGACGTCAAACACCTCAAACATGTGCAGATTTTCTTAGGTTTTAATGATTTATTATTTTTATTTCACCTACACTCATTTTTGAGGTTAAAAATCTACACTGCATGCTCGTCGCGTAGAGTCATGGGCATCAGAATCCCTATATCTTCTCGTTTTAGAGACATATTATCGAAGCCAGACAATAACTCCCCCCCCCCCCCCCCGCTGTGCCCCTCTATCGTTTCTCAAGACAACTTCATTTGATACTGAGCTCAGCTTCTGCCAACGTGGGATACGGTTCAGGTCATAATATTAACGTTAAAAGAAAAACATAAAACACGACTTTGCATCTTAGGAGAGTTTTACCAGGTGTAAAATATATTCAAAGAGCGCAATACAAATACAATGGATGGTTTTAATCACCTGTCCAAGTTGCATTGGACGAATATACTCGATGATTGAATGTGTAGTACAGTGAATTGGACCTTAAATCCAATTAATGTAGGACTGTTGGATTTTCGACAAACGGATGTTGATCAGTTGAAGTTGAGGTCCAATTTACTGCATACCTCCAATGGGTCTGTTGCAAACTTTTACTACAACGATTAAGAGTGTGTAATCTAATGTAAAATCGCCTGAAAAGTCCATTGCGGTGGCATCAGAAAGTCGTAAAATGCAATAATCAACTCACAAGAGGCGTTTAATAAAATCCAAGATGGCGGTAAAATATCGAGCAATCTGTATGCATGCACCGCGAACATCCAAGGATGGCCAACTTTGACAACCTCACTGGAGGTAGAGGTTCTGTGTTTGCTTACATTGTGTTTGGTTGTGATCGATATTGTGAGGTTGGCTATCCTTGGATGTTCCTGGTGCATGCATACAAATTGCTCGATATTTCTCCGCCATCATGGATTTCATTAAACGCCTCTTGTGAGTTTATTATTGCATTTTATGAATTTCTGATGTCACCAATGGAATTCTCAGGCGATTTTACAGTAGATTATACTCTCTTCATCGTTGTAGCAAAAGTTTGCAACAGACCCATTATACGGTTTTTTAAAAAAGGAAATCAAAACTACGTGTAAGTACGGTTACTATGGGTATACCACAAGAACGTTCTGGGTTTTTTCACAATTCAACCAATAGTAAAGTTCATGGGCAGTTTTATCGATTGGAAAGAAAAAAAAGTAAAAAATAATAACTGAGCCGCTGGCTCTCCAGTTTATCACGGTAACAAACAAAACATTTCGACAGTAAATAAAAGGGGCGTGAATAATTTTTTTTGCAACTTTTGACACAAACCAATCAACACTCGTCTGCCTGGGGGCTGATTCTGCTCGTTCGGACGAGACGAGACGAGATAGCAAGAATCGACCAATCCCATTGGTTTAAACGGTGTCACGTGACAGATTTGAAGTCATTCAACGGGTTAAAGAGTCATGAATTTGAAAAGAACGACTCTTTAACCCGTTCATTACCCGGTTGAATGACTTCAAATCCGTCACGTGACTCCATTTAAACCAATGGGATTGGTCGATTCTTGCTATCTCGTCTCGTCTCGTCCAAACGAGCAGAATCAGCCTGCAGGTCTGTCAATTTTTTCGAGTTATGCCAGTCAATTTGTGTTCGTTAAACAGAAGGCAATAGAAATTAGGTATCAGACCATCGATTGGAGACATTAACTCTTGTGATAAATCTACAAAAATTGTCCATAATTTCTTAGAATGACCTTTTAAACTGAAAACTGCCGTTGTTAGATAAACAATCAAAAGAGTATATCGTGTTTGTTTAGACGCGTATCATGAATTTGGAGCCCATAAAATAGTGCCCAAAGTGAGTGAATAAAGAACTGAATCGTTAATCCAGTAATGGCATCGGACAATGAATTTTTGCTGACTATATTTAAAATTATAGGAGTGAATTTCAGTAATTTAAGTGCAGGCATCGCGTTGTTAGCATGCTTTTTCATCTGAATGAATGCCCGAATTTTCTGAAGCAGAAGTTCGCGACAGAGCCATTACGAACAAAAAAGAAAAAGAAAACTTTGATACATTGATACAAGCTCATAACTCTGAGATGAGTCGTATGCAAATAAAGCGGGCAGCGCAGCTTGGGGTGCACGCCGCACCGAGCGTTGAGATGCCACACGCCACACACACCAGACGCGAAATGCATAAAATTCAATAAACGCACACTGGAGCGCGTAGCGTCGTTTTCTTCTGTTTCCCGGACTAATTTATAACACAATTATTCAACTAACTTGTATACTGTAAACTTTTACAATTTATGCCCGACCGAATTCTATGTTGAACCCTCCCCTCCCCTCCCCCTCCCGCCAACAACTCCTCTAACCAGGACCGCGCACGACGCGCCAACCCGGACGTCTAGACCTCGCTAAGCCAGGTCAGCGCTGCCAGATTTCGGGTCAATGAATACAGTAACTACTAGAAGAAATTTGAAATTTATTAAATTAAAAAAACAAAACAAAAACAAAAATAAAAAAAGAAGCTAGTGCAAAATGAAATTACAAGACCGCTGTTCTCATTAAGCGGACGACTGTGTGTTGTGGCCTTGTGGGACAGCTAAACAAGAAAAAAAAACCAATTTAAATACAAATTAAAAAACTTAATACTATTTAAGGTAAAAATAAAACTAAACTCAAACAAAGATGGAAACAACTATACAGTGGCGGATTCACGGGGGCACGCCCCCCCCCATCAAAAGCCTCATTTTTTTTTTTTTTTTTTTTTTTTTTTTTACAGAAAATAGCCCGAAATTGCTTCCACCGGCCGACGCTTCTTTCAAAATTCCACAGGCGTAACCCTTCCCCCCACCCCAATAAAAATATCTGGATCTGCCACTGTAACTGAAATAAAATAAAAAACATAATAAAAGAAAAGTGAGTACTCAACTTGCTTACTAATTTATCTGATCATTCTCACCCCAGTACGAACCTCTCTCTAATCGTCCACATCTGATCTATCCCTCTCTCGTCCTAAAAATTGTTCAACCTGAAATTTTTTAAAAATAAAATGGTTTCTGTACAGGTAATCTCATTGTATATGTATGCTAGTTAGTAGTTACATTGAAAGTTTTGACAGTCAAGAATGCACACGGAACGGAGACGGTTATGCTCTGATTACACGAAGATTGACCACAAAATTTATCTCGAGTGCTTGGCTGCCAAATTATAGTGCAATCGACAAATTAAAGAATGCAAGACGACGCCTTGGGTTTTGACTCGGGTAGGCCACTTGCAACGCTTAAATTAATTGCGACAAGTAATGCAGGTATAGCCTACTTGAATTGAAGGCGTTTGTAACGATTGGTGGTTACAGCGTGCTCCCTCAGTGAGGCAGTGTACACCCCCCCCCCCCACAAGAGGGGGAGGATGTAGATCCGACAACATTCAGACAGGCCAACAAGTACAACGTTCTCGCCGCTTGATGATTGCGCGGACGCGACGCGCAGCCCAACTGCACTGTTTTCCTCTAGGATATACAATATACATATACTCACCTTCCGCGACACACACACTCACTCACGCATGCACTGATACACAAATGCAACGCACCTTTGCAACGGAGCACATCGCACACAGATACGACGAATCTAGTAAATAAAGGCAAAAATTAACTATCAATTAAAATAAATAACTAATTATTATAATCGCAATGGAGCTGTTGCAAACTTTTGCTACAGGCTTATTAATAGTTGATTATTGGGTAATACCCTGTAAAAATAACGATTAGCGCACTAAACAATCACGAAATCCACTCCTAAACTTACAAAATGCTTTTAAACGCGAGACTTTAATGGCGGCCGATGCCGCGGTTTTCTTATGGCAATTGTATGCTTCTTCTTCTTCTAGTGTGGTGTTGCGAGAACATCTCGTGTAGATGGCGCTGATTGAAGATAGGGAACCTTAATGATAACCGCGGCCCCGGCCGCCATTACGGTCTCGCGTTTAAAAGCATATTTCCAGTCTTCATTCCCTATAAAAGCGGTTATCGATGAAAGCACTTGAAAGATAAGATTTCGTTGAGCGCCTTCAGTGCGTCGTGTAGGCAATTCTAGCTCCCCCGAGTACGAACAGTTAACTACCTTCCCTAAATAAATGGAAGAGTGGCGTTCTTTTGAAGTAATCTGGTCCTTAAAGGGTTAAACAGTGCAACTGACACGCTTATGAGGTCGGTTCTAGTGACAGCTTTTGCGGCCCCTACATTGATCGGTTTTGCCCACTGAGCGACGTGACAGCGACGATAACTTCGATATTCGGCGTGCCCCGAGATAATTTATACCTTGTGCTTGTTACGTTCGCACCCGTGTAGCACTGTAACATGGTATCGCTGTATTAGCTCGGAGCAAGAAAATTAAATTATATTGGATGAATACATCATAAACTTGCACTTCAGAGGCAAATCCAGGAATTCGTCTCGCTCTCTCTCTCAATCAATTTGAGCGCGTGAGTTAGAGAAGGACAGATAGAGAAGAAAGTCAAGAGATAGCCTCTACTTCTATCCTCTTTCGACAGACAGAGGGAGACACATTTCTGATCCTCTTATGTTTGTTCTTGCCCTTGCGGTCCGTCCTATGATAGAGCTCCTATCGTTGCCGATTTGAATTTTAATGGTAAAATAAACAGTTTTGGAAGATTGTTGAATCGATCGATTGCAACCACTGGCTCATAAAAAAAAACCTCGGCTTAAAATGCCTTTTATTTACCCATGATGCATTTTCAAAAGCAAACTTTTATGGTATCATAGTGAAGAAAAACCAACGCTACCTTATATGCGATACACAATTTATTATTGACCTTTGAATACGTCTCAAAGAACGAAATTGAAGTCGGAACCAAAAATAAAAATTGATTTAAAAAAAATAATAAAGTCCACCTTATTTATGGATCAAGTTGTTCCCCATTTTTCTCAATACGTTTAATTTCCACATTTGAAAAATCCAGAGGAAAAAAGAGGAAATGGATACAACATCGAGGCATCAAATCATCCCCCCCCCCCCCAGTTTCCACCAAAGCAGTAACCCTGCTTGGAGGGAGTTTATTTTATATTTAATTAACATAGGGAAAAAAAGTATACATATATAAATGGGCAATACCCGTCAGGGGTTTACTGCCCTAAACTAATTAAATTAAAATTGTCTATTCATAAATTACGTTTAATCGCATTATAATCCAAGCCAACAAGTTTCTGTGGTATTTTAAGGGCGAAAAATCGCAATTTTCCCAATCCTAAAATTTTCCATTTATCTCAATGTAAATTAGGCGCAGTGGCGTCGCGTGCAGTTTGACAACATCGTATTCCGTGCATTTAAGCCAATGAATAAGGTCGAAATATTGGAGATGCACAGCGCACTCCATCGAATCGATATCTTACACGAGTTTAAATGGACAAAATACGGCGTCTTGCACGCGGCGTCTCTGATTGTGAGAGGGCGGATTTTATAATGCAATCCGGCAACTCTGATCTTCCTTCATGATGGAATTCTAGAGTGAGTGATTCGACACACGACATAGCAAGAAATCTGGCATTCTGGCAACGTTGATTTTTTGGGTGCGTGATCGTCACGGTCGGATTCGACCTTTCCTGCGGGCCGATCCTTGAAATTCACGACTTTTGGGTAGACTGGATAAGAATGGAAAACGGTGATTGGTGGAGACGAGTCACGTGGTTGCCCAGTCTAATCAAAATACGGGATGGATTAGATAAGTTATCGGGTACTCCAAGACTGTCCGATAAATTATCTAATCCATTCCGTATTTTGATTAGACTGGGCAACCACGTGACTCGTCTCCACCAATCACCGTTTTCCATTCTTATCCAGTCTACCCAAAAGTCGTGAATTTCAAGGATCGACCCGCTGCAGACGGATTCAAACGGATAAAATGCAACATTGACAAATTTCACGCTGTGCCATACTGTCCATAACAGTTTGAATCTGAATTCTGAAGGATGACAATGTGATCACTAAAAGAGAGAACGCGCGGTTATTGCGAAGCGAAGAATATAAACGTACAAAATATGAAATAACGGGGGTCTAGGGTCCGCAGGGGGTAGCATGAGGGGGGCGAGGGACGTCAAAAATTACTACGGGGAAGGGGGGAGAATCACGCATCCGAGTGTCAATCGAGGAAAAAGCGCGCGTTAATACCACGGGCGAGCGGTAAAAGCGCAACTGAGGAACAGGAGCGTGAAACATTGAATAATTCCTCGGCACTGTTGCCAGCGTTAATAGAAGAAGTCGAACCAGTAGCGCACCGAGAGTTTCTTCATCTCTCTCTTTTCTCCATTAAGAAACGTATGTTAGACAAGGATGGACAACGGGATAAAACCCCCTCTTTTCTGTCCTTTTCCTACTGAAACATTCAAATGGGAAATGAGAGAGATGGAAGAGATCCTGGTTGTGCCAGTGAGTCGAACATTTACCATTGACTTGAAGGGGCGAAGTAAGAATTTTTCATTAAACAGTAAAGCTCTATAGAATTCGCTATCCGAAGCAATGCACCGATGCAGAAAAGATTCCGGATGGTTGAATTTTCAGTATACATATGCAGATCTACGAGTGGTACAACACTCAACAAAATTTCTTGTCGCCATAACCAGACGTCTGTATAGTACTTACTTGACCGGAATTCCTGTTAGTTTATCAAGACATTGCTATTATTTCAACAGGTCAAGTTATTTCTGGTTGAGTAACAGGAATTTCGGTAAAATAAGTACTATAAACAGACGTCTGGTTGAAGTAACAGGAAAATTTTTCTCGGTGAACGCAGAGCTACATCACAAGTAATGTTTCATTCACCGCGGGTGCAATAGGGCAAGTGCGTAAGCTTAAATTTTGGTGTGTTTCATGAAGAAAATGAAAAAAAAAAAAAAAATTCATTGAACTGAGAACAAAAGGTGCCTTCACTTGTTTTGCTAAGTATCCGGAAATACATGCACTCGTGTAAAGTGGCAAAAAATCGTGCCGATTGTGACGCAATTCGGTCTCGATTTGCAATTGCATCTCGGGAACTATAAAATCTAGTAATAAACCAAAGGCATCCTTGTATTCACTATTCAGCTTACCAAATGCTCTCTCATTTGCTTCATTAAAAAAAAAAAAAAAAAAAATAATAATAATAAAAAAATAAAGAACCCACCAAAATTCCGGCCCAAGTGCCTGCACACTTGCCCTTTTTTCTGATAAATTCAAGAAATCTATCGATCTGGCAACACTGTCCTCTGGACCCGGACACTAGAGGAATTCTGTCCACGATTATTTGTAGTTCAATAAAATTATGACTTACGGCGTCGTTTCTCATGTCCCGCTTTTATAATCTAATCCTTCGGGAGCTCAACTCCAGAATACAGCTCATTGGGATTCGGGACGCCTGTATGGAAGAAAAGATAGGAAGGGAGAAACAGAAGAGGAGAAAATTTAATGGGGGAGAAAAATGTGTTTAAAGGCTTGACATAGGGAGACTCCCTAGATATGAAACCCCAGATCTCGATTTGGGAGACAATTTTTCATCCTCATTCTAATATCATCCCTTCTCAATGGTCCACTAATTTTGGTCATTTAGGTGAATAATGGGTTAGTTGCGTGGATTAATACCTGAAGTTTGAAAATCGAAAACTCTAAACGTAGAAGGACTTTAAGTTCTTTTGAAAGTGAAAAACTGATAAAAAGCCATTTGGTGAGGGGGGAGGGGGATTTTCTGAATTTTATTTGCACTCAAGAGAAGTTTTACATGAAGGCGAAAAACATGTTTTCACAAGAAACAATGGAAACCAAACAAACGTACTCGTAATTGCGCTTTACACAAAGTTAGATTACCTCCTATTCGGGGGGAGGGGGGAGGGGGGGAGGGCAGAGCATTAAGGAACTAACTCATATTTAGCAAATTTCTTGAAAATAGTCGAAAAGCTAGCAAACAGTCTTATTGGTGTAGGGAAGTAAAGTAAAACTGAATTGATGCTTTTATGTGATATAGTGAGAGAATATTAAGCTCTTTTAATGAAAGGATACCTGGATTCAAGCCTTATTTTTCGATAGTCAATGGTAGAATTAAGGCCCTTTGTTTGAAAGTGAAAAACTGTGCCAGCATGAAATAGCAACTAAAATTAACGGTATAGTGTAACGTTGCATTATATCAATTTCACGCTCTGTAAAAGATCGAATGCGAAGTATTTGGACCCAAATTCCGATAATTCAATCTCCATATCGTGTTTGCATGAAAAAAATGGAACGTTACCGAATCTCAAGCTGCGCCACTGACTATAATAGAAGCGACCGTGCCACGGAGAAAAATTTCGGATTCAGGATACCAGAATTGTATTAAAATATTACGAGAGTGCTATTTCTGGTATTTGTAAACATATTTCTTGTTTGAATGAAAATATATATACAAATTTTCTTCTACGTGCGCAGCGGCCACTTGGGTGGGGGGAAGGAATGTAGTTGAGGTGGTGCGGTGGCTGTGAGTTGTTTAATTGACCACACTTTAAACTAACCTGAACTGATCTTTCGACGGATGAAGGTACAGAGCATTAGCACTGAATAAATGTTCTCACTCAAAACGCGTTGATCTACGATCCAAACGCATAATCGTCAAACAAAATGCATTAATAATAATAAATTTCATACAATCAATACCATAATAATACATTTGAAGCTTAAAACTAAGATATTTAAAATGATAGACGTTACGGTCATAAATCGGGTTAGCTTACATTTGCAGGTGCTTATTACAGGCGTGCAACTATAATTATACTAGCTTCACCTTTTCAAAATTTTTGCCCGACCAAACGTATGTAATACATAATTTTTATATCAATGGCTGTCGCGCTGAGCTCAATTAGAAGCGTGTGACTCGGCATATAAACAAGTAATTTTTACGTCAAGCGCAAATTGGTCTACGTAAATAAATAGAGGTCTGGCTTGCGTAAGAAAGAAGGGACGCGGCCCGGTGGAGGAGGGACCGAGGGGGCCACACAGGTAAAAACGATGCATCATTGGACTCCTCGCTTCTCCTGTCTAATATGAGGAATTCAGAGATACCATATATATAATTGGAGAAGATGTTTCGAGTAACTAATTTTGCGTTCATTTTTTTTACACCTTCGGGTGTAAATGATGGTTCTTCAGAGGCGGTGAACTGTGTGTAGTCCCCAAGAGACCCCTTAAATTCAATTGAGGCCATTTCCAGGAACAGGTCCCTTAAAACAAAAGGCGCGGTTTTTGGACAGAACTCTACCATAACGGAAAAAAAGAGAGTAACGTGCAAGGATTCGAGCAGTAAAGGAGAGATTTTAAGTAGTAAGTGTAAGTAAAGTATAATATCGACGAATTAAAAATTTTCACGAGAATTTTACGAGCTAAGTTTCGCCTTGAAACTTGAAAAATGTGTTTGGACACACCCCCCCCCCCCCCCAAAGACTGTCAGGGAATTTTGAAAATATCAAAAATGAAAAATGTGGGGTCAGTTCCCTGTTTTTTTGGTTTGAATTATTTGGTTCAGTAGTTTTCGAGAAAAATGCCCTAACCGGATGGTCTGGAGCACCCTGAACAAGATTTCCATCAAGGGAGTCTATCTACAGAGGCTAAAGGAGTGTCTCTACCTGCGAATTTAAAAGCGCGAATAAACTGATTGAGCCAATGAGCTTCTTCGTCGTCCATACATCGGACTCGACCTATCGACTTCAAGGCAGCTCAATCAGTTTATTCGCACTTTTAAATTCGCAGGTGGAGACACCCCTTGCCTTTAAAGGTACCATACTGCCGCAGTTATGCGTGTGAGTGTGGGACTGGTCTCCCATCCCCACCTGCACTGCCCCCTCGCCGGCAAGGTGTGAGAAGTATGAAGAGTTGCCGAACATGAACCATGAAGGCGAAACTTAGCTCAGAAAAATTTCGGTACAATCTTTAATTCGTCGATAGTACATCTTTATGTTTCATTTAGACAATTTTCTTTCAGAGGAAGGTATTCCTAATTTATGTTCTTTAAATGTTTGAAAATAACTATCGAGGGCAACCACCAAACAATCATTAGATAGTCGAAATAAGGCAACCTTGAACAGATAAGTGGCTTCATTGTTTGACCGCCATTTCCCACTTTTCTCCTTCGGACAATCACAGGCGAGAGATACCGCGGAAGGATTTGTTTCAAATTACCATTTTTGACAGGTTAAACACAAACACAGAGACAGAAACAAATTTATACTCAGCTTTTATTTATGAAAATAGGCATTAGTTCCGAAATTTAAACAATGGGACTGAAATAATTGATTGCGTTGACACTGAAGGTAAACTCGCAGGGTCTTGAATTTCAGTTTAAAACGCTGACTGGCGGCGGCGTATGTCTTTGACACCATATCTAAGTTAAAGCTCGCATCGTCTTTTCATCTTACTGGCCACATCAGGATAACTTTTCAAATTCTTCAGGTAAGTGCGAAATGCATTATTTTTGTTGTAGTTTCTTTGCTGTTATTTTTGGGTGAAGTGTGTAGGGTGAATAACAACTTTCATCGATTTCTCTTGCAACTGTTTTAATGTGCAAATGTGTATTATCAAAAGTTTTGAACATCCATTACGATGAGTGCCAGCGGCTGCGACAGTTAGCTAGCCGGAACACTCGTTTTGACACCTCAATTTCAAAGCTTACCACAGGAAAAAGAGAAGCGGAAAAATTGTTCTAAACGATGGGATAGAATAAGCTTTACCGATGATAAAAAATTAGCTACTCCTTAATATTTCATTCTACTCCGTATGTTACAGGGGGGCTGACGGATTCGAAAATGCAACTCTTCAAAGCACTCATTTTTGCAATGACCTTGGTATCCAGCTCACTCGCCGTCGAAAGACATTTAAAGCGCTCCACGGATACAACATGCTATCAAACTTGTGAAGATACTTTTGGCGCCAACGCCGAAATTTATAAGCAAATTTGTTTTCAACAGTTATGCGACGGAGGAAGCGTTTGATGGGGTTAACAGACGTTTCGTCCCGTTTTTTTCGTCCGCTCCATTTTTTGTCCTCTTTTCTTTTCGTCCTATGAAAATTGGTCCTTGATAATTCGTCCACGCAAATTTCGTCCTGTAGAACAATTGGTCCTTTTATTATTTTTGTCCTCAACTGCAACGTCCACGAGTTTTTGGTCCAATTATTTTTTTGTCCAAAGTATGTCTCTTGTCCTGTAATTTTAGTTCAATTTTTTTATGTCCTTAAAAAAAAGTTGGTTTCTTCCAATGCTCCATTTCGTTAGTTTACAGGTGAAATAAAATAAAGAAGTAGAATTCCACCAAAAGCAAATTAATATTGTATTATTACTAGGTGTTTTATTAATTTATCTTTTGAGAAAATGCAATGCCCAGAAAAAAAAAGAGAAAAGAAAAGTTTTTATTGAGCTTCATCGTGATATAGCAACATATAGGATCTACTTTCGATGGAATCTTTCCTTCAGAAGAGGTTTCTCAGAGGTTTAATAGACTTTTAAGGTAAACCAACGCGGTTAACTTGAATTATATTCTTTCGTGGCGGTGCGTGCCATCTGGCATCTGGCAACGGTTGCATTTAACGTATTTAAACTCAAGTGAATTTTAACTCATGTAAACTTTATTTTATAATTATGGTAGAATCCAATTGAATACGTTCTCTGGTATTGAAATAAAGACTCGCATATTTTACCTGTAAACCAACGAAAACGAACATAAAGTACTGGACGAACCAAACTTTTTTTTAGGACAAAAAACATTGGACTAAAATCACAGGACAAAAGATATACCCTGGACCTAAAAATAATTGGACTAAAAACTCATGGACGTACAGTCGAGGACAAAAATAGTGAGTGGACCAATTGTGCTACGGGACGAAAATTGAAAGGACAAATTATCAAGGACAAAATGTCGGGGACGAAAAAAAAAGTGGACGAAAAACACAGGACGAAAAGTCTTGTAACCTTTGATGGGGACTCGCAAAATGTAATCTTTGCATAGCAAACTCCAAAATCAGCTATGCAGATGATAATTTCTACAAGTATTTTTTTTTCCGTGTATTTTTGTACTTGCTCTAGTGGCTACCGCCACTCATGATCATTGACTAAAATGCATGAAATCAATACCGTATCTACTCATACCCGGCTGAATTGTTTGAGAATCAGAGGCTAGTGGTCGTCTTGGTATAAATAAGCTTATGGCTTCCTTATGGCGCTATCGAGTATTAGGTTGGTTTTTTGAAGTTGAACTAAAATTGGAAAAGTACGTCAATACTGAAAGTTTTGGGCTTATATTACTTCCACAAAGCAGTAAATGAGTTGAAAATCGTACACGTAGAGAGGATAAATCACGATTTTGAATTTCACCAACATTTTACTCTCCATAAGCGTGCGTATGTATACTGACAAATATCAAGACGACCCTAAACATTGCGGTAAACGCTCTCTCTCTAGCGGTGATATTTAGAACTTCTACGCACGTTACACATTTAGGAGGAAAAACAAAAACATATTTTTTTCTGGCACCTGGCTCCATCTACGATTATTTGTACAATTTAAATTGTTCGGCTTTAAAGCTCAAAAATATCTTTGACAAAACGTATACGAATTTTTCATTATTCTTTGTGACACCGGCTGCACAACCGACCAAAATTTTCAACATTGTAGTTAGATTTTACAACGAAATAAACAGCACCACGCGGAGAAATAAATTGACAGCCAAGTTTGTTACCCGCGGAAATTAGCATTAGAATTCTTACATATCCACGTTACATTTCATTGCATACATTCTCCAGCACAGTTGCTGCGCTGCGGTCCGGGAAGTGAGCCCGAGAAGTAATTATACCGAAAATAGACTCGGCAACTTTGCCTTAATGACCTTCCTAAAACTACATTTTCAATCTGAGCGCCTCTTTGAGAGAGATCTTGAATGCGCTGGAGCTACGGCTGAGTCGATCCCAAAGCGTCCTCGCAGCCCTCAACGCTAATTGAAGAGGTTTTAATACAAGTTGATAATTTTAGTCGGAACCGTATGAGCATGAGGGCGTCAAGAGATGCATTTCCCTGCCGTAGGAAGCGTTAAATTAAGGCTTAAAATGAAATTGCAGCGGACCCAGGCTGAATTCGCAATTGTTCACTTAAGGCTGAATTGCACTAAATCGAGGGTTAACCCCGCAAGCGAAGGTATAAATAAATATAATATTTGATTAAAATTGTTCCTGTCTTATTTCTAGTCTTCCGATGAACACTTTAATGTTTTTCTATACGCTTAGGTATATTATGTAAAAATGAATTCTCCAGGCGTGTGGAATACAAATTTTGGCCGAAATCTGACTCAAAATTATGATTTGATTATGATTCTTTTATAGTCTTCGTACCTATTTGAACCTGTGTAAACACATATATCACGGTTTACGGGGACCCCCTATAAGAATCGATTCTTTTGCGTATGTTCTACGGAGGAGATATCGATTAAGCGCGATTTACAAGCTAAGTAACGTAAAAATTAGAAAACCCGCCATTTGGCGACTCTCTAAAAGATATAGCCATATTGGGTATTTTGTTTAAACGCATTTTCTTAGGTTTGGTAGTTGATTTTGGAAATTTTGATGTTTTCGGAAGATTATTTTCAAGTGATTGTTAGCTTAAATGTTGACCTTTTTTCTTGATGCAGCAGAAGTTTGTTACAAACCCGTGCATTTGCCGAAACAAAACTTTGAAAACGGGATTTTTGAACACGAAAAAGTGGTTGGTTTTTGATGTTTTGTTTTGTTTTTTTTTGTTTTTTTATAGAAATACAATCTATCTGTTTTATCCGCCTTTTACCGAAGTACAGTCAGCGAATTATATAATGGCAGTTAACTCCTTGGATTGTGGCTTTAGTACACTGAACAAATTATAAGGGTAAACTTTACCCTTGGATGGTTCATTAGTAAAGATAGTGTTGCGATTTGGGTTGGACGTACTCCGTTTAATCACCAAAAGTAAAAATACTTCATGCCTATTAACAAAGTTTTATATTTCGTTTTGCTTTTTACAATGTTCTTTTTTTCTCTTTCAATTCTTACTGCATTTTTTTTCAACATCAGATTTTCTGGGGGGGGGGACTGGCCCCCATGACCCCATAGTTGCTACGCCCATGGCATGGCGGTTAAATATTACAGGGTTTTACTGCATTATTTACAGTCACGCGGTTAATATTCTTATTCGGGTGGTTGATACTCACAGTTTGATGATTATTTTTAACCATCCCGATCGCTACACAATTTAGGAGAGTAAAATGTACACTTCCACCTTTTTAATCGTCTAGACTACCTAATGCACAATCTCAGGACTCAATTCACAACTGACATTATTTAATTCGTAGACTTAACTCAATCAATTCCGTTGAGTTGAGTGATGAGTTAACGTGGGATCATATTCACATTAACAATGGTTACAAATCGAACTTTTATATTAAATATTACGCATTGAAATGAGCTCGCTCCGCATTGGAATCGTGGATGATGGATCGGTTGGATCGCGTATACATATAAGTGCTGAATAAAACCTCCTCCAGATTTCAAAATGTCAACCACTCCTCGACTTATTGTACCTTGACTTATTGTACCTTTCCGTCTTGGGTATCACTAATCCAGATTCACTGAAAAGGCCACGTTAAATTACGGAGCATTTAGCATTTAGAAGCACGCGGGCTTTTCGCGAGGAGGACAAAATATATACAGATCCAGACCTCCCCCCCCGCCTACCCCTCCGTCCTCGCGCCATATATCAACACCTATAACTCGTAAGCATCGGTTACACCCAAAGATTCCAATATCCATCGCTAAAAATGCATTCGCGCGAGTATTTTGTTTTTCTCTCCCCAGTCGGTCATTCAAACACAATGTGTTAGGAAAGGATATAGACGAGGGGGCCATCACGTGACTTAAGTCTCAACTTCTATCCTTTTCTTACTCACGCAGTCAAATGGGAGGGGGAGAGAGAGAGAGAAAGAGAGAAAGAGAGTGGGGAGAGATGGAGAGAGAGAGAGAGAGAGAAAGAGAGAGAGAGAGAGAGAGAGAGAGAGAGAGAGAGAGAGAGGAGAGAGTGGGGAGAGATGGAGAGAGAGAGAGAGAGAGAGAAAGAGAGAGAGAGAGAGAGAGAGAGAGAGAGAGGAGAGAGTGGGGAGAGATGGAGAGAGAGAGAGAGAGAGAGAGAGAAAGAGAGAGAGAAAGAGAGAAAGAGAGAGAGAGAGAGAGAGAGAGAGAGAGAGAGAGAGAAAGAGAGAGAAAGAGAGAGAAAGAGAGAGAGAGAGAGAGAGAGAGAGAGAGAGTGAGAGAGAGAGAGAGAGAGAGAGAAAGAGAGAGAGAGAGAGAGAGAGAGAGAGGAGAGAGTGGGGAGAGATGGAGAGAGAGAGAGAGAGAGAGAGAGAAAGAGAGAGAAAGAGAGAAAGAGAGAGAAAGAGAGAGAGAGAGAGAGAGAGAGAGAGAGAGAGAGAGAGAGAGAGAGAGAGAGAGAGAGAGACAAATCGCTGAATCCACCTATGATGTCTATCCGCAATCTAATCATAGTCATATTTATGAATGGAATAAATTACAAGATCCTCCAACCTACGCTACGCTGCGTGTGTACTCTGTATATTGTATGTGTCTCGAGCTATGCGCGAAAGAGAGAAGTGTCTCTGAAAACTCAAGTCAGTTTGAAATTCAGTGATAAATAGCGACGGCCGGCTATTGGGTGGAGTTTATCATTGGAGAAAATATGTTCCGGTTATAATATTCACAGTCGGTGCTATCATTTATGAACTACTTGCATTTCTGACTGTTAACATCACACGTGCAGTGTGCACGCTGCCTTAGCTTGTGTTATTATGAATGAAAGTGCGTAGGTTTTTCTCCTATTCCACACCTCGATATTATACTTTTTTATCCCCCTCCCCCCTCTCTCTCTCTCTCTCTCGCTCTCTCTCCCTCTCTCCTTCCCTCATTCCCTCCTTCTCACAGCCACTCGGTTTTCAGGTCTCTTTTACGTCGCCCCCCCCCCTCTCTCTCACTCCTTTGAGACTCCTTTTCTTGCATCGAATGCGCAATTGAAAATATAAATAAATAAAGGGAGGTGAAGAAAAGAGAGCGTATAGATTGAAGTTATTCAACATTCTGACTGAGACTTCAAATTAAAAAAGGAAAAATCCACACTCAATGATACTTCATCTGCGTTTCCTCCGCATAGTTGTCTGATTCAAAGTAAAAATTCGTCCGACTTCAGCTTCCTTCCAATCGTGGAGAGGCGAGCTTTTCTTTCAATCCATCCGGCAACGTTGATTTCTTCTGGAGTAACTTCCACGCATTCACCCTTTCGACTCCATCCTCACCTCTATTTAACTTTCGCTGTTCGAAGTGTGCATAGGGTAATTCAGAAGTAATGCACTTTTCACTAAGTCAGATGTTTAATCATATACGAGTATGGTGCGCGCAAGTAACGGCTATTCGCAACGCACTTCCTATGCTTCCACACGAGACATTAAAATGTCCTGGATTTTTTTTTCTCTCTCTATACCCATTTGAACGCCTACACGGAAAAAAAAGATTGGTGAAAATAACCAAACAGATACCTGATTTTGGCACCTGCTAGATGTTATGGTAAACTTAACCAGAAGTATGGTACATTTACCGATACTTTGAGTAAATTCGACATGCAATCAGGTAACGTCACCTAGCACTTAGTCAAAACATAGTATACTTCTGGTTAACATTACCATAACATCTAGCAGGTGCCAAAATCAGGTATCCGTATGGTTATTTTCACCGTAGTTTTTTTTTCCGTGTTTGTTAGTAAGACCAGAGATAGGGCGTAAAGTCACGCGATGAAGGGAGGAAGGGTAATTAGAGGGATGAGTTTTTCAATCCAATGTGTTGAAACTCATGCTGCTTCCCAATAATTTGCGCCCCCACACCCCACCTAAGACACTAGTTAAGTGAAAATTGTTTTAGTGCTGATTAAGTTGACAAAAGTTGAATTCTTTAAGAATCTGCAACTCAAAAGGAGGTTGGTCAAATGAATTTATTCTAATTTTTCGCTCGTTTTTTTTTCCCTAGAAAAAACTATGATTTTTCAGCTAAGAAAAAGTTGGACGGAAATTTTCAAACATGCCCAGAACAATTTGAACTGTGAAGCAACCGTTTTACAGATTTTAATTCCAATATAGACCACTGAAATTGCGAATTTGTGATAGTTTTAATCATGTTACTGGATTTTCTCCGACTGAATCAGGAACCGAAAACGAGAAAAGGGAAACTTACTTTTCAAACGACCCTCGTACATCTTCAATTCACGTTTGATTCGGTTCGATTCAAAGTCTACAGCCATTGCGTCGAAATTTGATCAAATTTTAATCCGCCCAGATGCAGTGTGAAATGAGCATGGGATGGATCGTATTATCGCGGTTGTCATGCCAACAACAGACGGATGAAAGGCCTGAATTGGAGCTCGCGAGTCGCGAGACAACGTCGAACGAGGAGAGCGCGCGACGCGACGCGACGCGACGTCTCCTGTCGAAACCACGAGCCAAGTCCCGCCCGAATCGAAACTCGAAAGCCAGAAACCCACGCGGAGAAAAAGCTAAATTAGCGGAAAATTAAGTCTTGCGTGCTGGAAAAGCTGCGCTT
The DNA here is from genome assembly GCA_011764245.1 of Trialeurodes vaporariorum. NCBI lineage: Eukaryota > Metazoa > Arthropoda > Insecta > Hemiptera > Aleyrodidae > Trialeurodes > Trialeurodes vaporariorum. The sequence goes on from VMOF01000002.1 coordinate 79,352,994, forward strand.
TGCACCACGTAAGAAACGAGGTTTCCTGGAAGAGGGGATTGCGCGGAAAGGGGAATCTGATTGTGTAAGCGGGGTGGGAAAGGGACGGATGGAGCAGGGAAGGGCAGGGATGTATTAGCTTTTAAAAAAAATTACGGGGGGACGGCAATAGAGACGGTGAGTGAGATTGTGGGAGTGGAGAAGCGGCAGGAGAGAGAGAGAGAGAGAGAGAAGAGAGAGAGAGAGAGAGAGGAGAGAGAAGAGAGAGAGAGAGGAGAGAGAGAGAGAGTGAGAAAGAGAGAGAGAGGGGGGGAGAGAAAGAGAGAAAGAGGAGAGAAAGAGAGAGAGAGAAAGAGAGAGAGAGAGAGAAAGAGAAAGAGAGAAAGAGAGAGAAAGAGAGAGAAAGAGAGAGAAAGAGAGAGAAAGAGAGAGAAAGAGAGAGAGAGAGAGAGAGAGAGAGAGAGAGAGAGAGAGAGAGAGAGAGAAAGATAGAGAAAGAGAGAGAAAGAGAGAGAGAGAAAGAGAGAGAGAGAGAGAGAGAGAGAGAGAGAGAGAGAGAGAGAGAGAGAGAGAGAGAGAGATAGAGAGAGAGAAGAGAGGGGGAGAGAAAGAGAGAAAGAGAGAGAAGGAGAGAAAGAGGAGAAAGAGAGAGAGAGAGAGAGAGAGAGCGAGAGAGAGAGAGAAAGGAGGAGAAAGAGAGAGAAAAGAGAGAGAGAAAGAGAGAGAGAGAGAGAGAGAGAGAGAGAGAGATAGAGAGAGAGGGGGGGGAGAGAAAGAGAGAAAGAGAGAGAAAGAGAGAGAGAGAAAGAGAGAGAGAGAGAGAGAGAAAGAAAGAGAGAAAGAGAGAGAAAGAGAGAGAAAGAGAGAGAAAGAGAGAGAAAGAGAGAGAAAGAGAGAGAAAGAGAGAGAAAGAGAGAGAGGAGAGAGAGAGAGAGAGAGAGAGAGAGAGAGAGAGAGAGAGAGAGAGAGAGAGATCGGGAAAGGAAGTATGGGAAGGGGGGGACCGAAAGCAAATGGAATCAGGGTTACAAATTACTGGCGATGAATTATTTCCCTAATCAAAAGCTGGATGTCGCTTTTCCTGTCGCTCTTGTTTGCTCTATTGGCTACGGAGCGGCGTGTGCTTTTGCTTGCTCAGTCACTAAAACAAACGAACGCCGTCAATGTTTGACGACAGCCGGCCCGCCTGCCTCGGAGTAGGAATTAGCTCTCGTAAAGCGATTTTCTGGTTAAGCTAATGGTATATGTCTATTTTCAATTCATTTCGACAGTGGTTATTTGCCAAGTTCTTGCTTTTAGCAGGTGCAAAAGAGATAGAAAATACAGAGTGTGGACTGATCCAATGATGACGTCACAGACGGGATTTCACGAGGAAGACTCGTCAAGCGGAGGAGAGCGTTTGAGTTGGTTTCAGATAGCTTTTTGATGGATTAACGTGTAAAAGCTACTCTCGTCTCTCAGTGCTTGCAGATTGGCCAATCATCTAAATATATAGGTCATTAGTGTTGAATGAATAACATCAGGTAAGTGTTGAATATTCATAAGTTGTATTTTGTATCAATTTCACAGAGGATAAAACTATACAAATACGTTATTCAAAATTGTTATCGCAGGCTTTTTGTAACCTTTTTCATCCATTTTAATGGTTTTCATTAGCAACATAAAAGTTTCGCCGTCATATGAGCAAGATTATCGGAAAAAAACACGAGATTTTTGCAAAGGCAGTAATGAATTTTACACAAAAAATACACGTTCAGGGTTTTCAAGTGCCATTTTATTGCTAAACCTTTCGTCACGAGTATTTAAAAACTAAATTTTATTACCATACTTGGACAAATCGTAAGTGAGCGGGGAAGCATTTTCAGGCCCGTTTTTAAATGGGGGAAATTCACATTTTCAGCTCAAAAGTTAGCCATTTATGGTCTGTAACCTTGACTAGAACATCGCCGAGAGTTATAGCGTAGAAAGGGCTACAGCCCACTTGGAAAATATTACAGGAAGCTGCTAAAACTGCATTGCTTTCTCATTTAACTCCAATAAAACCGCATAGGTACTTTAACATGCATTTATTTCCTTCGTTTTTTCGTGTTTCCATAACATATTTTAGCATTTGGGCAATTTATAACGTGGGGTGTATAGAAAAATTCAAACAGAAAGCTGACGCAGTTTTGCCCGAGGCATGGGGTTTCAGGGCGTCTAGCAATTTGAAACTTTCAAAAAGCCCTAATTTTTCTCTGATTTTTCCTATGCTTTTCTATTTTTCCATGATATTATAAGGTTATCTCGCTGTAAACACTTGGACATATTCGATGACTTCTACTTATCAAGTTGAACATTTTAGAGGAAATCAATTAATGTATTGATTTGGTTCCCAAGTTTCGGATTCGAATTCCCAAATGAAATTGGTTTAAACTCATTTTGTTATAATTGCATGTTTCCCCTAATGGAATCGAATTCTCAGAAACCTTCAGGAAGTCCAGGTTTTCCCTGATGTTAGAAACTCTGGTTTCAGTTTCTTTATGCTAAACCACGTCGTGATGCTGTGTAGTGTATACTGCTGCAGCGAAAGTTTTCACGGTACGTTTTTACACTAAGCTCCCGAGGGGGTTGAAAAGATTACAGATCGAGTTCTAGAATTCACCCGGGAATTTATCTGAGGAGAAAAGATTACAGAGTTGTGCGTGTTGCAGTATATCAATGGACACTGAAAATATTGCAATCCATAAGCTATAAACCTCCCCGATGAATTCCATTCAGTGAATTCTAGTACTCTCCCACAACCTGACGTGTATGAGCCCAGGGGTGCAGAATCTTCTTCGCCTCCACAATTTTCACACACACAGAAGACGGTGTCCACAATTTCTTCAGACTTTTTTTTGTGCTTATTTTAACGCGCCAACAAAAATTGTGGCTTAAAACAGCGCTCTCACTCGAAATTTAGCCTGACCTAGCATCAGAGACAAATAGAAACGGAGCACTAAGTTAAAATACATAGGGAAGATTTGAGGCACACTGAATTTTCGGGGATTCAACAAAATAACATGTGAACCAACAGTCAACACCTTGAGATGTCGCATGGTGTTGAATGGTGACATTCGGAAAACACGGGGGGGGGGCTGGAAGTGAAGAGGGGGATGCTCACCATTCAACACCATGCGACGTTGACAGTTGTTTTGTTGAATCCGCGAGAATTCAGAGTGCCTCTGCTGCAGCCAATTAGTGCTCCGTCTCTATTTGTCTCTGCCTAGTATGTAGGACTAACCCAATTGACATTATTTCGTTGGTCGAAGTATTAAAAAAAAAAAAAAAAAAAAAAAAAAAAAAAACTAATTTTCTTCCAGGCAGTGTCCACAATTTTCACGCGATCGTACGATCGCGTGATCGAGGATTTTCTGCGCCCCTGTATGAGTCTTGGATAGAAGGATCCAGATTCTTACGTCTTCATGAATTCACGGAAGATGATGAATGGTTCTGTCAAAAACTGACGTCTGGAGTACGGTCTTCAGGACACAACACAAGTCAATGGTCAGGACAGGGGAAACGTCAATCCGAGAATCCGAGAAGGATATACACAGGGAAATCTCAGATCTCACAAAAAGCGACGCAGAGAAATATAAGCACCCAACGCAACGACGCGACGCGGCGCGACGGTGGGCAAAAAAGAAAATATCATACAGTTTACCGAAGGGGTTACGACGAAACCCCTTACGTAACCGTTACGTCAAAACAACCCTGTCGACAACTCCCATGATTTATGATCTTTCATTCTCTTCTTTTCGGGACTCCTTTTTTCCCCCTCCACCCCTCTCGCCCGTACCTCTCCTCCGCCGAGACTCTTTGCCAGACATTCTGACGCCCGAAGAGGTAGGCAACCTTCCCATGCACAGGACTCCGGAAACGTTTTTCGGACGAGGGTTTTGACGTGAACGTAACCTTGAATTCATTAATCAACCGGAATGCGGTGGCATTTTTCCAAATGCGAGTCGAGTGCGAGGCAGAACGATGGGAGAGGTTGCCGGGTCAACGAAAGCGACGGCTCTTGATGAATTTCGATGTAATCGATATATCCTCCATAAAAACCTGTGAAAAATAATCGATCCTTAAGGGCTTTGATTGAATCTCTAAATAATCGATACTTTCGCATGGGTTCAGATAAGAAAAACCAGTGGTGGCTTCTGAATGCGACGTATTGATAACTCATCCATATAAACATATGAATAATGATCGATCCTTGGGGGTTCAATAGTGTATTATTGAACAGACTCAACTGGGAAAAATCGATGACCGATTATCAACACACCGCGCCATTTTAAATAAATAAAAAATAATAATTGAAAGAAAACCCCACAATTTTTATACGTACAATATATTTCCAAAGACCTCCAGATTATTGCAGCTCCCTTAAAAAAAATTCTGTAAAGTTCAGAATAATCAGAATAAACTTCATAAAATTGCAAGGGGGGGGGAGAGAGAAAAATTACAAAAATTACTTTCTTTTGACCTTTCCAGTCACCAATTGTGAAATAGAAGCTTCGTGGCTCTTAGTCCTATGCTGGTGAATCAAATAACTTTTTCTCACATAATTTCATGTGCGTGTAATTTTTTTCGAAATTCCATAAGACTCCATGTTAAGCGTATCCCTTTACAAGGTCAATACCGACCGCAAGAGTTAAATTTGCGAAACAAATAATGGAAATTACGTTGAGCCATTTCAAAAAAAAACTCAACCTCAAAAAATGTTAGTCGAACAACTTGCTCTTTCCACCAAGCAGCCACTTCGACCCACATAAATTTTGGCTGTATAATGGGGCAGTTGCAAGGGTCTGAAATATTGTGTTTTTCATACAGAGAATTAAAGTACTTGATGAGCTGAGAACAATGGTGCCTTTGGTTTCTGAAAAAGTCCCATTGTTCCGGCGATGAGATTTTAGCCCAAAATACATTGTTTTAAATGGAAATTCCGTGTAGTGACGTCACTACGCGCATGATTTTTTGCAACAGTACAAGTATGTATCTCCGAAACCGAGACACTTAGGAAAAAACCAAAGGCACAATTGTTCTTAGCGCATCGAATACTATTATTTTCTTTATAAAAAACACAAAATTTCAGACCCTTGCAACTGCCCCATTGTGCACTGGAATTATTGACCCTCTTAACTGCTGCAGAAATACAGCAAAAGTTACCAACAGACCCATTCGTGGATCCACTTCTGCTGCAACGTGGCAATACCGAGGCACAAAGCGTTCGCTGCTTTGGAGGGACTCGGCTCCTCCACGATTGGCTCTCTCACCCTGCAAATCCTTCCTTTTCACCGGTGAGTAGCGACTAGCGCGGCCGCGGCGAGGTGGTGTAACTTGTATAACGGTGATTAATAGAGTATAGACTGTATAGCACCTAAACACTATGCAATATGCGATGCGTGTTTCGAGACAATCCAAGAGATTTATTTTTTTCTCATTATAAAAGCTCGTTCCAGTTGCCCCCTCCTCTCCACCGTCCACCAATCCCCTCTTCCATTTACAAAGGCCTGTTATACTTGCCGCCAGTAGCGCACCGAGAGTTTCTTCATCTCTCTCTTTTCTCCATTAAAAAACGTATGTTAGACAAGGATGGACAAGGGGATAAAACCCCCTCCTTCTGTCCTTTTCCTACTCATACATTCAAATGGGAAATGAAAGAGATGGAAGATATCCTGGTTGCGCCAGTGCTTGCCGCAATTCAGGTTCATACACTCTCATGATCTTCTTTTTTTCTCCTCCAATCTCTGCGACAAAAAATATCTCATTTTAGTAGAGTAAACCCTCCGCCCCACTGCCCTTTCATTCCAATTGGAGTTTATTAGGTCATTTTTTCTTGGCTTTCCCCTCATGCAAACAAAGAGAAAAGAAGACAGTTCGAGAATAATAATTATGCAAAAGTATAATAGCGCAGAAAAATGTTTCACCGCGAGAGTAAGCGCCAAAAGTAAACATTCTGAATGGGTCTGTTGCACACTTCGGCTAGAGCGTTTTCAAGTATCATTTCTTATGTAAAAAGCTGTAAAAATAACAACGGCAGCATCAGAAAACACCAAAATTCATTAATAAACTCACAAATTGCAGGAAACACTAGACACTATTCACCCCTGTATCTTTCCACCAAGTGCACGATATTTCGCGAAATTAGCGCGGCACATTCAAATAAACACGGCCGACTCACGTAGGAGTATTTACCCCAAAAACCTGGCCAAAAATATTTGCGTGTTCTTAAATATTTGAAAATCGATTTTGGTTAATTTTCCAATTTAAGCTCAAAACACCTATTGCACGGTTTATGGTTGGAAAAGGCGTAAAAAATTAAGAATTTTGGCTCAAACCAAAGGTTGATAGCTCATTCTTTTGCCGAGTTATTGACGCTTATTTCATAAAAAAGGCTTGACTTTAACATGTTTTTTTAAAAAAGGGGCAATTTCTTGCAATTTCTGACTGTTGGAGCAGTTGCCTAAAAGGGTCTACTCTAACCCCCTTGTTTTGGTTGTGCCCGGTTTTGCCCGGAACGTATTCAAAATTGGCTTTTTTTAAAAAAATAGAGCCTAAAATTAGAGATTTTTTTCATGTCCATTTTAAATTAAATGTAAAAGGGTCAAAAATGCACGGAAAAAAAAATTGTTGCCACCAAAAAGAAGCACATACCATCTAAAACAACGTCCATAATCGCTGAAATTTTTGGATGCACCAACGCTTGTCGTTGATGGAAAATGTTGACTGATTAGTAACAGCGCTTCGGGCGGTGAACAACCGCAGGTGCGTCGAGCGCTCAGTTCCATGTTGTCCCCTGAACAGTAGATAAACGTAGATGTTCCGACACATCTATTGCGCAATAAAGCGGTTACTTACCTCTCAAAAACCATCAATAGTTTGTTTTTTGGACGACTTTTCAATTTTCCGTTTTTGGCCAGGTTTTCGGGTCAAATACTCCTACGTGCGACTGTTATCACAGCTGACTTCATAAACAAATAAACAGTAAACACTGACGGCGTCTGTTTGAGTTCTTACGTCTCAATATCCTCGATTCCTCACAAAAGGTTGTAAAAGGTACGGAAACCGACATTTGTGTCGGAAAATTATCAAAATGAAACAATAACACACAGGAGTTCCAAATATATTTCCAACTTCAATCATCATCTTTGGAACTCCTGTGTATTATTGTTTCATTTTGATAAGTTTTCGATACAAATATCGGTTTCCGTACCTTTCTTAATCTTTTGTGAGGAATTGAAGATATTGAGACGTAAGAATTCAAACAGACGCCGTCAGTGTTTACTGTTTATTTGTTTATGAAGTCAGCTGTGATAACAGTCGGCCGTGTTTATTTGAATGTGCCGCGCTAATTTGGCGAAAATATCGTGCACGTGGTGGAAAGATACAGGGGTGAATAGTGCCTAGTGTTTTTCGCAATTTGTGAGTTTATTAATGAATTTTCGTGTTTTCTGATGCTGCCATTGTTATTTTTACAGCTTTTTACATAAGAAATGATACTTTAAAACGCTCTAGCCGAAGGATGCAACAGACCCATTCCAAGGAACGTTTGAAAACTATTGTATCGGATACTATCATAGGCAACACTGTACTTACTTCCTCCTTCTTACGCACACAACGAACGACGTTTGCGGCTGCAAATTGACTAAAGGCGCATATTTGAGTTTAGGCCACGTAGCAGCTAACGTGGCCCCTGATTAAACTTGCACGCCTTCAGAATTAGACCTACGATGTTTCGAAAGCGGTTTTTTAAATTCCATCCCGTTTTATTTCTAAAACAATTAACATTCGTGCTTTAAAAATTCAAAACAGGATTGGGTTCAAAAAGAGGGAGTTTTCAGAGAGCGCCTTTTGTTGGCCTCTGTAACAGCAGCCTCCACTGTGCAGGTCGTAGGATTGGTTCCTGGTTATTTTTTTAAACGGCAACTATTCGCACACGCCGGATATGGTGTTGCATAGGTGCGGTTTTGAAGGCGCTCAGAGAAACCTCGATGTCTTCCAACGATACAGATTTAAATTATAAATACGAGCGCTGTGACCAAGCAATTTTTCAACAGCGTCGCGTCTACTCGCGCGTAGACTCGTCTATATATATACAGAAGTTTCAATAATCGCAGCTAATCGATCGTTCGACTCTCGAAGCCAACGAATTAGGCAACCGTGCAAGGAACGATTGCATAAAACCAATGGAATCGATTATTCGAGATGGTCGATTTCTGTAGTTACAAGTAATGAAACGAATCGATAAATCGATTACTACGCAGATAAAACATCTCTAATCGAGTCGTGAGATATTTGAAAAAGTCGCAGGTATAAGTACAACGACGTTTTCACATTTCACTAGAGGAATAGGGGGCAGGGGGAAAGTATTATGCTTCTGTTTGAAAATTTTAAAGTAGATTTTTAGATAGCAAAGAATACGGGAAGGGGTGGATTTTGAGATTATTAAGAATACAAGGGCTTCATCGCGCATTCTAGTCAAAATTTTAGGATCTCTAATGGGAATTCCTAAAGACGTTTATAAGAAGCATATAGGTATAAAACAAAAATCTGTTTCGAACTAATTTTTGGTTTTTAAACAGCATCCTTTATCACGGCTCAGCTGGGTCTGTTGCAACAGTTACAGAGGAGGTCTATTCTAGAGTAAAATCACTAGAACAATAATATATTGCGAGCACTAGAAAGTTTCAATATTTACTCCCAACCTCAATAAATGCGTTTAAGGTGAATCTTCAGCGTTTAGTGCCAATTTCTGCCACCAGAGCGCTACCGTTCGATTAAAGTCGAAGTATACTGGCTGAAAGTAATTTATATTTAAGAAAACGGAGTGTCAGTTACTAGTTAATCATCTGAAGACTGTCTTTGCAAAAAATATCGTCAATAACTTCAAAAATAAGGCTGAAAGTACCAAAAAATGAAATATCGCAAATCGATTCTTGTATCAAAATGCGATATTTAATTTTTTGGTACTTTCAGCCTTATTTTTGAAGTTATTGACGAGATTTTTTGCAGAGACACTCTTCAGATGATTATCTAGTAACTGACACTCCGTTTTCTTAAAAATAAATTACTTTCGGCCTGTAATTCGACTTTAATCGAACGGTAGCGCTCTGGTGGCAGATATCGGCACTAAACGCTGCAGAATCACCTTAAACAAAATTCTAAGAAGGCAATCAAATTTATAATGAGCAGGTCACAATGAGGGAGTCACAGCTAATCCCAACTATCTATGCAAACAAAAAAGATTCGTCGCAGTGATAGCTGCAATAGACGGTTTTAGTGCGAAGTCAACGGTTAGCCAACAACCACAACAATGCACCCATCGGTCGCAATCGGTTGTGGTAAAACTCGCGTAGCGTTCCAAACTATCTCACTCACTCTCCCGTGACCCCCATGTATATCCCAAAGATTACTTATACTCCAGATATGGCACTAGCTAAAATCTTGTTGAGCGCCTTCATTGCTAAAACACATACACTGGCCCACGGTTTGTTTACGTTTCGGCGAGCGAGAGACGCGCGGGCGGGGTGGGCCCACGACCCCCACCCCGCCCACACGTCCCTCGCTCACCGAAACGTAAACAAACCGTGGGCCAGTGTATGTGTTTTAGCTCAGTTTTAGAAATGAAGGCGCTCAACAAAATTTAACACAGGCGAGATAGCTAGTGCCATATCTGGAGTATAAGTAATCTTTGGTATATCCATCTCTTTCTAGTATCGAAATTCGTATACATGGCCTTGTTTTACGACATATTATTATTAAAATCGCATTGAAATGCCTCAAGAAATTCATTTCTACCATAAAATTTCACAAAATAAGTCTCTGTATACGATTTTTGAAATTATAGAGTGAGATGGCAATACACAGGGGTCACGTGAGAGCGAGAGAGACAAACTGGCTTTGTTTGGAACGCTCATCGCCGGCAGTCGCCATTACTAAAACCCTCTATTATAGATGAAACCCTGTGTGACCCGCTCATTTGACCGCCATGTTTAATTTCTCTCGAAACGCCGTTAGTGGGTTTATCAGTGGCCATCTGGCAACAATGCAACTGCTCCATTAAAACTCATTAAATATATCGGATTTTCCTTGTGCACTGTGCACCCCCTGAATTCGATATTTTACATGAATTTGAACGGATAGAATACATTGTTGCCAAATTGCACGCGACGCCAATGGAGTTTATGAGACTTTTTGATGCTTTCAAAGTGATTTTACACAGGAATGGACCCTCCACAATGCGGCGTAGAGAAAGTTCGTAACAGACCCGCTGTTGCAACCGTAACAACTGCATTTCAATACAAATAAATAAAATTAAGCAAGTCTAAGCTCAATGGTAACTTAAAAAAAAGCAGGCAAAAGGATGCAATCAGCAATCAAGCGAGGCAGTATCGTAAGATAAAAACAAACACGCAAATCTAATATATTCCAATGGACTGTCAGTTGGGGAGCGCGGGAGTCGAGGATAATTGCGAAAGATTTTTCGGACAAAGAAACCACCGATAAACTGCGCTATGGGCGGAAGGGTAATTTACAGCCTCGTAAAAGAGGAATATAAAATGTTCGTAAAAAGATGTTGACGGTAAAGCCACTTGACGTTTATGAGGGATAAATTTAACCTGGCTCTTTTGCGAAACACAATTGAGAGTCAAAGGCACTCAAGCTTTCATGCTTGCGCGTCAGGCCAGGTAACTCGCAGAAACAAAGTACCGTGCCGAGACAAGCCGAGCCCCGAGCAGAGCCACACTCTCGCTTTTACCAGACGATAATGGCTCTAAATTGTTTTCTGTACACTCATTGTTGGGACCCCCCCCCCTTTCGCCTTCCTTCCTCTGCTATTATTCATCCGTTATTCATAGAAAAAAATTACCGGTATACATTAAAACAAAAACAAAAACCGCTGAAAAACTGGGGTGTGAGAAAATTGAGAGGCTACCAAGAATATACACCCTTAGAAACTTGATGTTTTATTCCTTTTCTCCTTGTTTGTTTTTTAAACGCGCACGAAAAAAAAAATGAATTCACTACTTCTCAAAAGTTTGCGTCAAACTACACCGACAAAAGGGGGAGAAAAAAATTGTCATCTTTGGGTAAACTGTCGCTAGTTTTTGGGAAATTCAGACTGATTTGGCGTCTGCTAGCAAGTATGGTGAATTTCACCAACATATGGTAAATGCAACGTATACCTTGTGGTATATTCAGGTAATACGTTAGTATTTTTTACCATAATCTAGTAAAATTTATCATATTTGCTGGCAGACTCCAAAATCAGCTATGCAGATGGTAAATTCTACACGTCTTCTTTTTCCGTACAAAAGAAATTAGTATCCTGGTAGAAACTTGCATTCTTTTAAATCTCGGCCAACTTTAAAGAATTTTGCGGCTCTCAGGTTTCGCGAAATTACCTCTTGGAAGCATGCTTTATTAAATCGAAGACTCTTCGGAACATAATGTACAGCTTTATAAAGAACGAAATTGATTGGAAGATTTTCTTCTGCAGGTCATATAGTACTCAGTGGCGTAGCGTGCAATTTGGCAACGTTGCAGTTCGTCCATTGAAACCCTTGTAAAAAGTCAAATGCGAAGGTATTCACCGAACACCCAATAATTCGATTTTTTTTCAAGGGTTTAAATGGACAAACTACAACGTTGTCAAATTACACGCCACGCCACTGATACTACTTAAGCACTCGAGCAGTCGCAGAAGTCCTGCGTCGACAACTTGGCGTAACCCGTATTACACGTATATCCCGCAAAGCGAATCTTCCTCGATTTTAAGAAAACAAGAGAAACACAGGGAAGAGAGAGTGCGTTGTTTTTAAGTGTAATGCGGGTTGCGTGGCATCGTCTCGTCGACTCAAGACTTAAGGGGTGTCTCCACCTGCGAATTTAAAAGCGCGAATAAACTGACTGAGCCAATGAGCTGCCTTGAAGAGTCGATAGGTCGAGTTCGATGTATCGACAACAAAGAAGCTCATTGGCTCAATCAGTTTATTCGCGCTTTTAAATTCGCAGGTGGAGACACCCCTTTATGCATGTGACTGCTTGTTGACAGCTTAGCTTTTCCATTTGAAGCTAAAGAAACTCCTCATTTTGTTAAAAGTGATTCCACCGTGATATGAAGGGTTTTAAGATAAGCTCGGTGATTTAAACAGGGCTGCCATTTTGCGTATAATCAATGCTATTTTTCTATCCACCGATGATTCCACCGGTTAAGGAAAGATTACCCAGTTCAGTTCAGTGTATGACTGTTATGCACGAAAATACTCTGATCTGTATTCTTTCCTTAATCGGTGGAAACTCCGTTGATTAATTAAAATATCCGCAAGTTTTTTAAAGTCATCGACGACTCCACCGGCTGAGAAAAGATTACAGATGCGAGTATTTTAGTTTATTATAGTCATGCACTGAATTGAACTGTGTAATCTTTTCTCAACCGGTGGAATCATCGGTGAATTGAAAAATAGCATTGATTATACGCAAAACGGCAGCCCTGGATTTAAAGGACAATGCATGAAAGAGTTTTTTTGTAATGGTATCATTTTATTTCTATGTCTGCATAGAAATTTTACTGCAGTTTCTGGTGACACATAAGATCTGAGGTAAGGGTCAAGACATTAAGAAAGATGGAAATCCGTGCAAGTTAAATAATGCTGGTCTTACTGATATTTGCGGAAAAAGTCGAAAAACAAATTCGAAAATGATTCCATACCTGGAACAGATAAAAACAAAATATTATTACAAAGAGAAGTTAACAGACGTTACATTACATGAACATGGATATGAAAATTAAAGTGAAAATTGAAAATCAGAAATTTTTCAACGGTAAGTACAATTATTACGGACCAGAAACTCAAATAAACTTTTTAACAGGTCTAGCAGCATAGTGTTACCTTGAGTCATTAAATCCATTGAAACTACCACACCGGCAATTTTCCTTGCAAGTTCAAAACCATAAAACTCCTTAATTTTGGGAAAAATATGAATCCGTTATTATTTTTTCTTTCTTTGAATCTTTCATCCCCCATTAAATGTTTTGTCCATTGTCCATTGTCCTTTGTCAATTTGAGTGAAATGGAAAGGTAGAAAGATTCGGAAACGCGTACGGTGTTTTCACCTTCTATTGCTTTAAAATTGAGAACAAATCTCGGGCTTCAAATTTTCCTCGTGCCACTGACAGCTCGGTGTCAGCAATTCCATTAATTCACTTGCATCGGTCGTCTTCTACCAAACAGCTGAAAAATCCACGTAGGTTTTGAACATTTCGAATGGAAAGGATCGACACTTTAATTAAGAAAAATTACATACTGAAGGAGTATTCTTGCGAAAAATCATCTCGTTACACTTTAAAATAACCGTAAAACTGCACCAAATAAACGTATCACAGATCAATGTACTATGAATACTCTTTTCCACTTACAAGGGGAGGCTCAGAAGTCGCCGCCTCCGATTTTGAAAACAATTGCACGAAAATGTTGCTAAAGTCTAACTATTAGACCCGTGTTTCCCACTTTTTGCCAATGGACCTTCCTAAAGCGTCAGGAATTTTTTGAAAGTTGCCGAAATTCACGTAAATATTCGAAACGCTCTCCGCCGGGGTTTTTATGTGAATTTCGGCAACTTTCAAGAAATTCCTAACGCTTTAGTAAGGCCCATTGGCAAAAAGTGAAAAACACGGGTCTAATAGTTTTACTTTAGCTACATTTTCGTGCAATTGTTTTCAAAATCGGGGGCGGCGACTTCTGAGCCTCCCCTTGTTAGTTTTACTAAGCTCTTAGGATGTAACAAGATAAATTTTCGCAGAAACACTCCGTTAGGCTGATTTCGAACTTTTGAATGACATAACACACACTGAAAAAAAAGTTTAGGTACAACCGAAGTAGATGTTTAAAATAACTTCGCTGAACAAAAGTTTTAGCTCTACCGAAGAAAGTTGCAATTGTACCGAAGCACTACTTCGATAGCAACATCCTTTCGATAGCATCTTCGAGTAACAGCCTTTCTTCTCGCTTATACTATACCGAAGTATAGTGCTTCGGTACATCTGTAACTTTCTCCGGTGAAGCTAAAACTTTTGCTGTGCGAGGCTATTTTAAAAGGCTAGCTGCTTCGGTTATACCTAAGCTTTGTTTTCTCAGTGCAAGATAGCGGGTATTGATTACCCCCATAGCAATACCATCTAAGCATACCGGAACCCGGAGGTTTGAGGTTATGTGATTAGGTTGCCAACTTTTACACAGGCTCTTATAGGAGAAAGAGGAATTTTTGCGGTTTTTTCTAGTTTTTACTAATTTTTCGGCTGTAAAAACCAGATTTACCTAGCCAGGGCAATTCCCTGGATGTTCCAGAGCGCTTTTGTGAAAAACCACTTTTTCCGCAAAATTACACACCGAAATATGAAACAACAAAGGGGGAGCTTTGCTTACTTTGGGTCGATGTGAAAGGGGGGACCCTTTGGTGTTTCGCGTAATTTTGTGAAAAAAGTGTTTTTTCGCGGAAATGCTCTGAAACATCCAGGGAAGTGCCCTGACCAAGTAAATCTGGTTGTTACAGAAGAAAAATTAGTAAAAACTAGAAAAAACTGCAAAAATTCCTCTTTCTTCCATATGAGCCTGTTTAAAAGTTGGCAACCCAATCACATAACCTCAAACCTCCGGGTGCCGGTATGCTTAGATGGTATTGCCCATAGGGTTGATTAAACCCCATAGGTTTGAAGGGCGCCCCGTGACTATGTAAACAAGCATTGGAGTCTTTCGTAGGGGGGGGAAAAAGAGAAAAAAAAGAAAAAAGAAAAAAGGAACGCCCGTTTTGTTTGCAGTCACGTGAGGCCGTTTAGACCGATGGAATCAATCGGTTCGCCCTCGTGTCGTGTCGGGCCAAAGTTCGAAATCAGCCTACTAGCGTGTAAGTTTCCTTAAATAAGTTACAACCCAATTTTTTCGAAAAGTTCAAAACTTCAGATTTCAGCTGCAGCGTATCGATCAATATTGCGAGCGCAAAATGGCGCGGCGAAGGGTCTGGAATCATGTTTAACAGTAAATAGTTCAAAACATGAAGAGCTACACTCTCCGCGCCTATACTCTCTTTCTGTTCCTATAGTTATCGCCGTGCTTTTTTTTCTCTCCCCCCCTCCCCCCCCCTCCACCCATTCTCCAGGATCATAATCATATTTTTCAAACTTTTCTAATCACGTCCCGACGATAAATTTCTGCATATAATGTCTGGTTGTGAGATCTGCATTTTAGCGCTTTTGCTCGTCGTCGTCGTCGTTGTTTCATTGGCCAGGTTTTATACGTGTAGGGTGTATATACGTTCTATAACTTCCAGATCCTGACTCGGCGAGTCAGTTTCAGCAGTCGTAAAGCTACCCTAACTTTATCTCCGATGCGATGAATTTTCCGCTTACGTTGCCCGTTATTCCCCTTCGCTGCGTCGCGTCGCGTCAGATCGCAGAAGCGAATCCCGAAATTCATTTTCTCTTCCTCTCTCTCTCTCTCACTTCACCCATTTGAACGCACGTGTTAGAAAAAGACAGAGATAAAGAATGACGTCACGTGATCGCCCCTATTTCTGTCTTTTTCTAACGCACGCGTACAAATGGGCGAAGAAGTAAGAGTGAGAGAGAGAGAGAGGGGGGGAGAGGGAAAGACAAATTACGGGTTCCGCATCCGTTGGATCGTTTTCCTAATAGCTTATCCGCATCCCAGCGGACTGGAGTGACCAGCGCAAGAAGTTGGTAGAAACTCCAGCTACGTTGAAATTAGGCGAATAAATTAAAACTGAAAAAACAAGCAAGCAAGCAAACAAACAAACAAAACGGAAAACGCAAATGAAAAGTCCTGGGAGATTATTTACGATTTTATTGTGAACTCCCCGGGCTCTTTCTCTGTCGTACTGGATACGCATGTACACACTTTTTCAATTTTTTTTTTGTACTAGCTGGGACAAAGACGCCTGGCCAGAGTATGCAACACGCAAAGCACCTATAGAGTTGCTGTAGTATCTGTTGCGCGGCGTATTGCATACCCTGACCAAGTCAGGCCTTTGTCGTGTGTTAGAGGACAAAGAGGTTATGTTGTCTTCAGAGCCGAAGAATTATACGAAACGGTATCCGAAGCACTTTCTTTTGTCTTATTTGTCATGCTTACAAAACATACCAGTCATTCTGAGCTTCAAGACTGGGGGTCTGCGTATCAGAGGTTAAATCTGTAAGCCGATTAGAAACGGATTCGCAACCGTCATAGCAGAGACAAATAGAGACCCAGCACACCGTATGCTTCCCGTGTTAGAAAAGTGAAGCACGTTTAGCGGTCACAGTTTTGTTCGGGAGTCACCGGCTGCAACGATAAACATTGCCTACTGTTGAATGGTGAAGCTCAACAAAAGGCTGTGATTGGTCCGCCGTGTCGGAAACGGAAACAGGTTTTGCTTGTCGGATGCAAAACACACGCTCATCAGTCAACAGTATAGGCAATAGTCGGCTGTTGTTCCGATGAGTTCCGACCCAAATTGAGCCAGAAAAGTGGACACCTGTCGCAAGCTTTGTGCTGGGTCTCTATTTGTCTCTGCGTCATAGCAAAAAGAGATTCTAGAGTTGAGGTCAATATATTTTAGATCTGTCCAAATTATTGTAATATCAATTTAACATAAGATAGACAACGGAAATCATTTGAAATGTACTGTGATGCTTCAATAAATTATTTTTTTCTCCGTCCGTGTATATTTCTCTGGAGAGGGAAATTACATTATTTTATTTTCATTTTTGCAACAAAGCAGTCTTACAATTGGTACATCAATATTCTCTGACTGGAATTGTGTAGTACAACTAACTTCAGCATATTGAACTGATTTTTAGACTTGTGTTTTAGTTAGCTCGATATTATTTTTTTTTTTTTATAGTTTGCAGTCTTGGTTTTGGCGTCAAAACTAGTGTTACATGTTTCGATCTTTCATCACCTTCAAGCGATCGCGCATGTAAGTACTTATGCAGTCACTCCTGGCCAGAGACCTATCAGGAATCTACCTTTCTCTCTCACTTTGCTCATAAACAAATGGGTTAGAAAAGGATCGAAGGCGAGGCCATCACGTGACTTCAGCCCCAAACTCCGTCCTTTTCCAACAAACGCTTTTTAATGGGCAGAGAGAGAAGGAAACAGATTCCTGGATACGCAAGCAGTCACCCCCGAGTCCCCAGACCTCTCCTCGGTCTGCCAACACTGCTCTTGAAAGGGTTCGCTCCCAGCTCCAGCACTCATCACTTGAAAATGACGAGAGGAACACTAATATAATTGAGCTTTCTTCCCCCCTTTTTTTTGTCTCTCTTTTGCAGGGTTGCCATAGAGCTTCGTTTTAATGATCTATGTGTTTTAAGTCAAAGTGGAGTATGCGTAAGTGACTTCACGCGGTTCATTTCCCTCTTTCAATTTACCCTCTACTTGAAAATTGTCATAAATTTAACTAGAATTGGTTTAAATTTGAGTCTTAATGTTGTAAAGCGGCTAGCTGGACACAGAAATGTAAAACAACTATTATATCTAACGCAGGCCGGATCATTTGCTTTTACGTTATACAGTGATAGAGCCATTGGAGAACCTCGTTTCATGTTTCAAGTTATCGATTAAAGACGTCAATGGTAAGTCTATGATCACACGTTAAGTAACGATGGACGTCCAACGATATCCATTTTAATGATTGGATTAACATAAATGTAAATGGTCCGCCTGCAGGTCAAAAACTGCAAAGAAGGTTGCCTGAAAACGGAATAATTCATTCAGTTTAACATGTTTATACAGTCAGCTGCTTTTTGGGGGGAAATATTTTGTGTTTACTTAGTGAAAAGCAAGAAATCAATGTACCTACGTCTACTAGCACTCATCTGATGCATCGATTTGTGCATCGACTGGTGACAAAAAAAAGAACATGACTTTCAAGCCCCCCCCCCCCCCCCAGCACCACCAAACTTTGAAGGCCGAAGGCCCAAAATCCACTTCGTTCACGGGAGGTTACATCAGGGATTTGTCTTTCTCTCTCTCCGGCTGTTTGAACGCACGTACTAAAAAGGAAGGATAGGGCTTCAGTCACGCAAAAACCCCTTTCTGCTTTCCTTTTCTAATCCATACATTCAAACGGCCAGAGAGAGAGAGAGAGAGAGAGAGAGAGAGAGAGAGAGAGAGAGAGAGAGAGAGAGAGAAAGGCAAAGTCCTGTATCCACCTATGACTTCACTTCATTTTATTAAGTACCTACGGTAGAAATCCATTATGGTAACTTTCAAGGGACCGACCCGATATACCCGGCACCTGGCTACAGCCGATATTTGTTGTAAGCTAAAAATATATTTGCTCAGGGTTGAACTTTAAAGTTTCATCCGGTTTAATATAATTTCAAAAAGAGGCTCGTCTGCCTTAAATAACTCTTCCAAAACCTTTATCAAGGCAAATCACTGCAATACAATTAAAATTAAGCGGATAGATAAATATTCCTACTCCACAGAATTGTTTTTGCCTACATCATGAATTGAAGGAGCGTAACGATTCGTTCTACTGCAACTGCCCACAGTTCAAATATCTTTCAGCGTTAACACGATGAAATGAAACTGAGCGTAAAGTTTAAAAGTGAACGAATGTGTTCGGCCACAGTATCTGAAGGGTTAAAGTCATGTGAAGAGTAGCTATCACTTAAACCTGACCAAAAGTAGTTGTTGTTGTTGTTTTTTTTGTTGTTGTTTTTTTTTTTTTTTGGTTGTTTTTTTGTTTGTTTTTGTTTTAAATTAAAATAAACAAACGGCAACGTCGACCTCATTCCTTTTTATTCCGACTTCCCTCCCTTTATACTCTTGCTCACGAGAACACCGACTCTTGAGTATAAATGAGATGTTAAAGGAGGGAAAAAAATGACGGGAGGTTGAGGGAGGACAGGGAGGTATTTATAATTTGTTCCTGTTTTATGTCAGAGCGTCCTGCTCCATTACTTTACAACCCTCTGAGATTTCTCTCGGCGCCAATCAACTCCATATTTTTCAGCTTTAAAGCCCCCCCAACAATTATTACCGGACGCGGGATGAAATTGGACCAAGCTAGGTATAGTACGCTACGAGTACGTGCTCTGCTTCTAATCACGAGGTTGCCTCCAGCGCTGCTGCTGCAGTTCGACAAAAATGCTGACTTTTAAATTTTGAAACTTCTCGAAAGTTGTTTCCACGTAGCTCATAACTTCAGCCAATGAGAGAGCAGAAAATGGTGATACGTTCAGTGTTGCTGAATTTCGCGGGAAATTTAAAAATTTTACACTGAGTTACAAAAGATAATGCGCATGTTCATAAATACGGCCAGCAGCCCAAGCATGCGATTCTAAGCAAATTTACTTTCGGTGAGCCCGGGCAGCGGTGGGTGAAGAAACTGTCCTGAAGAATCGATTGTTGTCCCCCCCCCCTCATTTGAAAAAAAAAAAAGTATCTATTATTAACCCCCCGAGGAAATTTTATTTTTCATTGATTTATATACGTAAAAAATATATCGATAAATCACAATTCTCGAGCCATCCGAAGTCCATGTAAAATTGTAAAAAGGTCAGTCCGATCGCGATACGTAGTCTTTTTGACCAGATCGGGGAAACCGTGTTATTCAAATGAAGGTTGATTTTCCGATTTAAAGCCAAGGTCTTTTTAAACAGGCTATTCCGCGACAGTGCTGTAGTCTTTTGCTCCGTTGTCATAGCGACAACAAGATATCGCCTAATCGGGAAATCAGCCCTCCCATTTGAATAAACAGAAGCTTTCCCGATTTGGTTACAAATACCGCCGCGCTATCGAACTGAACTGTTTACATGGAGCTTCGAGCCACCACGGTGAAAGACCACCACCATTAGTTTAGGATGTTATGTTCCCATGTATACTACAGCGAATTCCGGTCACAGTAGTTTGAAATCAGTTGGAAGGGAGTTCGGAGCGTGGACCTAAAGGCGTGTTAGTGTGTGAGTGTGTCGAGGAGAGATCTGAAACCATAGATAATATGTACCAGATCAGGCACTATCTATCTCGCCTTTGTTAAAATTGCGTGTGGACTTTTTTCTTCGGGGTATCAACAAAACATCGTACATTTTCACCATACGTTGGCTGATGAGCAAAGAAGTCGAGATCAATAGGGAGGCAACGCATCGTAGTCTTGTTGTTGGTCACCAGTCAACGTACGCCGCTGTTGAGTCTCCGTTAAAAAGAAGTTAGCCACATCTTGATCGGCTAATGCGCGATCTCTAGTATGTATTGTCTCTGTCTAAAACTCTGCAGATGTCTTTAACTTCGATTCGTGATGTGAAAATGTGCACGAAGGACATCTGGAAGGGTTAGTTCACTGTGAAAGTTCGGAAATGTTGAGATTTTGTAGCTAGTGATAAGTAATGACCTCTCATTCTTTCCTCTTTCCCCCTTTCCTGTGTTCTTGCTTCGGTGCGGGGGAGGGGGGGTCGCCTCTTTCTCCTCGGTCTCCTGGCTGCGAGCGGCGCGGCGCCTCTACCAGCATCGGCAATTTAAATCATGTGTTTGTCATCATTTTATGAGGATTTTAACGTTAGGCTTCAAGGAAAACCTTGGCCGAAATTTTGAGCATGCAAATCCACTGTGAACTTGATAACAGTCTGAAGATTGCCATCGCTCAAACTAATCCCAGCAACAAGTTTACAGCTGGTCAAGATTCACATCTGCGAACGCTCAGGTTTTAGTTTGCGTGCGGGGAATCGCAAAGAGCACCGCTCTAGTTTTAATGAATGCGTCTTCGCAATGAATGTCAGTGAATGAGGGCAATGGTTTATGACCACCACAACTCGCAAACATCTTTGCTACTTTCCCGAAAATCATACGCAGTCGAGAGGGTCATGTCAGTGGCTTAAGCGGCCCAATCTGGCAACGCAGCACTTTTCTTTAAACCCTTGTAATATCTCGAATTCGGAAGTGTTCTTCAAACAGCCAGTAGTTCATGGGTATAATATTTCATGGGTTTCAATGTGATAGTCCTGTCCTAGAGAGGCACATGGGACTCTTAAAAAAACAACTACAGCAACATTGAAAGAAAGAAAGAAAAAAAAAAAAAAAAAAAAAAAATACAAACAGTTTTCTTCATCACAATGGAGCTGTTGCAAACTTTTGCTACAGGCTTATTAATAGTTGAAAATGGGGAAATACCCAGTAAAAATAACGATTAGCGCACTAAAAAATCACGAAATCCACTCCTAAACTCACAAAATGCTTTTAAACGCGAGACCGTAATGGCGGCCAGTCTTATGGCAACTGTATGCTTCTTCTTCTTCTTGTGTGGTGTTGCGAGAACACCTCGTGTAGATGGCGCTGATTGAAGATAGGGAGCCCCGATGAAAACCGCGGCCCCGGCCGCCATTACGGTCTCGCGTTTAAAAGCATTTTGTGAGTTTAGGAGTGGATTTTGTGATTTTTTAGTGTGCTAATCGTTATTTTTACAGGGTATTATCCCATATTCAACTATTAATAAGCCTGTAGCAAAAGTTTCCAACAGCTCCATTTCACGGAATAACACTTTAAAATCAGGTTTTACCAGCACGAGTCACTTTCTGCTTCATCCGCTCATTCACTGAATAACAATTCCTGAATTGCAATTTACATGACTGAATTAATTGAAATTGTTACTTCAAACAGAAATTTCAAGTAGGTTTCGATTGAAGCAATGTTCGCCACAGAAGGCGACTGTTGGCTGTTGTTTCGTTGAGCCCCTGATCAGAAATGAACCCATCTTACTAGCCTCATTTTTATAACGCGGGAAGCATAGCATGTGCATGCTGCGGGTCTCTATTTGTCTCTGTCTGTATAAGTTTTAATCTACCTCGAGTTGTACGTGTGAATTTAAAGGAGCAATTATTTACACCAAGGAATGTATCCCGAGGGAAAAATTGGAAGAGACCTACACATAAGAACAGGGCCCGGAATAAGTGGAATGAAGAAGAGTCGGTTGGGGGCAACGAAGGAGTGTAATAGGGATAAACAAACTTATTTGAAGGATGAAAAGAAACGGGAAACTTGAGTTCGGCGTAACTGCTCCATATTTTTCTTTGAATTGTGAAATCGAGAGCTCAATGATGCGAGGGTTGTATCATTAACAACACTGGGGTGGTTTTTGCGCTGGATCGATGCACCGACCTCCAGCTCCGTTTCATTTCACGCTGAAGTGAAACGCAAACGCAAAACGCAAAACGCAAAACGCTCGTGTTCCTATTCGCTCGCGCCACGCAACGCAACGCAAGGCATCCTCTTAAACGGAGGTCATGCAAAATTATTTTCACCGTTATCGTATCCTATTCCTCTGTAAATCGTCAAATAAACATGATATGATCGTTTACGCTGATGCGGTTCCTGTTTCTTCCTCCTTTCCTTTGGCAAATCACCCTCTTTGATCCTCGTTTTCGGAGGAGAAAAAAAAAAGAAAAAAAGAACACACTCCAGTATTCTAAACCTTTTTTTCCCGACTAAGATGGTTTTCTACAGCTTCGATGATAGTCTTCGACACGTTTTCATAACCCTACCCGTCTTCCTCTCTTTCTATTTTTCTCCTGATTTCTCCCTCTTTTTCTTATTTTTATTTTATTTTTTTCCCTTCCCATTTGCGCAATTTCGGAGCAGCAACTTGGGGAAGGAAATTCTCGATGCGACAAAAATATTTTCCATTTAACAATTCGCTGTCATGATCTCCCATCAAAATCGCAAGTGGAATGGGGCAGTTGCAAGAGTCAAAAATTGTGCCTATGTAAAATTTGGTTTATTTACAAGCCTAATATCTTCGAATTTTTCGAAAAATATTTAATATAAATATTAATAAATCAAAATATTGATATAAATCGTTATTAAATTTGATTCGTGTTTTTTTTTTTTTTTTTTTTTTTTTTTTTTTTTTTTTTTTAAACCATTCCAGTTGTGATTTTGTGAAGGTTCGAGTGAAGTGGGAATAAAGTAATTTTTCCTCTCAAATCAATTTAAAATAATCGATTTTTTGGGAAGACGTCTGCTTTCACTAGGATCAATTTCTTTCACGGGATGAAATGGCTAAACAGCATCGTTGCCAACTTACACGCGCCGCGCCGTGACGGACCTCGGACGTCACTGTACTATTCCTCTGCTTTTCCACTGTTCTTTGCGCATTCAATAGCTCACTTTTGACTGTTGATATGAAGTCGTATAAAAATCGGAAATGAACGGGTAACTACAGTTTCATGAAGTCCATCGAAGAGTTCCGTGTTTATTGTTGAATGTTATTTGGTTTTTGTTTATTTTTGTTTTGTTTTTTATCTCTTTTTCCGTCTCCTCGAACGTGTTTCACTCGCGTTACGAGGCAGTAAAACTAATTGTAAGTTTTACTACCTTTCAAGACGGATTTCAAATTAAGCATCAGTACTGCAGAAAGCCAAACTCCAGTTTATGAGGCTTAAATGCCTCAAGAAAAGGCGGATGTACCTCGGAACTTCGCTCGAATTTCTTTCTAAGCTTTGCGTATTGTGAGAATTTTAAAGTCGCTTCGTCTTGAAATGTCTAATTAAATTCCAAACTTTTCTTTCTCTTTTGTTCTCTTTATTCTTTGACTATTTCTTTCCTTGTTTCTTTCTCACTTTTACATTTGTGATAATATTCACTAAATTAAAGCTGTGCTAATTTCGATGAATGCACAAACCCAATGACGCACCCGTATTGCGTTGATTGCAGCTGCTATTGATCGATATTTACGAATAAATGTGTTTACAAATGTAGGTGTAGGCCCCTTCTTTGTACATTACTTGTATTGTTTCATTCGTCGAAAATCCTCTGAAGGACTCTGATTAATTTCAGATTTTCCCTGCTGATTGATCGATTCGAATTATTTCGAAAGTACGGACGATCGTAAATGTTCATGTAAATCCCCTCGTATTTCTTGTTACGAAAGTTGTAACATTTTTCGAAAATATGTCTCTTCCATTTTCCTAGTATAACCAGATCTGAAATAAGTTTAAGGAGTTCAATAATAACTGTTTTCGCAATTATTGGTTGTTTAATGTTTAACTTCGTTTCCGTCAAAGTCTCGGATTATGCGTTCGTCTATACTGCATATACATTATTATATTACAGCAGGCAGATTTTGAACTTGCAGCCGACAGTGGGTCTGTTGCAAACTTTTGCTACATATAGTTATGGCGAGTTATTCCCTTGTAAAATCACTTGGAAATAACGATGAGAGAATTAGACAATTCCAAAGACTCACAAATTCAATAAATCATCGGCGTAGCTTGCAATTTGGCAACGTTGTATTGTTCGATACTTAGTTCGATCTTTTTAATGGGTTTACGTGAAGGAATTGCAACGTTGCCAAATTGCACGCTACGCCACTGCTATAGTAAATGCGTTCAACAAAATGGGTCTGTTGCAAACTTTTGCTACAGCGCTATAGAGTGTGCAATCGAATGTAAAATCGCCTGAAAAGTCCAATGATGGCATCAGAAAGCAATGAAATGCAACGATAAACTTACAAAATGCGTTTAATGAAATCCAAGATGGCGGCAAAATATCGAGCAATCTGTATGCATGCACCACGAACATCCAAGGATAGCCAACCTCACAATATCCATCACAACCAATCACAACGTAAATAAACACATAACCTCTACCTGCAGTGAGGTTGTCAAAGTTGGCAATCCTTGGATGATCACGGTGCATACGTTCAGATTCCTCAATATTTTGCCGCCATCTTGGATTTCGATAAACGCCTCTTGTGAGTTTATTATTGTATTTATTGACTTTATGATGCCACCAATGGACTTTTCAGGCGATTTTACATAGGAGTAAACACTTTTTATCGCTGTAGCAAAAGTTTGCAACAGACCCATTACGAGATGACAGTCGAATGAGGGGGTGAAAAAGGAAGTTTCGTCCATTAATTTTGTGGAACGCGTGTATTGAGTTTTCGAGTCAAATTTGGAATTTTCGGATGCTCCAATTGGTATTTTCAAGTGATTTTACTCACAAATTGACAGCCCATAACACTGTAACAAAAGTTTGCAGCAGAGCAGACCTATGGACCAGAGATAACGAGAATCGATTAATCTCTTTAATCGAAACGGCGTCAAGATACCCTAAAAACAAGACATACTGTCTACTTTTTATGAACGATAGTGTCTAGTTACATGGGTGCCCGCAGCGGGGGGCAAGAGGGGGCACCCCCCCCCCCCTGCAATTCAAAAAAGTTAAAATTTCACGGTAAAAAATGAAAGAAAAAAAGAAACTGCAGTGTTAATCAAAGGAGTAATAGTTAACAAACTTCATTGTTTGTTTATTTTGTAATTTTAACTCATTGTTTGCAAGGAATAGTAGAATTGAACATTTTTCTAGGTATCATTTTCGTCTGCTGTCCCTTTATCCATTATATGAAACACGTCAAAATTATTACTATTCTTTAATACACCTACTATGACTGAGTAAATTTACACCATTTGGATGAAAAATAAAAGTTTTCCCTTTACTTCCCTCCCCCCCGGGGGGGGGGGGGGGGGTTCCTCCTAGACCTTACATTGAGGTTCAACATTTTTGCCCCCCCCCCCTTGGAAATTTTTCTGCGGGCGCCCATGTCTAGTTATGTTTATATACGTGATCACGTGTGAACCAATAGGATTAATTGATTCCCAGTTTTCCGTGTTTTGTCTTCTGAAAGGAAATAATCAGTCTGTAGGCGACCCCTTTTAATTAATTTAATGGTGTATACCTTTCATCTGTCGCAGTATTTTACTTCAATATTTCTAGAAGAGAAATAGAAAATGGAAAATTCGATGGAGGGAATCTCTATGTGAAAGAAAATAATTTTTGTCCGCTGCTTTTAGACAGTGTGATAAGCGAAAAACAGCGGGGCTCATAAAGGTTAACGCAATAAATTTCCCGTGTTGAAGGAAGATACATTACTCGAGCCAAAGGCAAAGCTCGGGCGAAACTGCGCGCGGAGTCGGGTCCCGGCATCGGTGATGCAAGTGGATCTCATTTCCTATTACGCGTATGTATTATGCCTCTGTTGCCTCTCAGTGGATCAGACCAGCTTTATTTATTTCGATGGAATGTAAAACGGGGCTCCAGGGTTGCAGGTCTTAAGGAAGTAGATAAGCGAATCAGAGAATATTATTCTCCATTCTTCGCAGTTTCTCTCATTTTCACCCTATCCCCCTAAATGTCCTGCTCCTTCTCCCTTCTCTGATACACCAACTTCCATGGTTTCCCGCTCTATCTGAGTGCTTTATCTGAAAACTTGCGTTTGTACAGGGTGTTTCGGATAAGATTTTAGTTTGTAATCCTTACTATAAAACGGCACGGATAAGAGTTCCAGGGAAATTGCAAGGCCAAGGGACGCCAAGGGTAAATGCAGGCTACTTTGTGCACTGAACAAAAATAATTCCTAAATTCTAGCAATATTACCAGAAGCTCAACGATATGTGAACCCTCTAAAAGTCTAGTACTTGGACTAGAAAATTATGGTGTTAATACCAAAATATGGTTATAGAACTAGCATTTCCTCATTATTTTCAAGAACTTTGGCAAAAACACTAGAATTCTGGTGATTGTACCATCCCTTACATCGATGCACATTTATCGTCATACTTCTGGTAATTTTTCCCCAGTGTGAAATCAGCATTAAAGTTAGAAGTGAATTTTAGTAATTTTATGTGAGAGCATCATTATGTTTTGGTCATTATTTCACTTTTGGAGAGAGAGAGAGAGAAAAAAAAAAAAAAAAACCTGAATTTTGAGTTCAGGGCCTAGAATATGTTCGGCACGGACGGACAGTTCTCAATTAAGGTTACGTATTCACCTGTTTCATTCACCTTGATGTCTATTCAAGTTCACCATTCTTGTGCGTCGGCGCCATAATCATGTAACTTTGTATGATGATGGTAAATCTTACCAGAAATTATTTTTCATGCACCTTTGTCACCGCAAGGCCAGAGTACCTCCTGTTCTTATATGATGTATTCAGCAGAAATCTGTGCTAAACCCTCTTGATGTAAATATTCTCACCAGCAATCGGTGCGGAACTCTCCTTACCAGTGGAACGATGAAGGAGTATCCCACCAGAGTTGAGCAAATAGGCGTGTAATTGATTACACGATTACTGGGTAATCGGTAATCGTCAATCCTTTGGATAGCAATTAAATGTATTTCTCACATATAGATAGTAAATTTTAGGGTCTTTTCGATTAAATCTGATTCTTCTCCAACTAATATGATGGGTGGCTTGTGAAAATTCCGCCCTGATTACCATAAAATCATCCTCCGAAAAAACGACGATTACGATTACTCGGTAATCGTGTAATCGATTACCACCCCCATTTGCCCAACTCTGGTATCCACCCCTCTCTTTCTCACTCTATTGAAATATTTATGTTAGAGAAGGCTAGATAAAAGGATAAAACACCCCGATTTTATCCTTATCCAACGCATACCTTCAAAAAGAAACTGAGCGAGATAGGAGAGATCCCAGGTACGCTATTACTCCTTCATTTTAAATGATATTGCTTTGCAGATCCATTCTCAATTCTCAAATGCTTTTAAAACGTATAAGCAATTATCCTGCAATAGTTTAACAGTTGAGATAGCTTGCGTAAATCTTTCTTGGACGTCTTCTGTAAAATAGTGTTTCCCTTGACACTCCATATAACAAGATTTTGGAAGAAATCGAACTTGTTAATTTTTCCTCTCCGTTAGTTTTCTCGAACCTGCGTCTGTGTGTCCCGTATCCGTGTATCCGTGTATTTGTCAGCAGTAGTTGTGACCCATTTTGAACTTTACTTCTCGAGAACGTTAACGCTCAATTAATTTTTCGATTTCTTTAACGGTAATTTTGCCCCATCGTGGATCTTATCGTCTCTCGTCACGTTTTACAAATTGTCTTTCGCTTTAATGGCAGTTAACTGTTAAGGTGAGTTGCCGTACCTCAATACCTGTACCTAATGTCTGTTCCCGTTTCGAAGTGATTCGCGCGTATCGATCGATTTATGAATGAATTCAAAGGATTTAGAGTCGGGTCTTAAAACTAGCACCCAGTGGCGGTCCGTGGGTCAAACGGTGGGGGGGGGGGCTTGAAAAGTCAATAAAAATTTCTGCAAGAATCGATTACCTTTTTTTTTTTTTTTTTTTTTTTTTTTTTTGCTTGCTTATCTTTTACTAATTTTTGGCTTTTCGAAGGAGCGCAAGGGGGACTTACTTAATGCAACAGGAGCCTTCGTTTTTTTTTTTTTTTTTTTTTTTTTTTTTTTTTTTTGCGGCATATGATTGAAAATGAATAATTCTTCGTGAGTATACGGCAACGAGAAAAAGGGGAAAGATGATGAAGAAAATATATGTTTTCCCCCTTTCTTTATTCGTTTTCCTTTTTTCTCTTTCTCTTCTCTTCTTTTTTCTTACTTTTTTTTCTTTTTTCCTTCCTTCCCTTCTTTTTCTCGCATTTTTCAAGCTCCCTTCCCAAAAAGTGGGGGGCTTGAGCCCCCAAAGCCCCCTCCCGGCCACGGACCGCCACTGCTAGCACCAATTATTGTTCAATGGGTTCGTTGTAAACTTATTCTACAGCAGTAAAAACGACAGCTCTTTACAGAAATCACTTATTCACACCTTTGGCAGCATCAAAAAGTACCAAAATTTAATCACAAGCTCAATAAACGCGTTTAACCAAAAATTATTGTACAGTGAGTCACGTTGAGGTGGCGTCGCGTGCCATCCGGCAACAATGGAACTGCTCCATTTAAACTATTAATATATCGACTTTTCCTTGCACTGTGCACCCCCTGAATTCGACTTTACAGAGTTTAAATGGATAGAATACATTGTTGCCAAATTGCACGCGACGCCACTGGTGAGGGAGTCCACCCTACAATTTATGTCAGCTGCTCTTTGCTGAATCACTTTTCCCAGCATTGAGAAAACTGCAATCACACAGAAAAAAAAGGAAAAACACTTTAGTATAGTGCTGACAAAACCGTTGGTAGAAAAATGACCCAGCTAAAAACTTTAGTAAGAGCTAAACGATAAGGTTTTATACGCCTAACTGAAGGGATTTTGCTGGGTGAACCTAAGATTTGGTTGGCTCAGCTAAAGTCTTTTACTAAGTCATTTTTCTGCGGATTTCTGCCAAAGGTTTTGTCAGCACTACCAAAGTGTTTTTTTTTTTTTTTTTTTTTTTTTTTTTGTTTTTTTTTTTGTTTTGTTTTTCTTTCCTTCTCTGTGTAGATGGGTTTTCTCACTGCGGCGCGCAGGCGCGTCCTTTATGTACTGTCGACGAATTAAAGATTGTCGCGAGATTTTCGCGAGCTAAGTTGCGCCTTCAAGGTTCTGGTTTGGCCACTCTTCATATTCCTTACACCTTGCAGGTGAGAGGCCAGTGCGGGTGGGGTGGAAAAGCCGTTGCAGATCAGTCCCCCACTCACACTCATAACGAAAACAGTGTGACTGTGAAACTCTCGCGACAATCTTTAATTCGTTGATAGTACATACAACAGCTGAATTTAAATTTTCGCAATTATTGAGGTTTTAAGTAACTTTTGGAACTTATTGCTGCTCTCAAAGTTATTTCCAAGCGATGTTACCCTAGAATTGAACCTCTTTATTTTATGTGCTCATTGCGTATCCGTAGAGACAGGCTAATTTCTTTAGCCGCTCAACTGGCCATCAACTGACTCTGTCCTTTTCTGACCAATACGTTCAAATGGACGTGAGAGAGGAAGATGCATCCCTGATTCCGCCTTTGCGTGCGGCACGGTACGGTCGTTATGTTTTTCATGGTGCACACGCGCACACCAACAAGAAACCTCCCCAAGTTTCCGCATCGCACTATAACACTCCAGAAAGAAAAACAAGGGGGAGGGGAAACAGAAAATACAATACACCGTATCTATGGATGAGCCGGGCTCCACCTCTATCCGACCAACTCCTAAAAAAGTGACTGAGGGCCCCTGCGCCTCTCACGTCCATTCAGGTCCATGCATAGTTAAAACATATTTCCTTGGCTCAAAATGGAAGAGAAGTGTCATCTGCAGACAAAAGGGCGAGCATGCTGTGTGCGGCGTGCGGACTTGAAACAGTGGAGCAAAAAAAAAGAAGATAACGGGGAGCCATTCAGCTTTTTATGAGGCGAGCACGGATGATGCTTATGAGAGACGGTAGATGGACTCAAAATACGAGGAACGCCGGACGAAGGGACTATGGGATTGGAACCGGGAACGAAGGGAAGAATAGTGAGTGAGTGAGTGCCCATGGAACATGGAACATGGAGGAACGTTGGGGCAGGAGAGCGGGTGGAACAGCATATTATAGCATTGGATTGCATAACATTCGCGAGATTAATGCAGGCGCGGGTACGGGCGCACGGGAAAGGGCTCGCAAAGGGATAAAGAGCCTCGAGGAGAGGATGGAGGAACGAAGGGACTAAACAGGGACGAACCATGGCCGTGGCCGAGCGTCATTAACAATTAACAAAGTCATTACTCGGCTATGAAATGATAATTCAGTTATAAAATACGGACGAAGCCACGTAGCCTCCTCTTGTGGTGAGTACGCGGTAGTAACGCGAAACGGGATACTGATATACGAACGGGGACCAGTGTTGCCGATTGTCGGTGGTGGCACAGGGACCTCAGATAAATTCAAGGTAGATTGATACAGGATACAGGTGGATGCATTAGGATTGACTGGATGGATACACTGTGAACCAACGAGCTGTAAAAATAGAGGGTCGACACCAAAAAGAGACAGCATGAGTCTATAGACTGTTTTAGTAGAGCGATATATCGTATCGATTGCGTCCGAGGGCCTCTGGTTCCAAACATAAACTCTGATTCAATGCATTTTCCTCATAAGCGGATTTTTGAACATAAATTTAGACTATTAAATCAAACAATTAATGCGACCTTTCTGCGATTATGAATTCTACGTCCTCGAAAATGCTTAATTTTGCCTGGTTCCACCTGAAACTGCCAAAATCAACAAGATATTACAGATTAAACAATGTGTTTGGAGGTTGGAATCACCCAAATGTTATTGTTGTTGTGGAATTGGTGGGATTTCGGGCGATTCTAACCTACAAATGCAACATTTAATCTGTAATATCTTATTGATTTCGGCAGTTTTAGTCAAGGAACTAGGCATAATTAAGCATTTTTGAGGACCTAGAATTCATAATCGCACAAATGTAGCATTCATTGTTTGATTTAATATACCCTAAATTTCCGTTCAAAAGTTCGCTTATGGGGGAAATTACATCGAACCAGAGTTTGTTTGGAACCACAGGCCCTCGGACGGCAATCGATACGATATATCGCTCTACTAAAACAGTCTATTTCTTGCCTCCTTGATTTTAACCTTACAATGGGGCAGTTGCAAGGGTCTAAAATGTTGTGTTTTTTATAGAGAAAATTATACTACTTGATGAGCTGAGAACAAAGATACCTTTGGTTTCTAATTAAGTCCTATTGTTCCGGAGCTAAGATTTTGACCCAAAATACATTGTTTTAAATGGGTATTCCGCGTAGTGACGTCACTACGCTCACGATTTGTTCCAACTTTACACGTGTGTATCTCAAAAACCGTGACACTTATGAAAAAACCAAAGGCACCACTGTCTTCAGCTCATCAAGTACTATCATTTCCTTCATAAAAAACAACATTTCAGACCCTTGCAACTGCCCCATTGATCAAAAGTTGTTATTAATTCAGAGGAAAATGTCCGTTTAAACATAAGTGCAAGTGTTTTGGAGTGGCTACCGAGACTCAGAATTCTAATACAACTATTTAGGTGAAAAAATGTAGCTTGTTTCTGTCATTTGTTAGGATCTTTGTCGTGCGAACTGCGAATCCTTAAAAAAAACAAAAACAAAACAAAAACAAAAACAAAAACAGTTTTATCGATTTTGTGTCCACATAGCCTCCCTTAAACAAACACTTTCAAAGTCATGTCAAACCAGTTTCAATTAGATCCGTCCCAATTTTTAATCTAAGGTTAAAACAAAAGAGACAAATAAACCGAGCCGGTTTAAAATGTCCTTAACAGATCTTTATCAACTGCTCACTTATCGGCTTTTCAAATGTCATTACCTCTGGTGGTTGTTTCTGTTAGTAAGGAAGAGTAGATAAACTAATTTTATTTAATTGTTTTTTTTTGTAGTTACTCACCTTAACGCTGTTCAAAAAGGTGGATTCAGTGCCCAAAAATCCAATATCGCAAAATATTTACTGTAGGTCCAGGCCAACGATCTTGAGGCTTCGAGAATCGAATGAAGAAACCAGAGATGGTCTTCAAGCCTCCAGAACCGGATTCAAAGTTCTTAAGTTTATGGGCGGATCCAGCGATCTGGTAACTGTGTATTCTTCCCATTTGAATGCGTGAAAAACAATCGATTAGAATCGATTCTTCTTCATACGTTCAAAAGGGAAGAATACATGGTTGCCATATTGCTGGATCCGCCGTTGCTTAAGGGGGTATCCTACCCAAAAAATTTTTTCACCAGTTAACCTCCAAAATTTCTGAAATTTTGGCAATGGAATAAGCACATTGAAATTAGGCAACCCTGAAATTTTTGTTGTGGTGGTTGCATACCTGCCCCTGAAATCTAATAATAAGCAGAAAAAAAGGTAGTTTACAGGAAAGTTGCTAGAGCCTGATATAATTGCTCTATCGACTTGTTCTTTGGCTCAAATGATGCACAATTAGATTCTCTGTGATCTGATGGAGACAGATTTTTTTTTTTCAATGTTTAGTTGCCCGGGTAAGAATTTTTCAATGCATCTATTTTTTTTAGCTTACTTTTTCACTTTAAACTTTAATTTGAAAAAAATATTGAGGGTAGGTTAAAAATCTGATTCCAACAGATCACAGATAATACAATTTCGAACATTTAAAAAAAAATGAAGTCTGTAGCTCAATTAGGGACTGAGATACCAACTTTCCTGTGCGGCAAAACAGAGGAAAATTAACATGCTCTAAAAATGGAAAAAGAAAATAACAAACATTTATTTTTTGCTCACCATAGATGTGTAAATTATTGGCGCATGACTTTAAAAAAATTAATTAAAAATATTTCTAAGCCTTTAAAAAAAAAAAACCAAAAATATCACGTTCTTCACGAGGATTTCCTGAACAAGAAAAGTCAAAAAAGTCAAAATCCCCAAAAATTGCTAAAGTGACCCAAATTTAGGGTAGGATACCCCCTTAAGTTCTGTAGCTCTCTTGAGTTCTCAAAGGAGGAATTCTTATCCAGAAAAAACTGCGACTTTACCTTTTTTCCCCCGATTATTAATTATTTTTGCATTCGCCTCGCAATTTGGCAATGCCGTTGTGGAGTTAGATACGGAATACGGATGTCAAAGAAGATAAATAACGTTCCCCACAGTCCACAGACATGGAATTGAATACCACTGACTCAGGGTAGCTTGAAACCTTAGGGTACATAGTCCGCGGACTCAGGGACCAGGGTATTCTGTCCAGTTATTTCAGTCTGGTCTGAGCCTCTCCCTATAAATCCCCATTCTTTACCTGTTGCCTCCCCCTTTTTTGTAATATTTCTGTTTTAATTTCGGAAAGATGTGGGTGGAAAATTCAAAAAAGAGGCAAAGATGCTAAGACCGCCATGTATAAAGGGAAGTTCCGAGTTCGAAACCTTTTCAGAATCGAACTTTATTGCTTGGGTTTTGACATTACGAAAATTTGCCTCAAATGGCAGTTGGAACTCCACTTGGAATTTGGAGCTAACAAAACACGTAATCGTTAGCGATTGCTGTACGAATTTCTCTTTTTCGTTCGCACTTGTTGATGCTATGCACTCTGTCTTATTGATGTAATGTCGTTGGTTTCAGCCCGATGATGTTAGAGGTACCCAATAATTCACTTTTTATCTCCTAGAAAATAATCACAGAAACTACTTAAAACTTATAAAACAAAGCTGAAAGACTGGGAAGTACAACGTGCTGCTCCCGTCAATGAATACGTGAGAGATGTATGAGCGCCTTGAGCTCTCTTGACATTCAACCCCTTTCGTTTTCTTAACAAGTCATTCTAAGCCCGCGCGATTCTTGAGATCCCAATTTCGAGATTTCGTTTAAGAGCTCTTACAAGACCGCGACTAGGGGTTTCAAAATCAACATTCTTTGTTTTCTTTAACCTCTCGGTTTCACATCTGATTTTTCGGGCTATATAAGCAGAGTTGCCGATTTGCATGGATTCAACTCGCGCGCTCAAATGATGAGGGTAGTTAAACGTTCCTACTCCGCAGTGTTGATTTTGCCTATCTTGTTAATGGAAGGAACTTGATGAAAACTTATTTTCGGTGGAAAATCATACGTTAATTATGTGAAGGAAGGAAAAGGAATCCAGAATTTTATTTATCCGACATGAAAAATACAAATAAATGCCGACGGTGACTGGCTCGTGTTCCCAGATTTTTGTTGGTGAAGCCGAAGGGCCATACTGTCGGTTGGGTGGTGATGACATTATTTTTAAGACCGTCGGAAGGGTTTGACGAAAAAGCGAATATTACCTGTGAAGGATTCACGGAGTTTAGACTTGATGACTTTCCAAGCTGGAGATATTATCTTGGCGAAGTTCTCTGCACGCGACTCAACGCGGCCATTGTGCCGCACAGTTGGTTACAATAATAAGGAATTTTCCAGACACCATTTTAAAAGCCACTATCAGAGGTCGAATTTGTTAACAGTGCAAATGTCCTATAGATTCTATATTGTCAGGATCCAAATGTCTTTTATATGTAAAACGGTAAATCATAGCTTTTGTTGGCAATAATTCTGTCCCCCCTTTTTTTGCGAGTAATATATAGCTCATCTGCTTTAAAAGAACTTTTACATGCATCGGTCCCAAAATTATCCTGCCGATAAAAAAAAAAGGTTGAATGGGGCAGTTGGAAGGGTCTGAAAGTTTGTTTTTGTTTTTGTTTTTGTTTTTGTTTTTTTTTGTTTTTTTTTTTTTTTTAAATGAAGGAAATAAAAGTACTTGATGAGCTGAGAACAAAAGGGGCTTTGGATTTTTTCCGAAGGGTTCCGATTTCGGAGATATACTCTCGTGTCAAGTTGCAAAAAATTGTGAGTGTTGTGGCGTCACAACGCGGAATTCCCATTTAAAACGATGAATTTGGGGCCGAAAGCAAGTCTCCGTAACAGTTTGAAACCTATTTAGAAACCAAAGGCACATTTACTTGTAGTTGGAAACCAAAGGCACACTTACTTGTATTCAGCTTACAGAGTACTTTCATTTGCTCGCTGAAAAACACCAAAAATCAGATCCTTTTCTGAAAAAAAAGCGATAGTCCTATAGTACCAGATTCTAGTCACAACGATATGTGAACGACAGAAAGTCTCGTACTTTGACCAGATCATTCTGGTGTTAATACCATGGTCATAGAACTATAGAATCTTTTAAGAATTTTCAAAAACTATGGTATAAATACTAGAATTCTGGTAATTTGTACTTTCCCTCATTATAGGCTCACATATTTTCATGCTTTTGGTAATCTTTTCTTTTTTAAAGAAAATATCGACTTCAAAATGCTTCCAAAGCAAAAAAACCAAA
This sequence comes from Trialeurodes vaporariorum, assembly GCA_011764245.1. Taxonomy (NCBI): domain Eukaryota; kingdom Metazoa; phylum Arthropoda; class Insecta; order Hemiptera; family Aleyrodidae; genus Trialeurodes; species Trialeurodes vaporariorum. The sequence continues at coordinate 79,388,574 of VMOF01000002.1, forward strand.
ACTTTGCTTGTTCGGAAAATGCATCGTTTCCATGAACTGTGCGACGGGCGTCGGCTTCGCGATGCAGACAATCATTATTCGGCATCATCAATCAAAACTTACCTATTTCATTTCAATGCTGGTCTCACTTGTTCTACTCAGACGTGAACATCGTTGCTGCACCAACCAACCAACCAACTCCACTCTGCTTCACTACCACACGGAGATCGTAAACAACGTTTCTATAGAGCCACTACAAGTATCCTACCTACCAGAGTCACTCCTAGCTCACTCCGGTCTAATTTATCCGCAGCAAACTTTATCATTTATCATGTACGGCGGGCACCCTCGGAAGTGTTCTCCGCCGACGAAAATAACCCAATGACAGACAGTGTACGTATATACTTTGGAAAACCCTCTCTATTCGGTTCCAAAGATTACTAGAGAAAGAGTTATGGGCGCAAGCTTCTCGATCTCACACGTCTTGGAAATGTGTTCATCGACGGAAACGCAACAATCGTGAAGTTATAAGCTGAGGGGCATTTCTTTTGTATTCATGCATGGCTATTGAAACGTACCCCCCCCCCCCCACGCACACCGACACACAAATTATTCCCATGTCGTGATAAAAACATGCGGTTCGCGCAGAGATTATACGAAGTCTCAAGAAACGAATGAACAGCAAACAGCACTAAAAAAAGGTTATTACGAACTGTATCGGGTGTTGCAAAAAGTCTCATCAAAAATGGGTTGAGCAAGACAATGGTGCAGTTGCAAGGGTCTGAAATGTTGTGTTTTTTATAAAAAAAAATAAAAGCAGTTGATGAGCTGAGAACAAATATGCCTTTGGTTTCTCTTTAAGTCCCATATTGTTCCAGAGATGAGATTTTGGTCCAAAACACATTGTTTTAAATGGGAATTCCGCGTAGTGACGTCACTACGCACACGATTTTTTACAACTTTACACGTCTGTTTCTCCAAAACCGGAATACAAAGGAAAAAACCAAAGACGTCTTTGTTTTCAGCTTATCAAGTACTTTCATTTTCTTAAAAAAAAACACAACATTTCAGACCCTTGCAACTGCCCTGTTGATCAATATTTGATTTCAACTGAAAGAACAAGTATATACTTTATAGGAATGCCGCGTTGTGCCAACACAAGACCCTCTCGAGTTTTTGTGAATGTACTCGAGCATATCGCGGAAACCGGGATCGACATTTAGGAAAGAACCAAAGACACCTTCAACTTTGTTCTCAGCTTATAAAGTATTTTCATTTTCTTTTTAAAAACCAACAAATTTCATACCCTTGGAACTGCCCCCACGTCGTGTAAGCCGCTGGTAGTCGAATTTAGAAGGAATTCTTGTTGAATTAACCACTATAGCGTGAATAACCGCGTGTTAAAAGTACTTGGATGGAAAGGAATTAGAAAGAAAGGGTTTTGGAAAAGGGTTCAATATTTGGGTAGCACGCTTCTGTTTTACCTCATTCAAGCGAGGTTGATGGCACTGCAGGCTGGATCTCTCACAAGAGGGCAGTGGTGACTCGTGAACGATCGATTAACGGTTTTCTCCCATCCGAAATTATGAAAAAGTATCGGTATGGAGAATCAATCGCACCCTCTAAGGATCGATTGTTTTCAATGTATTTCTATGGAAGAGACATGGATACATGGCATTTCACAATGGGGCTATTGCACACTTTTGCTATAAGCTATTTAATAGTCGATTATGGCATAAAAACCTCAAAAAATAACGATGGGGGCACTGAAAACTTCCAAAATCCACTCCTAAACTCAATAAACGCAGTTATTTGCGCGAGCGTAATGGTGGCCGAAGGCACTAACAATGGGAGATTCCCATCTAACAATTCTGAAACTCCATCAAGAAGTGACCAATAAGAGACTACTTTCATTTGACACCGGTGTCACTAGGTGTTGCGGCACCATTCATCGGATGTGGATCATCACTCTGATGACTATTTACTCTGTGAATCATCCTTGTCAACATAGAAAGAGTGACGAAATTAAGATAGGAATCTCCCATTGTTAGCGCCTTCGGCCACCATTACGCTCGCGCAAATAACTGCGTTTATTGAGTTTAGGAGTGGATTTTGGAAGTTTTTAGTGCCGCCATCGTTATTTCTTGGGGATTTTACGCCATAATCGACTATTAAATCGCTTACAGCAAAAGTGTGCAATAGCCCCATTCGTTTCTGCTTGCGAGGAGTAGGCGAATTTTCCTCTGCACGAAGTTGGCAAGCTGGCAACGGTGAGAGGACGGTGGATCATCGATCAACGTGCGGTGGATGGTGGATGGGATGCATGCTCCTTGCTTCCTTTCCCGATGATCCTCACTCCTCACCTCATTAATCTATGTTTACATGCGTCCCATGATGCACTCCGCCATTCTTGGCCTAATGATTCGATTAAATGTTAAATGAATAAGTGGATCTAATTAATGATCTACTCTTCGGCACGGATCCTCTTGCTCGGTCCCGCGTGCATTGCTGAGCTGAGCTGAGGCTCCGGCTTTTCAGTCCGGTCCGGTTCGGTCCACGCGGGACCGGTCCAGTCCGACCAGTCTCAGTCCTTGCCGGCCTCGGCTGTTGTTCTGAGTCATCCATCCTTACAACTGTCGCACTTCGTGTACTTACAACTTTTGAATCCCACTGACTTTCACGTTGAATGATTCCGATCAGTCTTACTCAATGACCAAGAGAGAGCTACTAATCTGGTAAAGATGGAGCAAATTATCGACTAGAGGGGGCGGTAATTTAAAGTGAGTCAATACCAGTTTGAGAACTCGTATGTGTCGACGGGTATTAACTGTCAAACGGCAATAGTTGGCATTTTATTATCATAATTTTTTTAAGTTCAAGTTTTATTGAAATTCTACCCTAAAGAACGCACCGCGTGACCGATTGTAGGATCCCGACTTATTGTTCGGCTAAAAGATTGATGGAAGAAAAATAGAGTTTGGTAGTTATAGATATATGAGACAGTGGCGTAACGTGCAATTTGGCAAAGCTGTATTGTTTCCATTTAAACCCATGTAAAAGGTCGAATGCGAAGGTGCTCAACGAACACCCAATAGTTTGATCTTTTTCATGGGTTTAAATGGATGAATTGCAACGTTGCCAAATCGTACTCTACGCCACTGATATGAGACGATGATAAAAAAAAACCTCCGGAGGCAAAAAATCGATGCATGAAAATGTGTCTTTCTTAGTTGACCACCTATAATAATTTATGAGCTTGCTGAAAAAGGAAAAAATCTTCGTGACAAATCAAGAAAATGAAATGTAAGTACATTACTCGTTTATGCTAAAATACATTTAGTCCTTCTTAAAAGAATCCCCATCTTACTGCCTCGTATGATTGTTGTAGTAATCATCCCGATGCATGTCGGGATGTAACTCCTACTAAGTTTTTTTTTTTCAGAAAAAAAAATGGGAAACCCTTTTTTCCCTGGTAGGTTACTTACAATTTCCACCGTTTGGCCCCGGGGGTTTATTTAATTAATATAATATCACAGCAAAATTTGACAATATTGGCGAAATAATCCTCAAATGTCGGTCTTGATTTCTCCACAGAACTAATTGTAAGACAATTACTCCGACTCGGTGCAATAGCCGTATTTTGCTTCGTCATCTCGATAGCAATTTTAGTTACTTTTTTTTACTTAAATATCTTCTGACGTACTTTAATTTTGTTACCCTGTTCAACATTTGCTCATTTTGATTATGTTTTTAAACCACTGTTATCTTAAGGATTGTTTTAACGGCAATATCCGAATTTTCAACGGCGCGGCGGTGACCATTAACTGGCAAAATTTAACATAGGTGGAATTCAAAAATTGCCGTTTGCCTTTATGCCGTTTGCCATAAAGCTCACAGTCGTTCCAAAACAGAATTACAGCGAGCAAATTTTTGAGCGTTCAAACAAAATTTAATTTCCGTGCAGGAATAATCAAAATCATCATCGCGATGGCAAATCAAAATACGGCTAAAATCAGCCAAACCGGTGCGTGGCAACAAAGGATATCAGTACGTTTCCCCTCCGTCCTGACACCTGCCGATATCACCATTTTGAGTTCCACCCCCGCACCAGTTCGGGAAACCTCAGAGACGGAATTTAATTATAATTTGATCAACCATAAACTTTTTATTTCTCTCGGATCAATTTTCCGACGAGCTTTGGCCGGTTCGTGATTCCGGATTCCGGATGCGCTTTGTCTTGATTGACGAATGTATAAAGACTGGGGGTATCATTATAGGTTATATCTGCGATCAGCCTCGTAACTCCAAGTCACGCGACCGAAACGGGTAAGCCTGGAGTATGGCGCGGCGGGCGGCGGGCGGGCGGGAGGGAACGGGGATTCGATACCGTGCGCCGCAATGACCTATCAAAAGAGGTGAACGAGGTTCGATGAAATCATAACAAATAACAATTGCTAACAATGCCAAATAACAATCGCTACAATAGATCCATATCCGAGTATCCGCTTTTAATGACGCAGCTTTTATCGCCGCGCCATGCCAGTTTATACATAGTATTTACATCATGCTATATCTTCTTCATGCATCCAACAGGCTCAACATGAAGTCTTTGTGTGAGTGTGTGTGTAGAATACACCGGCTCTATTTTACATGGCTCATGGCTCTGTTATTAAGCCGCTGAACGCAACGGAACGCGCTGTGACGTGCCGTATAACCTGAATACACTGTGAGTGCTCTGAATCCAATCAAGTCTGAAATCTAAGTCAAATTGCGGTTCAGGCGGCGCGTGGCGAACTTAATAGGGATGAGTTTGTCTTAACTTGATTCCAAGCAAAACTCGACGGACTTTAATCTGATAGATAGTGACACAAACAGAGGTCGTGTGCAATTTGGCAACATCGTCGTCTGTTCATTTAAACCCGTGAAAAGGTCCAACTATTTGTGGTGCACAGTGCACTTTCTCGAATCGATATATTCACTTGGGTTTAAATGCGAACGAAATGAGGTGATGGCACATTGTCCGTCACACCACTGCGCGGCTGCGGCCACAATTTACTGTTTGCCAAGACAGTGGGTCTGTCGCAAACTTTTGGTACAGCCATGAACAGTAGCGTACGCAGGAATGTGTCTCTCTTTCTCTTCTCCCGTTTGAATGTATGTGCTGGAAAAGGAAAGAAATAGGGGCTGAAGTTACGTTTTAGCCCCTGTTCTTGTCCTTTTCTAACACACATGCTCTAATGGGGCAAGAGAGAGAAAGACAAATGCCTGTGTACGCTACTGGCCATGAAGACGTATCGTGTGGAAAATCACTTGAAAATTGCATAGGGAGCATAACAAATATTTAAAAGTGACCCACATACGCAGTAACTACGTTTTAACAAAATTTAAAGATGGCTGTCATATAGTGAGTGAGACTCTAGGAGTCCCATCTTGTTATGTTACTCTTTAATGAATCACTTTTCCCAGAGCAAAGAAATCAATGGGTCTGTTGCAAACTTTTGCTACAACGATTAAGAGTGTTTAATCGAATGTAAAATTACCTGAAAAGTGCATTGGTGGCATCAAAAAGTCATAAAATGCAATAATAAACTCACAAGAGGCGATTAATGAAATCGAAGTTGGCGGATAAATATCGATCAATTTGTATATGCATGCACCACGAACATAATGAACATCCAAGAATAGCCAACCTCACAATATCGATCACAACCAATCACAACGTAAACAAATACATAATCTCTACCTCCAGTGAGGTTGTCAAAGTTGGCCATCCTTGGATGTTTACGGTGCATGCATACAGATTGCTCGATATTTATCTGCCATCTTGGATTACATTAAACGCCTCTTGTGAGTTTATTATTGTATTTTATGGCTGTCTGATGCCACCAATGGACTTTTCAGGCGATTTTACATTAGAGTAAACACTCTTAATCGTTGTAGCAAAAGTTTGCAACAGACCCATTATATGGGGACACCCCCCCTCCTCCACCCATTGTGAATCGATGTACGCCAGCCGTGTTGGAATTTCTTTGAAACGCATTTATTAAGATTGTGAGTGAATGAACTTTTTGATTCTCCCAACATCGTTTAAATGATTCAACTCTTGTTTGCTGTAATAAAAGTATGCAATAGACTTGACTCGTAGAGTAACCTGTAAGCTTTACATATTTTGTCAGAAGTAGCATAAAGTGTATGGTGACTTGTTCACAAACAGAGTGCACTAAGCCACAAGTTGAACCCTTTCTATTGCTACTCGGAAGAAACATGATTTTTACGATATTCTATCTTATTACATGATTTTGCTGCTTAATGAAGGATTAGTTATTGGGTCATCATACTTTGCTTTCGCCCTTTCCTAAAATCCCTTTGTTCCCTGGCATCCTTTTTGGAACAAGGGTGGGAAGTATATTGCTCCGCCATCGCCATCTTCTACCGTAAAGTAGTGCCGATTGTGATTTGCTTGACATTTAAAGGTTCAAAGGTTACTAAATTGATTTTTCTTTAAGTTTCCCGAATCATTTGATTCGGTAAAAATCGTCGAGTTGTGAACATCATTAATTATCTTTTGAGCGCGCACACTCCCTCAAAAGAGTGTTAGAAAACAAAAAGAAACAATGAGTAATTTGAGGGACGAGATTCGCTCTTCTTCTTATTTACTTTGCAGCCGAATTTTCTATAGACTTATTTTTACAAATCACGCTGGAAAATTCCAGAGGTTGCATTAATCATTTTCTAGGAGGGGAGATCCTGCCGCATTAATTTTCTTCCCTTTCTCTTGATTCGCGCCTTATTCTTAATTTGTTATTGAATCAGCAATCAAGTTCCCTCATTTTCTCTTAAGATTAGGTTGCGTCGATTATCTTATAGGAAATCAACCCAACAGCAATTATATAAGGAAAATCGAGTCTTTTTTATTGAATTTAATCGAAACTCAAGAAAAATCTGACTTTGTTTTCTTTGCTGTTATTGAATTAAAGAGAAAATTTCAGGATGCAATAATTCAGAGACTTTGAGAAAATATGTTCTCGCGTTGGCGCTGACTTGGGAACTATTGAGATTTTGCCTCGTAGTAGCTAACGCTTGGCTTTGAATAAGTTTCGCCAAAACGCATCATTTGATTTGATGAGTTCTCCTCGTTCCCTGTAGTGTACACAGTTCGAAAGGCAACATCTCAAGAATCTCAAGTACTCAAGTGAAGGCTAACTAAAGAGAGCTTTTTTCTCGAAGTCTTTGAATTGCTCCTACTTATAGTAATTTTAAGTTCTCGCATCGTTATTCATTTCACATTAAAATCGATGCTCGAAATTCGCTTTAGCAAAAGTTCGCAGCAATACACCCATTTGTATATTTCGTGAAAAAGAACCTTCCTCGATGTATGAAAGGAAATCTCGTTGATATCATCACAGGAATGAGTTTGAAAAAAATTCATTTTTTTTCCTTTCCTATTTCTCACAGTCAGGGTTTTCAAGTCTTAGTAGTCTTATTTCAAGACCGAGCGAGGAGGAAGGAAAAGGCCATAGAGGAAGTTTTCATCTTTGTTTTTCTTTGCAACGTCAAAAGAGTAATACCTCTAAAATTAGAATTCAGAATGAACGGCCGTCTGGAGAAAAAATGAAAAAAAAAAAAAAAAAAAAAAAAAAAAAAGAAAAAAAAAACCCCGTTGCTGAAGTGGAAAGAACGTGTCGAGAATCCGTGGCAGGTCGTAAAAGAGCCGCGTTTCTCAGCTCGGTCTGTGTCGGGGGGGGGGGGGGGCTCCCCAGTGCGCGGCACGGCGTACAGTTTAATCTCAAAAAAGCATTCAAAAGTCGTCAATAAAAAGTCCGATATGTAATAAAGTGAATATCTCAGGCTAGTAAAAAGCCCAGGGAAAAGCCAATAATAAATTGATTGCTCACTTCTCCTCGCACATCTTCACTTTGCACGTGCAATGTGCACTATTGCCGCGTTACGATCGTTATTTGCGCTGTCTCTGCAATGTGGCTGTACTTGAATAGGGATTCGGCGCGTATGAATGAAAACTTCGACCCTCATTGCAAAAACAGCGTAAATAACGGTTGTCGATCTACCGGCGTTTTTCTGTATATATAGAACGCAGTATTGCCGTGGAAAGAAACCTATTTAGAACGGATCTCCTGGGGCAGTTGCTTTTGTTTTCATTTCTGTAATATTTCAGAAGAATTTGGCAACTCCCTACAGCCTGTTTCAAGAACGATTACACACAGGAAAAACGCTTTTTGAATGTGGACTAAAAAGAGAATGCTTTCAGAATTACTGGAACTCTCAATAATTCTCACAATTGAAAAGAAACTCCCCTTGGAATTACGTGAATTCTCACTGACGCAATAAATTCGGCTCTATTGTATCTTCAACTGTTTAAACATAAATAATGAATACCTGTTTTACGTAATTTTGAAACGTTAAGGAAAAGTAAGTTGAAAGTCATGAAGGGTTGAAGACATGACGGAACGACCTTGTATTATTTGACAGGGCCCTAACTCGGATATTTGTGTCGGCCCTTACTGTGGATTTTTTTGTGGATTGACTATGGATCTGCATTTGGATTGGCTTTGAATTTTCATACGGATTAACCACTCGAGTCTTGAAAATTTGAATTTTTTTTACCCTAAGATTTGCGTAATTCAAGGGTCTTGCGGAAGCTTGCCAATTCTGTAAATAAGGGACACCTTCATGATTCGTCAATAAACTAAAGAACAGTTATTGAATAGGGAATTTCATTCATGTGCGTGGAGAAGTTTTTTTTCTTCTCTTACTATCATCGTTCATAGTTTCATGTCTAAATTTGAATTAAAATATACGTTTTTCCTTGAAAACTGGCAACACTGGATGTCAAATTTTTGACAGGAGTCTGTAATGTTGCATGTTTGCAGCTCTTATAGTTCAGTCATAGTAGTCGCGGCCAGCTTGTCATCTACCTGTTTTTGATAGCAAAAGCCACCTTTTCTCATCTCACTATTTTACTGTGGTCGTCACGTCTTCGCCTTGTCGTCGCCGTAGCATCGAGCTCGTCGCGGAACTGTAGCAGTGTAGCAGGCTGCAGCTTCTCTCGTTCTAAGGCGTCGCTGAAAGCTTCATTTAAGTTCCTCCGGGAATTGCATTCAAGACGCTCGTCGCTCTCTCTCCATGAGGCTAATTTCCACCTCCCCCCTTCCCTCCCCCCCCCCATTCCACCTTGTCCCGCTCCTTTCAGGTTATTGTTCCTCGCTTCGTTTCATATTCTCCACGGATCTACCTCCTCTCCTCTCATCCCTTTTGGTCTTATGCCAGAGTTGTTTACTTTTATTACCTTAACGCAAATGTCATCTTTTTTTTTTGTATGTATAATATGTGGTGCCTCTCCTCCGGCTCTCGCAGATATGTTTGCTAATTCATTTTGGAAGCTTCGGCTCGTTCTATTCGTTTCTATTCCGGTCAAACAGGGAATATATAGCCCTCGTTTTGCACTCGTAGGAAGAAATTTAGATCGAAGCAAGAAAGAAAGTAGTATAGGTGTCGTAAAATTGTTTTTTTTATTTAAAGCGGTGTTGTAGTATAACAGTGACTGTCCGCTCCTCTACAAAGGTACATACCTTAAAAGTGTGATGTTATAACGAGCGGATGATTTAAATTGATCAATCAGTCGTCCGATCTAAGAGCGGGAGATTCTAATTCATTCCCCATCAGAAGCTGGTTCTGCGAGCGAGTGATTTGAATAAACCAATCTGAGTCTATTTCAGTGGTTCATAGAAACCTTTGCTGAAACAGTCTCTCTATTCTGCAACAGCGTCTGGGGCGCTGAACGGGCGATTAAACCGTTATGCGGATGCCTTTGAGAGGCAGGTTTCTTCTTCGAAGGTTATCGTCTGGTTTTTAGGAAAGAGAAACAACAAAAGTATGTGCTCCTTGGAATGTAGATGAAAGATTAGGGATACCTTAGTTATACCTTCGGGGTTTTCCACGGTCGTCGTTTATCGTTCTCCAGAAAAGTAAAAAGAAAAAAATTAAAGTGTGTCAGCGGCGTTTGAAGCTTTTAACCACAAGGAAGCTTATGTTTGAGCAACTGAAGCTGAAGAAAGTGTTTGAGGCCTGTCAGTGAAGGTTAAAAGCGGGAAAGGAAAGAGATGGATTCTGGAGTTTGTCTCTCTCTCTCTCTCTCTCTCTCTCTCTCTCTCTCTCTCTCTCTCTCTCTCTCTCTCCGCTCATTTGAACGCACGTGTTGGAAAATGATAGAAGAAGAGACGATCACGTGACTTGCTTCTTTATCTCTGCCGTTTTCTTACTCGTGCGTGTTCGAATACGAGGAGAAAGAGAGAGAAGAAAAGACAGATTCCTGATGGATCCGCCTCTGGGGGAGAGCATTTACGCACCGAATTGCACGAAGCGGCTTCAGCCTCATAAAATTTCATGGCAGAATTTTCCGAAGCATCCGACTATAATAGAATCGCAATTCACCTCGCTTTATATTCCCGCCAACTCATCCCCGCAAGCTGAATGGCTATTTATCCAGGCAGTAAACGCATTTTTTGCGAAAAGAATTGCTATCCCTTTTGATGTTTGAGCGAACCGCTTTCATATAATCGAAGTGAAAATTACTGTTGAACGGAAAATGCTAGCGAAAAGACTGAAAAATAACAAAGCCATTTTGCGCTCAGCAAATTCGCTGTTTCGGGTTTGCGGAAAATAAAAAATGACGAGAACTACCAGTTGTACCTTTTCGGCTAAGGGTTTTATTTGGTGAGTAAAAAGTATTCACTGTGAAATCGGGAGGAAAGAGGGAGGGAAAGTAGAAAATAAAAGTATAGATAGTTAACTTTGAAGCTTATTGAGGATTGTGGAAACTTACAGATGAGATTACTGATTGTGAGGCAATGATGAAGCCAAGTTTGAATTTTCGGGCCTCACCTTAACCGCCCCTTACCCCCTTTTCAGTTATCCGAAATAGTTGAATGACAGTTTCAGAAATTCGTACTTCAAGCCTGTGTTTTTGCTTATTTTTTTCGGAGAAATGAAATCCCTGGGGTTTTTATAACGGCAATTTTAAGGATTAAATAAGTTGAGTATAAACTGCCTTGAAGGTAGGATTTTCGGTTTTAGACGGAGACAGAGCTAACGAGGGGTACCCGAGACTGAGAGAGATAGATGAGATTGTTTGGAACCAAAACGTATAAATTTTCTAAAAACATCGGTCCTTGACCTCACCACTAAAACGATCCTGCGTAGAAGTCTGTCTCGTCATCTTGAGCCACCAAAAACCTCAGTTTCTCAACTTCCGGCCCTTCTTTCCTTTTTCGACTTTCCTCCCCGCACACTCGACTTCCTTTCGAAGCTGTGGCGCTTTCCGTTTCGTATTTTCTTCCAAGCACCCTCCCCACAGTCCCCCCCCCCCCTTCGGTCCGTCTAATAAGTAATTATTGTGATTTACAGATCCTGATGTTACTATGGCTGCTGTTGCGTCTTTTAAGTATGCGTACGACGCGATGTCTCCCGCGCTTATAACCAGCCGCGATCACTGCGGTCGACTCATTGACTGTGAATTGTCATTGATGAACCCCTTTTGAATCACGTCTCTGCCATGACCCTGAAAATCGTATAGACTGTGTAGGTATACTCGATTGTACTGAAACAACATCGACATCCGTAATGATACCCAATTCGAAGATTTAATTCGATATTGCCTAATAGTCACAATACACATCAGGCACCGGAATAAAGCGCAACGTTGCCTAATCTAGGTTGAAAATCAAGTCGCTGCAATCTAGAGAAAAGTATAGATCTTACGCAGTGGCGGAGCGTGGGGTCAAAAACTGGGGGGGCTTGAGATTTTTTTGAAATTTTTGGTTTTTGGAAAAAAAATACTTGTTGCACTAAACATTTTCAAAACAATGCAATGTATAGGTTAGAATTCAAATTGGGAATAAAAAAATCTGTAAATATGACAACGAAGAAGTGAGGAAATTTCGCAGGATTGTTGCAGATGTTCAAATTTTGTTTCCGTTTTTTTTTTTTTTTTTTTTTTTTTTTTTTTTTTTTTTGCTTCTCCCAAAAAAGTGGGGGGGCTTAAGCCCCAAAAGCCCCATACACGCTACGCCACTGATCTTACGCATTATGCATGCTTATTGCAGATAATGCTCGGCCGGTAGTTCTGTCGCGTGAAAAGTGTGGCAAGGATTCGCAAAGTTTCGATGAATAATATTTTCATTTTGTTTGCGAATTTTTTGAAGTTTTTGTTTTTGTTTTTTGTTTTGTTTTTTGTTTTTTTTTGTCAATTTAAATAAATAGCAATTGACAGCAGCTTAGCCGTAGCCAGGAAATTTTCTTTCTTTCTCTTAGCCTATTTGAACGCATGTGTTAGAAAAGGATGGACATAGGGGCTGTCACGTGACTTCAGCCTCTCTTTCTCTCCTTTTCTAACGCATTCGTTTAAATGGGCTATGACAGAGAAACACAATATCCTGGTTACGGCTTTGGACAGCAGGCATATTAAATCCTTGTAGGCTAAGCCCGAGTATGCTCGTTTTTCGCTCCTCTAGTCTATTTCACACTATCAGTCCTCACCCTGGATAAACGCGACTATTGATAAAAACGCTTACAAGATAAGGTCTCTTCGGGCGCCTTCGATTCCCCGTATAGGCAAATCCAACTCCCCCGAGTACGATCAGTTAACTACTTTCCGTATGCATAGGCGGCGCGTATAAGGGGCTATTGGGGCTATAGCCCCCCCCCCCCCACTTTTTTGGGAACGAGGGGCTAAAAAATTTTTTGAACGAGAAAAAAAGGGAAAAAGGGAAAAGGAAAAAGAAAGAAAAAGAGAAAAAGAAAGAAAAAGGTTATTTGTCCCCCCCCCGCCAGCGTCAAACGTTTATTGTGAAAAAGGTGAAGAAGAAGAAAAAAAAGAAAAAAAAGCTGTTGAATTTTAGCCCCCCCCCCACTTTTTGACCCCACGCGCCGCCCATGTCCGTATGTAAACGGAAGAGAAGCGTTTTTTTGAACTAACCTGGTTCGTAGAGGGTTAAAAACTATTTTTGCAAACCCCATTTTTTCAAGGACTATCTCATTGAGGCCCATTTTCGCCCCATTTATCGGGCCAACGATTAAAATTCAGAATTACACGGGGAAAAAACTATGGTGAAAATAACCATACGGATACCTGATTTTGGCACCTGCTAGATGTTATGGTAATGTTAACCAGAAGTATATTTGTACTATGTTTTGACTAGGTACCAGGTAATGTTACCTGATTGCATGTCGAATTTACTCAAAGTATCGGTAAATGTACCATACTTCTGGTCAAGTTTACTATAACATCTAGCAGGTGCCAAAATCAGGTAACCGTATGGTTATTTTCACTAATCTTTTTTTTCCGTGTAAGCTTACAAATTTATTGCTACGGAAAACATCACAGGTGGGGGTGATCGGAGGTTTAGGCACAGTTTTAGAACAAAATTACGGCTAGTTATACAATTTGCACAGAAAAAAATGCTAATTTCCCGGATAAGCATAGAAATGTCGACAGATGTACAACATTTCAATGCTTTCTGCTGAAAATATGTTGCAACATTCATTCGATGTAAGGTGTATTATACTTCAAGGAGAAGCCATTGCAAAGCTGTAATGTGAGGGGTAAAAAATGGCTCTTAATGAAGCAGGTCCTTTTTCAAAATAGTACTATCTTTCCTTACACCCCTTCGGGATGGAAGCGAAAAAGTAACTAAAAAGGAAGAGAAAGGAAAAAGAAAAACAAGCTATGTAAATAATACAGGCTTAAGATACGTTTTTTACGATAGCAAAATTTAATAAAACGGATGCTAAAAAAAGACAATTTTTTTGCCCGGGGAGGGTTCCTCCACCCAGCCACACTCTTTTATAAGGACTTGTTGAGAAAAGCATCAGGGATGGTCCTTCATTCATATTTAAAGAGGGTGGTGGTGACGGTGGTTCGCAGTCAACGCCTCAAAACAAATACTGAATAGGAGGCTTATAAGTCACGGGAAAAGGAGTGGGGGGAGTGGAGTGGAAGAATTTGAAAATTAAAGCGGGAAAGTTTACTTTAAATTCAGTTAGTCGGTTTTGTGTCCCTCGGAGTACGCGCGTCGTTGCTCGCCGTGCTCAATGCGAGCCCTCGTGCACGAGCGAAGATGCAATTAAAGTAATAAGCGTCCATTTAGAAGGTGCGAGGTGCCGCCAGGGTAATTAATGGGCGCAAAGCTTATACCTTAACCTCCCTCCCCCCACACCATCCCTTTCTTTGAGGATATCGGGCCAAAACTTTTCCAGTCAGCTCGCGCTCTCTCTGCGTGGCGGCTTCGGGACTCGGGCGGGATCCTCGAGACTCGCTTTAATTTGGCGTCATTAATTTCTAGTCCCATAAGACCCCCCCTCCCCCCCTCCCCCTTTCCATTCTATACTCCTCCCGAACTCTGCCTATACACTTTCGCATCGATATCAATTATTCAATGTCTCATCTGATGTATGTGGATGTGAGTATCGTTTTAGATTTCTTCTCGAAATGGGTCGGTTTGCGAATGAACTTATAGGTATATGATTCAGTAAATTCGAACATCGATCCTACTTTTGAATACTATTCCAAACTGTGCTGATGGGTCATGATTTCAAATCGGGCCAATTGATGCATGCTCCGTGAAAATTTCAAGTCAAAATTTAAATCCAATGACTAATATTTTACCTTCAGTACTACTAGAAAAGGCTTTTTACCGAAGGGTTCCCCTGAATTTTCGATATTTCTCATGTACCGCGGAAACAGCCGGCAACGCATGATGAACTGTCTTGTCGATTGTCGGTTACGCTGTCGGTTACGTAACCGACTATTTCAAAAGTACTTAATAAAAACAATATTACTTGTTACAATAATCTCTGATGTTGATTTTTTAAAGCAACTTACGGTAGTTGAATTGAATTGAAAATTACAGGGCGGAACTTTACTGTATTACCTACCTTTTTCGTATATTTAAGTGCCACTGACTAGGACCATAGGCAAATCACGAGATCGGATTTGTTGGTGAAAATCGTTTCCAAATAAAATTCATTCGCACAGATGTTGATAATTCTTGTTTAGAATGTTGGGGCGTGGTTGAGAAAATTGTAAGTTACCCGGTTTCACTTTTAAATAAACTTTTAAGAAGTTGTAAAACAGTAAAATCCGTGGGTAACCGACGGACAATTTGGAACCGGGGGACAACCATTTTTTACAATTCGTGGCATGAAGAAAAATAATTTCGTGAAAAACGATGGTTTACACGTGTTCTACGGAGTTTTTTTGAGCATTTTCATTATCTTCAAAATTCATTTCAGCCTCAAAATATGGTCAAAAACTTGGGTTAAATACCAAAAACTCGTGTGGGGGACGCGTAACCGACGGACATTTTGAACCAAAAAACAATTAAAATCGGTATTTAAATAACATTAAAAGCAATTATTACTATTTCTCCTTATGAAACTAAGTTCCTTCGACTTACAAATCGAAACATCGAACTTATTTGATCTTTTTTAAAAATGTAATCTTGTTGGGACACCATTTGGCCCGTTTCGAAATTATGACCCTGATGCATTCGGGTTACTCTTAATCAGAGTTGGGCAAATATTATTCGACGAATTATTTGTCTAGTTTGGCAACGCAATAAAATCAGATTATTCGAAAAATTATTTGGTCAATTGACCATACCTCCTCACAGGCAATGGTGTCACATCTCAAGCATCACCTCTGTTGCCAGACTGATTTCATTATTTCTGATTATTCAGTTGCCCAACTCTGATTTATATGATCTGCTAAAACGGCGGCCATTTTGACTCAGCCGCATTAATAGCAGAGTTGGGCAACTGAATAATCAGAAATAATGAAATCAGTCTGGCAACAGAGGTGATGCTTGAGATGTGACACCATTGCCTGTGAGGAGGTATGGTCAATTGACCAAATAATTTTTCGAATAATCTGATTTTATTGCGTTGCCAAACTAGACAAATAATTCGTCGAATAATATTTGCCCAACTCTGATATAAATAAACACGATGATTGCTTGATCGTTGCTTGATTTGCTGATCGAACAAAGCTAACTATATGTATACTCCTCTTTCAAAAGCAGATGTATTTTTTTCTCAAGATCGGGAGCCAATGCCAGGTTCAAAACTTTCCGGAGAACAACAGACACCAAACATCTCTGACCAAACAGAATTCATTGCAGATTTTTCGGAGTTCTCAACGGTGTGTCCGAAAACTCACAAAAGCATTCTGATTGGTTAGAAACGCTTGGTGTATGTTGTTCCCTAGGAAGCTCAAAACCTTGGATTTGCTTCCGAACTGGATAATCAAATACGCTTCTATAGATGTTATCATTAAAGAGGTTATGTAGAATTATAATAGAGGTATCAATAATTTGGACCACTGTAAGTAGTATTCGTTTACGTGAGTAGCCAAGACGATTAAGCTTTCCGCGGAAACAGTTTCCTAAATGAAAATATACAGGGCTGAATATTGAATAAGTATTACATTATTAAGATAGTTTTTAATAGCACTTACTAACTTTTTTTATTTCTTACCGGAACTTAAATGAGATTTACAACTTTAGTGTAACGTCGACCTCTTGTTGGGAGTTGGGCCCGCCCAGTAACACAACACTGTTCTTCGTTGCTCGTTATAAGCAAGTCGGTCCACGTATCTGACCCGTCTGTAGTAAAGAGTCGTTAACACCGTTCATTACAAATTGATAATGGAAGATATGAGTTGGCTATTTACAATGTGCAATTTTGGCTGTAAGTACAAACGGTGAATACAAAAGTAGTTTGTCCTGCTCGTAATCGCAATGCGATCGACCCCTTGAAACTTAACGCGTTTTAAATTAACCGTGCATTTGGGCATTGACGGCCTCATTGCGGTGGCTCGTGAACAACCGATGTGCGCTTGAACATAATATGAAACAGTATCGGTTATCCGTAGGTTTAATTGAACGCCTTTAATATTGATTATTCTTCATTGGTTTATGTGGAGAAGACACATAGATATATCGCATTTCTTGATGTCTTTGAGGGTGTTAATTAAAATGGATTCCGCTCAAGTTATCTCAGAAACAGTTGTGAATTTCGAAAATCGCTAAAACACGTGTTCAATTATTTCGAGGGGGGACACCTTTTCACTTTCTCACTCTAATGAAATTAGAAAAATTGAGAAAGTATTGCATTGGCGCAGAGATTTTTGATGCATTTTATTTCGATACTTGGCCCGCTGCGACTAAGTCAATCATGATAATTATAAAATAATTGGCTCTTATCATGCCTAATACTATCTTAAAGAACATCCTCCATGTATTTCAATTTTTCTAAACCATATGTGGTAGGGAGGAGTAAATGCACAAAATTTCTGTGGCGTCTGTCTGTCCGTCTGTCTGTAGTCATGAACGTGAAACCCAGCATAACTTTTGAACTACTGATCCATATGCATGCAAATTTTGCAGAGATGTTGCTTTTAACATTCCCCAGAAGGACTTTTTTTGTTTTTTTAAAAATTTTTAAATTTTTAGGTTGTTATATAAAAAATTTTTCCATTAAAATCAATGGGAAAATGGGTAAAAAAAGAGAAAAATTTAAAAGGGGGGGTCTGGGGATCTTCCCCAAAATACTATAGGGGGGTCTGGGGTCTCCCCCAGAATTCTAAAGGGGGGTCTGGGGGTCTCCCCCAGAATACTAAAGGGGGGTCTGGGGGTCCCCCCCAGATAAAAATGGAGGGAGAAAGTGTTCGTAGGGTGTTCCCTACAGTTTATTTAATTTCACAATTCGCAGTACACAAGATCATCCATACCCACGAACGTATAGCAGACGGTCTTAACAGTGACCCACTGAGTAGCATGAATCATAGAAATTTCACATGGACATTAGCTAGAATTCTAGATGGTACAATTTTCGTACAGACCGCGAATAAAATAAATAAAAGTAAAATCCGTCTGCTAACAGTGTCTGCAAAGACGCCTGTGTTTGATTTCCGCCATCAGAGCCATTTATCCCACCGTCCGTTTTTCCTATGCCATTCATTCTTCTTCCGCGCTATTTCTTTTCCACATTTTGAGACGACGCGACGCCGACGAGTGCAACAAGAACACTCCTCCAGTGTATTTTAAATGGTAGAAGTGCCGCTATTGCACCCAACGCCTTATTTATTATTTACTTTATTTCTTTGCGTTGACGCAAAGGTATATAGTAGAGATCGGCGAGCCATACTTGAATCTGCGTAAAAAGTTAATGTCCGACCACTCACTCAATGGGTTAGCTGACGCCAAGCGTCGCACCATGTTCGATTTGGCCGAATTAGCTGGACATAAATCAAAAATTTGAAGTTTGGACAAATCGAAATGTGGTAACACAGGATGATACATTACACTTTAGAGAGTGTGCATTTAAAATATTTTAATCCTAAGATCACTGATTAGCGAGTGAAAGCATCTATTGTGCAGCGCGCAAGCTCCGTCTTCTGAGGTAGGTTCAACCCGTGTGATGTTTACAACTGTAAACACTGCATGATTGTGACACTGTGGTGATAAGTGGCTATTTGTTTAACATTCGATGAAGATGATCCCTCGTTTATGAAGGTAAGTGACGTACTTTTTCATGGCTATACTTTAAAAAAAACGATTTTTTAGATGTTTTAAGTTTTTTTGAAAAAATGCTATAATTTTGCTGAAAATGTGCAAGTTTTTTACAAATAAAAGTACTCATAAGTCTCGTGTCGCGTTGAGTCGCGTTCTAATTGTGCCAAAAAAGTTTCCCTAACCTCTCAGTCATCGATTCTTGCATATATCAGCTGCTATTTCTGCTACCTGCGAGTAATCAATTTTTTTTCGATTTTAAAAACGTTCTTACGAATACCAATTTTTTGCAAAAAAAAGGGGAAGTCACGATTTAGCCAACATATATTTTTGCTTCTTCTCAAACATGAAACACGTCGATCAATGTCGATGAAATATTAATTTTCCTCCTATGTATCGAATAATTTACATAGCTTTAAAAGAGGAAAATCCGTTGTTGCCAAATTGCTATACAAATTAAACCTTTGTTCCCAGTATTGAAGCGTGCAATTTGGCAACAATGGATTTTCCCCATTTAAAGCTATGTAAATTAATCTATACTTGTGAAGAAAAATCAATAAGAGGCGAACAAAGGGTGGCTAAATCGTTGACTGCGTCGCATTTAATTATCGTGAAACTGATCTGAAATACTAAATGAACAGCAGTGTAGCGTGCAATCTGGCAACGATGCAGTTCGTCCATATAAACCACAAGAAGATGGAGCTCTTGGGGTTTTTGGTGAAACCTTCACATTCGAATCTACGTGGGTTTAAATGGGCAAAATGCCACGTTGCCAAATTGCACGCTTCGACACTGGAAACAAAGGTTTAATTTGTATAGCAATTTGGCAACAACGGATTTTTCCCCATTTAAAGCTATGTAAATTATTCGATACATAAAGGGGGAAATTAAAATTTCATCGATCATTGATCGACGTGTTTCATGTTTGAGAAGAAGCGAAAAAATATGTTGGCTAAATCGCTGACTTCGCCTTTTTTTTGCACAAAATTGGTATTTCGTAGAACGATTTTGAAATCAAAAAAATTGATTACTCGCAGGCTAGCAGAAACTAGCAGCTGATATATGCAAGAATCGATGACTGAGAGGTTAGGGAACACTATTTTGGCACAATTAGAACGCGACTCAACGCGACACGAGACTTATGAGCACATTTATTTGTGAAAACTTGCACATTTTCAGCAAAATTATAGCATTTTTTCAAAAAAACTTATAACATCTAAAAAATCGTTTTTTTTTAAAGTATAGCCATGAAAAAGTACGTCACTTACCTTCATAAACGAGGGATCATCTTCATCGAATGTTAAACAAATAGCCACTTATCACCACAGTGTCACAATCATGCAGTGTTTACAGTTGTAAACACACGGGTTGAACCTACCTCAGAAGACGGAGCTTGCGCGCTGCACAATTGATGCTTGTCACTCGCTTATCAGTGATCTTAGGATTGAAATATTTTATAGGCACACTCTCTAAAGTGTAATGTATCATCCTGTGTTACCAAATTTCGATTTGTCCAAACTTCAAATTTTTGATTTATGTCCAGCTAATTCGGCCAAATCGAACATAGTGCGTCGTCGCGTCGCAATCACCTCCCCTAAGCATAACCCACCCCTACCCCCCCCCCCCCCCCCCCCCCCCCTCCCCTCCCCCTCCCCCACCCCCTCCACCGGTCATACCTCATGAAAATCCTGATATCCTAATACTCGGTCTTTCATCATCTCGACTACAAACATTGACTGATAGCGTGTTTATGCGAACATTTACGAGTCTAATCCGCACACAACAGCTTTGGGTACGTTTTTATGGCATTTGAACGTAAACCCACCGATGCACCCTCACCAGCAAGGAGAAGAAAGGAACGAGAGTTAACGGTCACCGTGAATGGCCAGAAAATTGAAAATCACCTAATTCTTACTTTTATTACTATTTCCCCCCCTTTTTTGGTTTTATTTCTGTGTTTGTTCCTTCAAAAAAAAAAAAAAAAAAATGATCGATGACATGCATGGAGAAAATATAACCGTGCGTAGTAGTGATACACGAAACAATGGGTCTGTTGCAAACTTTTGCTACAGCGACATTAAGTGTTTAATCCAATGTAAAATCGCCTGAAAAGTCCATTGGTGGCATCATAAAGTCATGAAATACAATATTAAACTTACAAGAGGCGTTTATTGAAATCCAAGATGGCGGCAAAATATCGAGGAATCTGAATGTATGCACCGTGATCATCCAAGGATTGCCAACTTTGACAACCTCACTGGAGGTTGAGGTTATGTGTTTGTTTACGTTGTGATTGGTTGTGATCGATATTGTGAGGTTGGCTATCCTTAAATGTTTGTGGTGCATGCATACAGATTGCTCGATATTTTGCCGCCATCTTGGATTTCATTAAACGCCTCTTGTGAGTTTATTATTGCATTTCATGGCTTTCTGATGCCACCATTGGACTTTTCAGGCGATTTTACAATAGATTATACACTCTTAATTGTTGTAGCAAAAGTTTGCAACAGACCCATTGGATAATTTTCACCTTATTCTCTTATATTGGAGTTGTGAAGGTGCAGGTATGAGTATGCCTGCATATTAACGAAATAAGAGATGAACGGAATGGGATCCGAGAACTTTAATTCAGACGATGACTTACGAGTGCACCCCTTCAGACAAAGAACTTGAGATGTATTTGACTTTGTCAGCTTACATACCTGAAACAAGAGAGGGGAAATCATGTTACAGAGGCATCACAATTGAAAGTCCACAAAACTAAAGATGTGTGAGAGATGAAATACATTTTTTTTTTTTTTTTTAAGTATTCATTTATCTATTTATTTATTTATTTATTTATTTATTTATTTATACATCTACAGTCATCCCCCGCCAATCGCGAGGGTTACGTTCCGGAAAAATCTCGCGATTGGCGGGACCTTGTTCTTATGGGAAAACGGGGGTTAGGGGAATCTCATATTTTAGTCTTTGCATAAGTTGACCAATTATTTTCCTTACCCATTATTTAGTTATTATTATATTATCTTTCTGTGCCGGACTTTCCACTTCACGCTTTCTTTTATTGTCAGACATTTTCTTTTAGGGAAAACAAAAACTAAAAACTGATTCAAAATAAACTAACGAGAATTTACAAAAAATTCAAATAATTTTGATACATGTACTTTTAACAATGACACTTGAAATTTTGACGCGTATTTACTTCAAAAACTGAAAATTTAATTGCTTCTCACTTACAATTTTTTCATAATGTGTAATTTTCCATGCATGGCAATGCTTTTTCTGCACACACCATTTCCCACCAATTCGCGAATAAGCGAGTCAAAGGCTCGCGAATGGCGGGGCGATGCCGCAAAAAGTCACTCGCGAATAAGCGAATTCGCGATAGGCGAAGTCGCGATTGGCGGGGGACGACTGTATTTATTTGTCTATTTAGAAATACATATTTTATCAGAGTTTTTTCTAAAACCACAATATTATTTGATTCGCGCATGATTCGACGTCCACCCGGGAATCCCCGGCAATTTCAATAAAAAGTCTGTATAGTGTTCACGGTTGTTTTAGGGACTTTGCAAAAATTACGATATTTACACCAGGTTATGACTGAGACGGTAGAATTTTCCTGCACCCTGAAGACAGGTCTTGGTTGACATATGCTCGTACTGCTAGTAATGTTAACAGAATCTGAAACTTTCTGGTATAGAATTTGAGTAGTCACAGAACAGGGTATCTAGCAATTTTAAATTTACGAAACCCCTGATTTTTCCCCGATTTTCACGATTCATGATACTTCTCAATTATTTTTCTAGGGAGTCATGATCATCTTCCTGAAAAAAAGTTGAACATATATGTAATCAGGGGTGCAAAATGTGCCCGATCTAGCGATCCGCGGATCGCGTGAAAGTGAGGAAATTTCAAGGAAAGTGAGGAAATTTGTCCATTTTTTTTTTTTTTTTTTTTTTATAAATAATGGCAATAAAGATTTCCCAAGGAAATACTGTAAAAAATGGGAAAATATCGGTCATTTTGCGAACAAACGGTGTTGAAATGTTAAAATAACCAAAAAAAAAGTCAAAATGTTCAACTTTTTGTGAGGAAATAAGTCATGGATCGCGTGAAACTTCCGAAGTTTTGGAACGTTTTGCACCCCTGTATGTACTTTGAAGACTCTAACTTTATCAAATTGGACACTTTGGAGAAACATTAAAAAAACTGATTCAGTTTCCCGGCTTGCAATTCAAAGGACATGGCACAATCCTTATGGGAAATGGCTTACCCCTAAATTTTTTTTAAATATGATAAATCGACAGATTATCACTTAAAAAGAAAAAGTTCTCACGGCACCAAAGTGATCCCATGTCCAGTTTTTTAGCTATTAAAGCTCAAAGACGGGAACTACTTCTCTCGTGCGTAGGCGCGCAATGATGAAGTAGTGCCGGCCGCCTTACCACTCGGCTCAACGTAGAGTGTGGTCGGTCCATTTCCATTCATTCATTCACCCGCTCGACTAAGAACCTGCCGAAGTCTCTCTTTCTATTCCACTGCTCGTCTCTCTCTCCCTCTCCCTCAATGCGATCGGAAAAGAGGTTTCTGTTTATATTCCGTAATCGGTATCCTCAGGGGAGAGGGGAGGTTGAAGCTGGAGTATCAACAACTTCGGTATCTTAAAGCGTCCGAGGCGCCACGCGCGACTACTCTTTACGAGAGAGATGACAGTAAACTAATGTGACCGAAAGAATTCGGAAGAAGCAAGAAAAAGAAAAGCCGAGAAATGTATAAACACGAAAACGGACGAATTGTCTTTGCTCGTCTCTTGGAATCTAATCGTACTCGGGTGGGGAAAGAATAGCGTGCGGGGTGCGGGGTGCGGGGTGAGGGAGAGGGAGAGAGAGACGAGCAGTGGAATAGAAAGAGAGACTTCGGCAGGTAGTCGAGCGGGTGAATGAATGAATGGAAATGGGCCGACCACACTCTACGTTGAGCCGAGTGGTGAGGCGGCCGGCTCTACTTCATCATTGCGCGCCTACGCACGAGAGAAGTAGTTCCCGTCTTTGAGCTTTAATAGCTAAAAAACTGGACATGGGATCACTTTGGTGCCGTGAGAACTTTTTCTTTTTAAGTGATAATCTGTCGATTTATCATATTTAAAAAAAATTTAGGGGTAAGCCATTTCCCATAAGGATTGTGCCATGTCCTTTCAAGTTGATTCCATGTTTCACCGGTTTTGTTTGACGAGTATATTTCTAAAACTTCAAAATAACGAATAGCCGCATTCCCAGCCAAGCCATCCAGAGTGCAAACTGGTGTTCAGCATAAGAAATGAGTCCGCGCATTTCAAACCCGTTTGACACCGCGAATCGTA
Source organism: Trialeurodes vaporariorum (assembly GCA_011764245.1). NCBI lineage: Eukaryota > Metazoa > Arthropoda > Insecta > Hemiptera > Aleyrodidae > Trialeurodes > Trialeurodes vaporariorum. The sequence goes on from VMOF01000002.1 coordinate 79,412,499, forward strand.
ATAATCGAACGACAAAAGGATTTCGAATTTTCTACCTCTCTCGAAAGGAGCAGAGCCAGCCCCAGTGTCATTCAATTTCGTTCGCGGAAACGCAATCAAAAATTGATCCCGCGAAGAAAAGGTGGAAAAATAAACGGAGCGATGTAAACAAGGGGAGAGTCACAAGCTCACAAAGAGTGTCTTATACACCGCACCGCACCGCAGCGACAGCGCCAGCGTCTGAACTGAGTTTTCAATTTTGGAGACTCTAATCTTCAGGACTTGGAGGAGCTTGACAGAGGGATGGTCGGGTGAGGGTGAGAGTGAGGGGATGAGGTGGTGGAGGGGCATGGGTGGACGGGACGAGTTTCTTGAGCCAGACTTTATACCGCGGTGCGCTCAAATGACACATAATCCAATTTTATCCAACAGCCCAAGTTTTATAAGTTCATTAACAACAGAAACAATTGGAGCAAGTCTTTTGTCGTGTTTCGCCGGGGAAGAGAATGAGGATTTACCTTCTTCTCCTGCCCCACTCACAACCCACCCAACCCAAAGCCAACGTGCAACGATATCCTTTAAAGTGCTTTTCCATTCTGGCAAGTTTCTCATTCCTTGATTGCCGGTTGTAATAATACAAGGAAGAAAGACAAAACAACAAAAAGTATAAATAATCATAGCAGCAGTGGCTCGTGAACGATCCATAACCGTTTCTCTGCCAAATGAACCTATATGCAAAAGTATCGATTTCTTGAAGGTTCAAATGAGATGTAGCGTCACTGAATGCATAGTGTAAAGAAACGGGGTATGGTATGTTTGTAGAAAATTACGTACACGGAAAAAAACTACGGTGAAAATAACCATACGGATACCTGATTTTGGCACCTTCTAGATGTTATGGTAATGTTAACCAGAAGTATACTATGTTTTGACTAGGTACTAGGTGATGTTACCTGATTGCATGTCGAATTTACTCAAAGTATCGGTAAATGTACCATGCTTCTGGTCAAGTTTACTATAACATCTAGCAGGTGCCAAAATCAGGTATCCGTATGGTTATTTTCACTGATCTTTTTTTTCCGTGTAATAAAACAGTATTTCCGAACGGCTGTACTATCGACGAATTAAAGATTGTCGCGATATGTTCACACATTTTCAGTTATGGGTGCAGTGTGGGACTGATCTGCAACGGCTTTGCCGCCTCAACCCGCACTGGTCTCTCGCCTGCAAAGTGTGAGGAGTATGAAAAGTGGCCAAACCAGAACCTTGAAGGCGAAACTTACTATCTCGTGAAAATCTCGCGACAATCTTTAATTCTTCGATAGTACATGTCGGTTAATGTTGAATGGACCGCGATGGAATATGTAACGCAGGAAGTATCAGAAAGTTCCAGAATTGACACTAAAACTCAATAAATGTGTTCAACAAAATTCAATAATGGCGGCCGAATGAGCGGGTCACATTGTCACAATGGGAGAGTCCCATCTATAATCGCGCCTTTCTATGGTACGGAAAGAGATTGATTACAGAGAGTGCTGCATTCAGATGGAATGGAACTTCCCCATTGTAACCCGCTCAATCCATCTTAGACTTTTATTTAACGCATTTATTGAGTTTGTGAGTGGATCAGTGTAATTTTCACGCAACTATACGTCGAAATCAACCCTCCGTCTCGCTGT